>JAEAOA010001964.1:642500-697500 GCA_016746295.1 Potamilus streckersoni
AAATGTGAGGAGCATAAACATTGATCTGTTTAGCATTGATAGACAATTGTGGGTAGTATGGATAGACAGTTGTGAGTAGTATATATATAGACAGTTTAAGTAGCATGAACATTGATCTGTAATTAGTATGGATAGACAGTTGTTCGTAGTTTGGATAGACAGTTGTGAGTAGTATGGATAGACAGTTGTGGCTGGTAAGGATATACAGTTGGTACTAGTATGGATATACAGTTGTGAGTAGTATGGATAGAGACTTGTGAATTGTAAGGATAAACAGTTGTAAGTAGCATGGTTAGACAGTTGTGTGTATTATGAATAGACAATTGTGAGTAGTATGGAGAGACATTGGTGAGTACTATCGATAGACACTTGTGAATAGTATGAATAGACAGTTGTATGTAGCATGGATAGAAAGTTGTGAGTAATATGGATAGATAATAGCGGGCTGTATGGAAAGACAGTGGTGAGTAGTATGAATAGACAATTATGAGTAGTATGGATAGACAATTGTGATTAGTATGGATATACAGTTGTGAGCAGTATGGTCAGACAATTAAGAGTAGTATGGACAGACAGTTGTGAGTAGTATAGACAGTAGTGGGTTGGTTGGATAGGGAGTTGTTAGTAGTTTGGATAGAATGTTGTGAGTAGTATAAACAGTTGTGGGTAGGATGGATAGACAGCTGAGGCTAGGATATATAGACAGTTGTGAGTAGTATGGATAGACAGTTGAGAGTGGTATGGATAGACAGTTGTGAGTAGTATGGAAAGACAATTGTTTATAGTATGGACAAACAGTTGTGAGTAACAGATAGACAGTTTTGAGTAATATGGATAGACAATTGTGGGTTGTATGGATAGACAATTTTGAGTAGTATGTATAGACAATTGTGGATAGTATGGGTACACAGTTGTGGGTGGTATCAACAGTTTTAAGTAGGATGGATAGACAAATAATGTGGAAAGAATAGATAGTTGTGATTACCATGGATAGAGGGTTATGGAGAATATGGATAGATAGAAGTCGGATATATGGATAGATAGAAGTCGGATGTATGGATAGAATTTTGTGAGTAGTATGAATAGACATTAGTCAGCAGTATGGATAGATGGTTATGAGTAGTATGGATAGACATTATTGGATTGTATGGATAGACAGTTGTGAGTAGTATGGATAGACAGTTGTGAGTAGTATGAATTGACAGTTGTGAGTAATATGAATCAACACTTGGGTAGCATGGATAGACAGTTGTTAGTAGTACAGTTAGACATTTTTGGATAATATGGATAGACAATTATGAGTAACATGGATAAACAGTGGTGAATTTATGGATAGACAGTATTGGGTAGTATTTATTGACAGTTGTGATTAGTGTCAATAAACAGTTGTGAGTAGTATATATTGACAGTTGTGTGAAGTATGGACAGACAGTTGTTGGTAGTATGGATCGCCAGTTTAAATGATATGGATAGACGTTGTGTGTAGTATGGATATAGAGTTTGAATAGTATTAATAGTTTTGTGTAGTATAGACATACACTTTTTATTAGTCTGGAGAGACAGATGTGAGTAGTATGGATAGACAGTTGTGAATAGTATGAATATAGACACGTGTGTAGTATTGATAGACAGTTGTGGGTAGTATGGATAGACAGTTTGTGTAGAATTGATAGACAGTTGTGTGTAGTATGGATAGAGAGTTGTGGGTAGTATGTAAAGCCAGTTGTAGTTAGTATGGATAGACAGTTGTGTGTACTATGGGTAGACAGATGAGATTAGTATTGATAGACAGTTGTTGAGTGTATGGACATGTGGGTAGTATGGATATACAGTTGTGTTTAGTATAGATACACATTTTGAGTAGTATTTATAGACAGTTGTGTGTTTTATAGATAGTCAGTTGTGGATAGTATAGATAGTTGTGAGAAGTACAGATAGACAGTTCTGAGTAGCATGAACATGGACCGGCATATAGAATGGATAGACATTTGCGAGTAGTTTGGATTGAGACTAGTGGGTAGTATGGATAGACAGCTGTGGGCAGTATGGATAGTCAGTTGTGAATAGTAAGAACATAGACCTGTGGGTATTATGGATAGACAGTTGTTAGTAGTATGGATAACCATTTGTGAGTAGTATGGATAGACATAAGTGGGTAGTATGGATAGACAGTTGTGAGAAGTATGGATAGACAGTTGTGGGTAGTATGTATAGATGGTTGTGGATGATATGGATAGACAGATGTTATAAGTATAGTTTCAGAGTAGTATGAACATGGACCTGTGGCTAGTATGGATAGACAGTCGTGAGAAGTATAGATATACAGTTGTATGTAGTAGGGATAGACAGTTGTGAGTAGTATAGATAGACAATTGTGACTAGTATGAACATGGAAATGTGGGTAGTATGCAGAGACAATTGTGGGTAGTATGGATTGACAGTTGTGAGTAGTATAGATAGACAGTTTGAATATTATGAACATGGACCTCTGGGTAGCATGGATAAACAGTTATGAGTAGTGTGGGCAAACAGTTGTGGGTAGGAAGGATAGACAGATGTGTGTAGTTTGGATAGACAGTTGTGATTAGTATGGATAGTCAGTTGTGTGTATCATGGATTGACATTTGTGATTGGTATGGATAGACAATTGTAAGTAGTGTATATAGACAGTTATGTGTAGTATGGATAGACTGTTGTGTGTAATATGGATAGACAGTTGTGGGTAGAGTGGATAGCCAGTTTGAGTGGTATGGATAAACAGTTGTGGGTTTTATGGATAGACAGTTGCAAGTAGTATGGAAAGAGTTGTAGTTAGTATGGATAGATAGTTATGAGTAGTATGGATAGACAGTTATGATTAGTTTGGATAGACAGTTGTGAGTAGTATGGATAGACAGTTTTGTGTAGCATGGATAGACAGTTATGAGTTATATGGATATGCACCTATGAATGGAATTGGTATGGACCTGTGGGTAGTATTGTAATTGACATCTTACTAGTAAGGGCATGGACTAGTGAATAGCATGAATATGGACACTTGTGTTGTAATTAGATCCATCTTTGAGTGGTATAGATATATACCCATGAATAGTTGGGGTGTGGACATGTTATCAGGAAAGAAATAAACCTCTGAGTAGTATGGGCAGTGACCTGGGAGTGGCATGGGTATGGACATGTGATTAGTATGAGTATGAACCTGTGAGTAGCATTTGTAAGAACCTGTGAGTAGTTTGGGTATGAACATATGAGTAGTATGGATATGGTCCTGTGAGTAGTATGGGTATGAACATGTGAGTAGTATGGATATGGACCTGAGGAGTAATATGGGTATGGACCTGTGAGTAGTATGGGTATGGACATGTGAGTAGTATGGGTATGAACATATGAGTAGTATGGGTATGGACATGTGAGTAGTATGGGTATGAACATATGAGTAGTATGGACATTAACCTGTGAGTAGTATGGGTAAGACATGTGAATAGTATGGATATGGACCTGTTAGTAGTATGGATATAAACCTGTGAGTAGTATGGGTATGAACATGTAAGTAGTATGGATAAAGACCTGTGAGTAGTATAGATATATATCCTGTGAGTAGTATGTGTGTGGACCTGTGAGTAGCATGGGTATGGACCTGTGAGTAGCATGGGTACAGACTTGTGTGTAACATGGACCTGTGAGTTGTATGTGTATGGACCTGTGAGTTGTTTGGGTATGGACCTGTCAGTACCAGTATGTATGTGGACCTGTGAGTAGCATGGGTATGGACCTGTGAGTAGCATGGGTACAGACTTGTGTGTAACATGGACCTGTGAGTTGTATGTGTATGGACCTGTGAGTTGTTTGGGTATGGACCTGTCAGTACCAGTATGTATGTGGACCTGTGAGTAGTATGGGTATGGACCTGTGAGTAGCATGGGTACAGACTTGTGTGTAACATGGACCTGTGATTTGTATGTGTATGGACCTGTGAGTTGTTTGGGTATGGAGCTGTCAGTACCATGGGTATGGATATGAGAGTAGTATGGGTATGGACCTGTTAAGAGCTTGGGTATGAATATGTGAGTAGTATGGATATGGACCTATGAGTAGTATGGGTATGGACATGTGAGTAGTATGGGTATAGACCTGAAAGTTGAATGGGTACGGACCTGTGTGTAGCATAGGTATGGACCTGTGAGTAGTATGGATATAGACCTGGGAGTAGTATGGGTATGGACATGTGAGTAGCATGGGTATGGACCTGTGAGTAGTATGGGTATAGACCTGTGGGTAGTATGGGAATTGAATTGTTAGTAGTAAGGGCTTGGACCTGTAGATAGTATGAATATCGACATTTATAGAAATATACTTGTGAATAGTTTGGATGTGGACATGTATTCAGGAAAGACATGAACCTGTGAGTAGTGTGGGCAGTGACGTGGGAGTAGCATGGGTATGAACCTGTGAGTAGCATGGGTATGGACCCATGAGTAGTATGGTTTTGGACATGAGCACACACATACTCAGCTTCCTGTAGTTCATTCTCGTCTACTTCTGCTGACATTGACGTCGATGATGAAAACAGCCAAGAAGAAAAAAAGCTACAGTAGCAACAGTAACACAACTACACTTAATAATAATAATAATAATAATAATAATAATAATAATAATAATAATAATAATAATAATAATAAAACTTACCAGCTGTTTTTCCGGGGTCGATGATTCTTTCCTGGGTTCTTCCTCCATCAGCTATACTGACTGCTTTCTATAAGCAGCCGATCATGTGCTGAAAGTGGCGTTGAAAACAAAACAACAGAGAACAAAACAAACAACGTTTAATAGTGGATAAGCATCAACATTTATTCAAAACTGAAAAAAACATTGTAAAAGTTGTTTTTGTTAAATGGATAATAATAATCTTAAGTTTGGTTACTAATGAATTTGTTATGCTCATCTAAAAGAATGGTATTTATCTGTTCGCATTATCATCATGTTCATAATGAAGCAAATCGATAATGCAATGATCTGATGAAGACAGTCTGACAGTCAGTATGTCCGACAGTTCTGATAAGATCTCAGGATAGGTGAATATTAAATGGTATAGCCAATGATTCTAAAACGAACATTATGTTTCAGAAATGTTGTTGCAATCAGAATGAAATAGAAGACTAGAAAGAAAAACATGCAATAAAGAAATGTCTTAATATATCCTCACTTCTAAGCGTTATAAATGTCTAGCCAGTCCCATAATATGAACTTTACATAAGAAACAATACACACAATGCTTGGATCTTTTCACAGCAAGGCAGGATAACTTAAGCATCATTGTTCTTCGTTTCTGTTTTTCATTTTTCTAGTCATCTTTGAACCAAATCAGATACGAAAAATTCTGTGCGCTTTGGTTAATAAATAAACAAATAGAAAAGTAAATTGGCACGATCCTCTCTTTGAACTAAGAAATTGTTTTTATCGAAGAGCCATGGGACTAGACGAAGTGACAACATTTGCATCCCACCGATCGTTTTTGAAAGAAACCATGCTTACATACATACATGCATGCATGAATACACATACATACATACATACATACATACATACATACATACATACATACATACATACATACATACATACATACATACATACATACATACATACATACATACATACATACATACATACATACATACATAAGCTGTAGATGGATATATATATATATATATATATATATATATATATATATATATATATATATATATATATATATATATATATATATGGACGGATGGATGGATGGATAGATAGATAGATAGATAGATAGATAGATAGATAGATAGATAGGTAGATAGATAGATAGATAGATAATGTAAGGATACATTTTTATTGCGCATTTTATGTTATTATACCTTTCGGCTTGTTTCTGTGAATAAGCAGGAGAAACGATTATAAATAGAATATTACTGATAAGAAAGTTTCTGATCAATGTTTACATTCATCGTCTTCTTTCTTATATCTGTATAAAATCGTTCTTTTTCGCACGTATTATCTTTAACTCCCACATATTTACCAAAATTTACGTTAATTTGTATTCATTTCGCTACAAGCGGTATTTTTTATGACGTCAAGGTTATATAAAAGGCCTTGTTTCTTTCTCTAGGGCTGCGCACAAGCAAAGCGGAAGTAATTTGTGAATACATTTAAATTGTATTGGGGAGATATATAAACGATAGTTTTTACATAGTTTAACTAAACCTTTCTATCGTTAAAGATGGCATCAAATACAGAACTGAAGATTTGTGTGTTTTTACTTTTGGTGGGATTCTTATCAGGCAAGTAACAAAACAATTTTACATTTTCCAAACTATGGTTGTTATATTCTTGTAGCAAATCATTATTTGTTTCACATTTTATGGACCGCTATGAACAGTGTAATTTAAAGGCAGATGCTTGATGTGCTAAATTTATGATTTAGCTTATTTATGCTGCACCAGTTGCATTCCGTTGATTTTTCGTATTTTTTTTTCCCAAACCACACAATGAGTGTTCAGACCCATAGATTCCCAGGAACTGCCACAAGTTCGTCATCTTTACTTGGGGTTGAAGAGTAATGCAACTATCGCAGTTATATGAACAACTTGTATCTATTTTTCTTTAATATCGTTGCCTCCTCTCCTCTTTAATGATAGTAGAACCGAACGAAAAAGCAATGCTTGTGCAATATTGCAGTATTAACTAGAACATTACGAAATAATATGTTCGTGCAATATTGCAATATTATCTAGAAATGTACGACATAATTAAAACTCGTGCAATATTTCAGCATTGACTAGAACGGTACGAAATGAGTAGAACTCGTGCAATATTTAAATATTAACAAGAGCGGTTCGAAGTGATTTATACTCGTCTAATATTGCAGTATTTTTCTCTCTCTCTCTTAATATATATATATATATATATATATATATATATATATATATATATATATATATATATATATATAGAGAGAGAGAGAGAGAGAGAGAGAGAGAGAGAGAGAGAGAGAGATAGATAGATAGATAGATAGATAGATAGATAGATAGATAGATAGTCTCCACTGTATGTCGCCTTGAATATACATGCGACAATAAAATAAATACTTTTATATAATAGGTTCTTGTGACATTTAATTTTGTTTACTCCATCTAATTGCTTTCAGGTTTGACTCTGTTTACATGCTTTAGGTTATACTACTTTTTATCGAACTTCCAGTTATTTATTTGTGAATGAACTTTAACCTTAAGGTTGTGCTTAATATTGATCTAAATGTATCTTTGCAGGCTTAGAACTCGATGGAAGTGTTTTCAAAATACTCGATGGTCTTGAGAAATACAAGCAGGCTGAAGAAAATGTGGATAATGGAGACGCAAGGTTAACTGATAACTATCATGAATGCACACAAACATCTCTCAACAAATGGCCTGTCTAAATACATACCATTAATATAACACGAGCTGTATTAACTTATCATTAAAATGAAACGAGTTTCCATTAAATATAAAACTGTATACAACAAGTACAGAGAGTATTTATAGATTACTGCATTTGTATGGGAAAATATGAACGAGTTTTTCGGATGGATATATTGCACGACCTTGGGAGTGCAGTATATCCTTCCGACAAAACGAGTTCATATTTCCCCATACAAATACAGTAACCTTTTTATTATATGCTCATTTCTTATTCTTCCCAAGGCTTAAATATATAAACAAAAATACTCTGAAAGCAACAAAGTAACTAAATGTACGCCGTATTCCGAACTAAATATATAAGCGTTGATGGCTCATTACACAACATTATTAATGAGCACATAACTCCGCCCAGATTAATATGAATTTGGTCGCGCACTAGACGTAAGTTTCAAAAGAAAATGGCACTTGCTCTACTTAAAATTGAAATTTGGAGTAATATTGTTGATGAATACGCATTGCAACAATTTTTCAATTTGATCTGCAATGAATATATTTTGGTATATTTATCGATTCAACGCAATTTTTTGATTATGGTCTGGATTTATCTACATGAAGTGACTTACATCGGTTTCCGCCAATTTAATGTTTCGAATTTTGTTGACACCGGCATGCGTGTTTCTTTTCTGTCATTGAATGATTTAGATCACAATGTGGGAAAATTATGAAGCCTTTCCATTGCAATTATCGACAACACGCTGTGGAATTTAATGTTTATTTCATTTTGAGTGCAGTAAGGAGGATGTAACTACACTTGGAATATACTCGAAATTACAGTACAATTTCAAAATGCGTAATCAATCTTGAGAACCCATGACATGGCTCATCTAACTCAGATTTACAGACCTACGAAAATAAATTTTTTTTGAGGAAATTCAGGATGTAAAATTGTAAGAATAGTTTTGGCCATTTTTATTAACAGCTAAAGAAGACAGTTTGTGTGTAACTTGCATTTTATTGTGAGGAACATGTAAAGCGTCAATATATAGTTAAATTTGAAACATTGTATCAAAAAGGTAAACGTGGAATATGCCAAAACAGTTTGTATGTGTCACTCTATGAAACATTTGCTGGTATGAGGCCGTCTATGAAATATATGCTTTAGTTCATTTATAAAAAATTGTTTACGTTAGAAAATAGTTCCTTTGCACGTGGGATACAGTATGAAGGTGATCAATATCGGTGAATATTGCACGATTCTGACAATGTAAAGTTAACGTAGAAAAAAGAAGAGCATATAATAAAGAAGCGTTAGCCAACTGCTGAAACAATATTTATTATATAAATATTAATGCATATTTGATTACAAATATATACCAAACAGAACGTAAAGTGCTATCACTGGATTCAACAGGAAAATACTTGATGAAACCGAATATGAATAAATAATATTATCATAAACATGATAAAATTTTAATTAACAATCTATACGGACATTCTAAGCTGGGTTCGCGGGTAAACGGCACCCATCGCCCTCTTATACCATCTCAATCATGCACATATCTCATAAAATGACGTTATGAAGTCACTGGTATAGGCATGCATACATAGCAGACACAAGTGCATTTTGACTTATTACTTAATTCGCGTATGTATGTATGTATGTATGTATGTATGTATGTATGTATGTATGTATGTATGTATGTATGTATGTATGTATGTATGTATGTATGTATGTATGTATGTATGTATGTATGTATGTGAGCTTCATCATTCTATATATTGTCATTAGAAGGAAACGAGGCTTCCAGAGTTTCCTTTTAATTTAAACTTTGTTCAACTAGTCGTATATCAAACATACACTGTACATATTATACACATATTTATTTATATCGCATACAAATACACATATATACATTTCCAACGGAGTTATGATCGACTACCTAACAATTGCTTATTGACGGAATGAATGAACTTTGAAGAGCGCTGTAAAGTGTGTACGCTAGAAAATGTATTTCTTAACCTTTTGCTAATAATCAAAGTCTCCTTTACTAATTGATAACGTTAGTTATGTTAGGTTTTGATATTCTATTTTCATTCATATAGATAAAATCAATATAAGACACGATTTAAACAAGAAATATTGTTTACATGAAGAAAGAAATGCTCTACATGAACATCATGGTTAACTACTGGAACATTTCTAGCATATTTAAACGATCTGGAAACATAAACTAAGCGAAATTAGGAACCGGCAAGAGATAATTCAAACATATAGATGTATTTGCAGTTCATCTGTGTCTTTATTGTAATTACTGCAACTATACAATTGTTTCTGTCCTCAACTTCTAATTTTCCCTTTCTTTTGTTTCCGCGTAACTACAATTTTCCATCATTCGTAGATCCACAGACGAAAATCTGCCACTGTCGTTTGTTTTAACGGATTGTTCGATGGTATCTGTTTACGATGAGAGAGAGAGAGAGAGAGAGAGAGAGAGAGAGAGAGAGAGAGAGAGAGAGAGAGAGAGAGAGAGAGAGAGAGAGAGAGAGAGAGAGAGAGAGAGAGAGAGAGATGTTTGGCGGGGTTTGAAGGCTTAAAACTAGTTCATTGCTCATCCACATGTTTCTTGACTGTTCTATTAGTCTGCTGCCTTACCAATCCATACAATGAGAGAGAACAATTAAGTGAGGATAGTGCGACATTTAGTCAGCTGAAATAATAATTTTGTCGTCGTCTTTTCTTTTTGGCTTTGATTCTCTTAGTTTTCAACAAAATCTATAAGTTCCATTTTTTTCATTGAATTTAGTGGTTTGGCTGATTTGTAAAATGGTACTTATCTGATAGATATGCAATAATACTAAGCCACAGTGTAGTTTTCTATCCCATTTCCATAGAACGTAGGGAGCAATGGTCACACTCTGAACCATTTTATTCCTAAATAACTGTATCCATTATCAAAATTGTATTTTCAATTGCTGCGTCTCTCACGTTTGTTGTTATTGCGTATATCACTCTCATTCGTTTACATGTTGGAAAGTTTTGTTTGTGGTTTAGTAAACTTTATCATCTCTACATTCAAATGGACGAAACAGATTATTTAGTTCTTTCACAAACAAATCTAATCAACCAACACCCAAATCGTCTACTACATAAGTGTACATGGATTGTAAACAGAGGAGTTCTTAATACACCATACTATTTTAGGCACACTTTTCGTTCAGTATGAAGCCATGTAGCAGCGAAAAATATTGAGAATTTCTGACAGTGTAAAGTTGACAGATGTAATAATTTGAGAATACAGAAGCAACAGTATACTATTGAAATATAACCTATGTTTTACATGAAATTTTACATTATGATATTTAATAGCATTTGTAATTGGCAATAGTAAAAATGAAAATCTAATACACCATGGTAGAATCATCACATTATTAGTAACAAATATGTACATACGTTATAACATAACAGTGACTGTTAATCGTTCCAGTGACATTCAACAAGGAGCCAAAAATCTGCTTGAAATTCGAAACATGCTCTTGGACTTGGAAAAAGAAGTCCTGCCCGTGAATGACGTGCAAACACGTCAGAACTGTGCGGTTCTTCTCTCCAAATGTGGGTCTTTTAATCCCTGCTGTCTACATGATTCCAAACACAAAGGTCCTCTCTGCTGCAAGTACCCGGATGGAGAAGATTCACAAAGGGGAAACGAGATCTACCAGAAGTTTGGTCTTTGCTTACCGGCTTCTATGTATTGCAATAATAAGCCCTTTGTGATGTGAAAATATGGAAAAACATTATCTGCACAAAATGAAATTGCAATATTTCTTAATTTTTTCTTCTTCTAAATACTTCTAAAGACTCAATCTGATATTCTTGTAGGTCATTTTGACATCTGATATTGAAACATTCGCTTCTTTAAAGAAAAATTTCAGCATTGGAAGAAATTGTATGTATTTCGATATTTTTTCATAATACTTTCCTTTCAGCATGTTTGTCGCCAAAATTTGCAAAATTCCATAATAATTTGCCATAGTCAGGGCGACTAGTTTCTTTTCCAATGTTTAAAGAAACACAAGTTTATAACTTCATCTATATTTACAAAGAATTGTGTTTAAGATATACCCTGAAGTTACTTATATTTGTTACCACCGCTTTCTGTATTTACTATATATTTCATTGCTTTACTCGAAATAAAGATAACTGTTCAAGACTTGGGTTTGGCAAATAAATTTACCACCAACGCCCCCTTCTCCTTCTCCTCGTCCTCGTCGTCCTCCTCCTCCTCATCTTCATCATCATCATCATCATCATCATCATCATCATCATCTTCTTCTTCTTCTTCTTCTTCTTCTTCTTCTTCTTCTTCTTCTTGTCTGTTCTTTTGAATAGCTGTATACTTTTATCGTTGTTGTGATATTCTGCCATTGTTTTAGCTGTATTATCACTCCTATTCTTGCTATTTTCTTTTTCTCTCTCTACAATTATGTCCTTATATTTTTGTTTACGTTATTGTTTTTCTCACGTGCCATGTCATTGTACTGTAATCTGAATAAGTCTCATCACGGTCCACTAAACTGCCCTGGAGTTTGTCAACTCTTTCTAAACAACGCGAGATTGTTCAGTTCGTCTCCTGTGTCATGGACTGAGGGAGATAATATAAAATCAGCGTAAAATTTTATGGAAAAACAGTTCCAATAATAAAATTATAAACTTTGCCCAAATGTGACATTTCCTGATCTTTCTAGACCGGTTATTTTATGCAGGAATTGACATCAAAAATATTTTGAGATGAAATTTAGATACCGTCTCAAGAAGTACGTATCATTATCAGAATAACGCTATCCTGATTGCTAGAAAGTTTGGACCCTAACAAGACGCGAAGCGGGTACCCGAGTGGCCGAAAGCGCTGTTTGTTATGGATCACTGCCATCTCACCTCTGTCTGCGTGGGTTCAAATCTATGATTCAGCGAATGTGGATATGTGAGAAAGCTTTCCAGTAGCTTCTCGTAGGTCGGTGATTCTTTTCGCGGATTTCCCGGATTCTTCCTCTACCATTAATACTAGCCACATGTATAGCATATCGTGTGCTGAAAAATGACGTTAACAACAACAATAACAACAAGAAGACGCGAAGGATATTGTACTGATCTGCACTCTCAATGGTCCAATAAATCAGCCTCTCCTCGACGCTGTGTCAGTTTGATATCATCTGTGTATTAAAATGTGAAATTATGTTGCATGTAAATCTTTCCAGAACCCACCTGTGTACCGTTTAGACACTTGCCGTTATTTGGTAACCGCCATATCTAGCGAAAAATTCCACATGACCGCAGAACAGGTGGTTGTGTTATTTCACGTGGATTTACAAGTAGCACAACATATGATTTGATCCGAAAATATTATGTCCATGTCGCCAAAAGAACCCATCAGTCGACGATAACTCAATAGCCTCGAGTAATACCGGTAAGCGTATAAAATATAAGCTAATATGTGCAGACAACAGTGGCAGACGATTGTTGCCGGTTTTATGAATAGACGATATAACACACTAAACCGCCTGTCAATATTATAGGTGTGTTGCTGATTTTTCTGATACATTTTCCGATGAGGACAACTAGAAACGAACAGAATCGAATTACTATGATCATATTGATAACGATAATGGCGAATTAATTAAAACGAGATAACATACAATTATATTGTGCAATATTTTCTAGCGTCATTTAACTATACCTTTTGTCTCATCGTCCTACATGGTATAAAGCTAGATGTGTGTGTGTGTCTGTGTGTGTGTTTTTGCGCTATAATAACAAAGTGCTTGATAAAAATAATATAATTTGCAAGAATTAAAACTTACATTGATTTTATGGGGACAGTCTTCTATAGCAGATTTCAAAGATTTCATTTTGCTCGTCTGTACAAAATTTCCCTCATGCTTAAAGATCGTAATAATAATAATAATAATAATAATAATAATAATAATAATAATAATAATAATAATAATAATAATAATAATAACAGTAGTGGTGGTGGTAGTGGTAGTAGTAGTAGTAGTTTATGTCCACATCGAGTCCATGCGATCTCGTTACCTATTTCGAAAGGACGATTACAAGTAACGCAACTTCCAGATACACCAACACGTAAACAATGTTTCCTTCGAAAGCGTGGAAACGCGCATTTTTGAGACGAATCAGGAATCTATTATTTATCTATGTTTCCAGATTAAAAAAAAGTTTAGGTAAAATTAAAAATGCAATCTAATCGTCAAGCCGATAGTTGTAACCCGCTTCCATCTGAAGGCAAACTCCATCTTCAAGAGCAACGAGACCATTGGTCCCCAAAGTACAGATTTGAGTGGAATAGCTTCTCCTCTTACTGGTACATAATTGACCTTAGGTAAACTAGCCCCTACCCAGATATCATCGTCGCATCCTCCTAAAAATCAATAACTCCGGTTATATGTTAGGTCTTTACATGGAAATTGTATTTCTGTATGTCGAAGATACAACGGATTCTCAACAAAACACCAAACCTGACCACGCCCCATAACACTCCTCGTCACCAGGGATTTATGATTCTTATGCACCAACATCCAAAGCTAGGAAGGTATGAAAACCTGCAAGCAAGAATGGGATAGTTAATCAGATCCATCTCGTACACCGTTCTATTTGAATCATCTAAACATCTCTAGGATATATTTCATCTCCTACATCGTTCTATTTGAATCATCTAAACATCTCTAGGATATATTTCATCTCGTACACCGTTCTATTTGAATCATCTAAACATCTCTAGGATATATTTCATGAAGTTCTATTGGTTACGTACCGTAGACCCTAGATATGTCAAGCACCATTTTTTTTTAATATCTACCCAAGTTATTGTATTTTTTTATTGATTTTATTGTCTTTGTTATTATAATTGTGGCTCGTAACTTGGAAATAGGTCAAAACATACTGCCAACTTCGTAATGTAATAGATACAAGACTCATCTCGTCTATTATTCCTACACAGCTTTGTATTGTTTTGTCTTTTTTTTTTTGCAAATTGTCCCTAGTGTTTCTAACATGTAAGGGTCTCGAATGTTTTGTCGCTCATGTGTTATGGGTTTGTTTTTAAATTGTGTTCTTCCCCGACAAATGAATGTAGATGTTAGATATACAAACGAATTTCCTTCTGGAGTAAAATTTATTAATGTCTTGAATATAATATTTGTTCCTATTGAAATGAATTAAAGCTTTATTTTTACACACACACACGTACACACACATTAAAGCTTTATTTGTGCACACACACATACAAACACATTATATATATATATATATATATATATATATATATATATATATATATATATTTATATATTTATATATATATATATATATATATATATATATATATATACAGATAGATAGATGCATACATACATACATACATACATACATACATACATACATACATACATACATACATACATACATACATACATACATACATACATACATACATACATACATACATACATACATACATACATACATACATACATACGTGGAGATTCTGTATATGGTCGGTGTGGGGTGCTCGCACTATTTTATTTCACATATTATATAACTCCCACGCAGGCCCGAGTTTGGTCGGAATTTATTTTAGTGAAATATGGATGTAAAGCTTTGAGCCCCCAGTCAGCAATGCTGACGGTTAAATGATCAAATATTCAGAGAGGTTGTAATTCGATGAATGACAATTCAGTAACAGTTCAATAATCAAATGATTCAAATTCCAAAATTACATTCCTTCTGATCGAACCTTTAATAGTCTTTTGCATTACTTGAAAGCAGTGTGAGATCGATTTCGATCTGTCCTTGTATTCTACACACTGTGTTATTCTTCTCTCCTATTTTTCCTCCAAATACTTTTCCTCTTTCTCCCCGACTTCATCCCCAATTCCTTCTCCTCCTCCTTGATTTCTCAATATTCTTTCTCCTCCAGATTCCTTTTCGTCCTCCTCCACATTGTCTCCACTAACTAGATTTCTGTCGACTTCGACTATTCGGCTAGTCTCAATTCCGTCTTCACCTCTTGTATGCTTGGAATGCAATTGAACCTGATGTTCTCTGTCCCCTAAAAAGCTTCCAGTGATAATACATGCACGGTGCAATATGTTTCCTTAGCCCCCTAATCTTTTACTACATACATCCAATCATCAGACAACGGCTATTAAATTTCTTCGGTCACACATTTATTATCATTGAGATAACCATGAGTTCTTGTATGATACTTAGATTATGGGCCTCTAAAATAAGTCAGTGGAAGCAGTCTTTTCTTTGAAAGAATTGCTTCTAATGGGATTAGTATTGTAGGTTGTTGGAATATGATTTATTTTGTTGACAAATTTACCCTCTCTTTATCGAATCATTTAAAGATATTAATATTCTGTCTCTGAATAGTGTCATCTATACCACAGAGGTTTCCAAAATAGTAACTGTCATTGTCTATTACGTGAAAGCCTTTTGCTGTGCAAGTGAGGGTATCCACAAGGAGAGTGTTCTGGTAGATAAGCATGAAAGAAACACACCTCTATATTTGTATGCATTAAAGGTTATCTCTTTGTCTAAGTTAACACGTATTTCTTGTACAGTTATGCAAATTCTGATAACTATCCTTTTGTTCATGATACCGAGGGGCTTTATTCGTGACTAAGTATTTTAATTTAAATGGAGAGAAACACACTTCTAAGTCTGATTAATTCACAAGTTTGATCTTACTTCATTTTAATTGGATAGATCTTTCCTCGGTTACTGCATATACCATAAAGCAGAACTAGTCCTATATACTATAGTATTGAACATGACATAATATGGATGTAGTTTAAACGAGGCATCTTCCGCTTAAAATAATCACTACCCGCCTACGATATTAGCATACAATATGTTAATTTCATGTTTCCTTAAACGTGTCGCCTTTAGGAAAATTAACTATGAAATACAACTTGGATTATAAGTCCCCTTATGCATGCATATAACTCAGGGCGACTTGAATTATAGGTTTCTTTGTGCATGCATATAACTTAAGATGACTTGGATTGTAGGTCCTCTTATCATTTAAATTACTATAGGGTATAATTGTACACATGATTATAATAATTTTTTTTTGAGATTCAATGAAGAAAGCATCTAAATGTTATGCATAGCTATATTGTTTTTAATTTTTATTTATAACTCTACTTTGTAATGATCACTTATAAATAACATATTAAATAGCTAACCTTTATCGATGAGTGCAGATTATACTATTAGATAGTAAGCTATAGATATGTTCCTTTCTAAGATTTTAGTCTTAAACCCCTCCATGGCAATCAACTTGCTTATATTTAGGAGAAAAATTACCATTGAATTGGTGAGTATTGTTACATATGTCAGGTGAGGAAATATTTTGAAATAGATCACGGAGGTATGTATTGCGACAGACTCGTCACGCGGTCATGGTGATTTATACAAGGTTGATAAAGTGAACAACTATTCATTGCTATTTATATTACTGTTCTTTAATATATTTCTAATCTGAAGAAAGTATTTATTGCTGCAATTGGCACGATTAATTTGAAGCCAGTCATTTATTTATTGGAGTTCAACAAAACATAAGAACATATTGAGCATAGAGAATATGATTCTCTATGTCACAGTACTTTAATTTGATATTTCATATATTTGTTCGGAAAATAAGAAAAAGCTTTAGAGACTTCGACAGGATTGAACATTTAATACATTTATGAAACTCGTAGAAACATTTCAATAGTTTCCTCCAGAAAATTACAAAGAATAGAAATTATTAGATTCGTGAAATAATTTAATTTTAAAAAACAATATAAATTGATATCATATTCTTTATTTATCTGAAAAAGTTGGTCATTATTATCACACATCATTGCACAATGGTATTCCACAGAGCAACCGAACATAGAAACTCTATTCACACTAATTTCCGTTATGTGATAAATATTACGTAAATTGAATGTTCATCTGAAAAATAATATTCACTTTCAGCAACGTGGAACATAGGCTTTTATTCAGTCAGTTTCGAAAACTTTCTTACCATATGAGTTCTGTTGTTAGATTCCATATATCGCCTGATCAGAGGAAGCAAAGCGATTCAGAGGAATTTCGCTAAAGAAGTGGGAAACTCCAAAGACCAAACATTGATATAATTAAGTAAACTGATTGAACTGACTAGGTTTAACGTTCCTGGGTTCATTGAAATCCGTCCCAATTTGTCTCAGACTGTTTGCCATACTTTCCTTCCTTTTTGAAGCTGGCATTAAATAGTTTCATGTAACAGAGTCAACATTGAAGCTTCGAACTCTGTGAATTGTTCGATGAAGCAACATAAAAAAATATTTGAGACGATTTGAGAATTCTCGTTATTTGCAACATATTTTAGTGTTTTTTCCTCAAGATTGAAAGAAGTTCTGAACCAGTTAAAATACGGCGAATGTCATTATTAGGTACTATATGTAACAAAATTGAAAAAGACAGTTATTTTTATCCTTTTAAGCCTAACTATTTATTCCATCAAAAAAAGGTAATTATAGCCTGTGTCTCTGGTTTACTTGAGTGTAATCACTTATACCTCGAATGACTCGAACAGTGCAATTTTTTTTACATAGATTGGGCAATGAGTTAAAAAAACACGTGTTAAACGCACTCGACATCGTAGTCGCTGGATTTTGTATTGTTTTCGGTGTAAACAACACGCTCAAAGCACCAAAACATTATTACTAGATGCAATCAATTCGTAAGGCCACGAGACAGCACATATTAATAAAGGATTGTAAATAGGTCAATCGCTCGTCATGTAGCTGTGTAGGTAAAAATGTAGCGGGTCAGAATTTATCTTATCTGCAGTTAGAAATAACTGACCTTATGTAGACAATTAAATTCCGGTATAAACAATGAATGGAAATGTGACAATCAAACATTGGTTTCATTCAAGCTGCTAAAAAGAAAATTGGTAACGTATTGCAAAAGCACATAGAACACCGCATGAAGGAAGAAATTGAACGTCATCTGAAAAACAAACATCATGCAAAAAGTAATAAAAATAACATGAAATTCCATTATTCCATTATTACACTTCACACAAACTTCTTGAATTAATATTTTCTTTAACTCTTCATTACAGCTAGGATGCAACAAAGAACACATTCTTAAAACAAAATGCTTTTGACGCTGCCTCAGAGTAGGATTCCGAAATTTGTAGGAGGAAGAATCTCGGTTCGATTCAGAGATCAAACATTTTGAACGCTTGTAGATTTAACTAAAGTTTTATTAGAATAGTAAGTATTCTGAATTGTATATAATATTGAAGACATCAGCGAAATGCTCTAATTCCAGGAGAACAACGAGGATAGTATAAATAGATCAATTAAACACGAAAAATGCATTTTGAGTGAAATATTATGTCGATTTTAAAAAAGAATTGACCTCGAAATAATACAAAATATGCTCACAGACACACTTTGAGAAATAGTTGTAACAAAAATGGTTTAACTTTTATAGAAACACGAGCAGGACTTGGATAACAAAGGCAATTAATAATACCAAAGTCCTACAAAAGTGGCAAGTTCTTAAAACAACAAAGCAAAAGAGCGCAAACTGCTTTATGCATTATGTCTAAGGATATATTTACTCTAAGTGCTTATTATAATAATAATAATAATAATAATAATAATAATAATAATAATAATAATAATAATAATAATAATAATAATAATAATAATGATGATAATAATAAATCAATGATATAATAATAATAATAATAATAATAATAATAATAATAATAATAATAATAATAATAATAATAATAATAATAATAATAAAAATAATAATAATAATATAATTTTGTTTTTAAAACTGCTGATTTTTGTCATCCTGACAGTGACAACATTATTCTTGTACAGCTGATGTATTTCATTGGACATAATGTGCATACTGAACGTTTCAGTAAATTTCGACCCTGTGTGAAATACACCATTATCTCAACAGTTCGTAAATCATAAAGAACTATACCATTAGTATTGATAAAGTTTCATTTCAACATTTGAATATATGGATACTGAAGTAGAAGATACCCTAATAATCCAGGATCTCAAAAAGTTATATATATATATATATATATATATATATATATATATATATATATATATATATATATATATATATATTCCAGTTTCACATAGCCATATGATTTCAATATTTATAAATATAGCTATTTCATGCTATACCCTTCATCTCAGGACTGGAACAATAATCAATTAATCAATTAATCAAACAACCTATGCATTAATCCCATTTGATTCAATCTTGCACTCGATTCCAATACGATTTACGTTCTTCACAAACTTTATTGGATCTATAGTGTTCTTTTCTTTTCGACCAACGCATTTAACTTCAATAATTATTATCCCTAAACAAATAAATTATTTTGAAGGCTGTATTAAAACACTTTTGACCAGAGTTTTAGTTTGCTTAATTAGTATTTAAACATCTTGAAGATTACCTGTTACTTGAGTACAACGATGTGTATGTTTAAAAATTTCTTACAAGTATTCCTTCTAGTGAATGAAAGAGGACATTTACCAGTTACACGCTGTCTATGGGAACAGAACCATATGAGTTCTTATCATTGTAAACAAGGTAAGCATACAATACTGGAGCGAATCAGTTTCGAATTTAAGGTGATACATTCAACTTCTGACATATGTAGGTAAGTACTTTAGGGGTTAGTGTCAGCATGACCATTTTGATAAGGAAACATTGTTTGGTCACAATTGAACTAACCACATCTCAAATTTTCGATACACTTTTAAAATTTTGAGAAGAGAAATGCAAATTTCAATAACTAGGGACAAATAACAAAATTTTAATAAATATTAATAAAATTGACCTATTGAAAAACATGTCTTCACATTTCGACTTAGTGTGATAATGGATTACATCTTAATGGTCTTATGTGTGTTTTAAATAACGGATATAGGAAGATTACATTTTGTAATCGATATAGAAAAAGAAGTGGTACTCATTTCACGACTAACTCCATTTGGTAAACAAAAATTAATGAAATTATTATATAATTATTACAGTTGACAAATAATGTTTTTCACGTTATCTCTTAAAACATATCAATGCACTCTTCCATGACACAAACGGAAACAAACGATGTATTAAAATTGAACTTTAGTTGTAAAATATGCGTTGCAAAGATGAAGAATATTCTCGATTTCTTCCACAAAGTTTACATGAATAGGTTGCCAATATCACGTTAATTTGCAATATGATCATTCACAGAGTCAGTATTTTTCTTTTCGTCTTTCTATTGACAAAGAATCTTTTCTTTTCACGAGCTTGTATGTATGTATGTATGTATGTATGTATGTATGTATGTATGTATGTATGTATGTATGTATATATATATATATATATATATATATATATATATATATATATATATATATATATATATATATATATATATATATATATATATATGTGAGTGTGTGTGTGTGCAAATGTTTGTGTGTAAATTTATTCAAGACCAGCACACCTATAAAAACACGTGGTATGGTGAGACGATTTATTTTCATCTATCCGGACATTTCTTGTCTCGGTTCGTGTATATTTGGCCTACATACCAGGTCGCTTGGTATTCTCTTTATCCGAATCTGCTTCCATATTTCAGCACTTCTCTATGGATGAAACTTAGAAACCTCAGCTTTAGAGATAGTTTGCACGAAGTTCTCCAATAATTAAAACCGTTTGATATAAGAGAAAATAGATTAATATTTTATCTGAATAATACTCAAAATGTGTACTTTTGTTTATGAATCATTTAGAAATGCTATAATAAAAAATATCCTGAAAAAATTAATGCTTCCATTAAATACGAACATGTCATAACTTATTGACATGATTTATATGTCTCAGTGCAAAACCCGTCAAAAATGTTACTTGAACCATAGGACTATATGTAGCTTGCATACAGATATTTACGAAAATACGTGAATAGTTCCAAAAAAAACTGGTAACTAAGTAACCAAGAAATAGTTAAAAGCAAGCCATAACTGTCATTGACGCATTAAGTATTGCAAAATTTTAGAAATATATCATATGATCTCAATCTCGAAAATGAAAATATGGACATTAGAACGTGGACCAAACTAAATCTGAAACTAGAATTATGGTTGACGAGTTCGATTTTCATTTGACCTCCTGGGTCTGTAAGATGACTATCGACATAATGATGATAACGACGAATATAAAGTTGCTCTTCGTACATCGTCACATGGGCTCATTCTTTATTATATCTACACTGTAGATGCTGTAAAGGAAAGAAATGTATACAACTAAAATATCGACGAATTCGTTACAATTTGTAATAGCTATTTTCTCGATTTGATAATAAATTTTTAATAATTTGGTTTTATTTGTATTCCTCTAAGTGAAACCATGGTGAAAAATCTACTACTTTGTGGTAAGCATAATTTCTTTAGAACTTGGATTAATATATAAAATTGGTGACGTTAGATAAAGAATGACACCGTTTACAAAGAGACTGTTACATACATACATACATACATACATACATACATACATACATACATACATACATACATACATACATACATACATACATACATACATACATACATACATACATACATACATACATTCATTCATACATTCTTACATACATACATACATACATACATACATACATACATACATACATACATACATACATACATACATACATACATATCCTACCTATATTCATTCCTGCCTGCCTGTTTGTCTGCCTGCTTTACTACCTACCTATCAACCGGCATTCATTGGGATCACACAATTGTTTGATGGCGTTTGTTTTAGGTGATGTGTTCTTACACATGTAGAAGAGGGGTGGAAGTTATTGTCACAAAGAAAGTGAATGAAAACAAAGGGTTCTATATTATTAACCTTTTGGAGGAGATTGTAAAATTAAATGTGCATACACCAGGTTGCTCTTTCTGACATCGACAGAGTCGAAATGAAGATAGACAATGAAAACACAGAATTTCCCAGTTAGACTTGTAGATAGTACAAGGTTAAATTATATGAATACATCATCAAAACAAAGACAAACATTGTGTTTGGTGCTGACACTGAAACCGTCTCTGGCCGCCTCAATGGCTGGCCCAATTCTGAAACCATGGGGCATAAAATGGTTAGAGTTAAACCCACAAAGGCAAAACACTTCCAATTTCTGTACTAAATTCTATTCTGGAAATCGTCAGTCGTTCTTATTCATAAAAAACTGTCCTGGAGTATTATCCCTGTGATATCGGTCATGTCGCAGGATTTTGTTGGACAGCAATATGCCATATATATAGTTGTCGAAAAGTGATTGTATGACGCTAGTGGAAAAAGGGTCAAGATATAATTGTATCAAATTATAATTCTGACGTGCAGTTGTTTACATTGTGATTTCTCCTATTCGGAAATCCAACGTACACACGTTACACCTGAAATTGTCTGAGATGGTATGCATCATAGAAACTATAAGCTTATTCAGTGCAAATTTGCCAATTGGCAAACGAACATCATGATATTTACTTTTGTGGCTCGTTGGATTCAGTTTTTGACTACGAAATGAAAAAGAAGGGTTTCCGAAGCCGTTAAATTTGTGCACATATCCAACTGCAGAAACAAACGTCTATATCGAAGATGCCGCATATTGCTTGTTGATTCAGAGCGTTATGAAGAAGGTCAAATAGGTATTAAAGCTGGGAGGAGAACTCAGTCACGTTGTCTGATGTAAACTCTATATAGCGTTTAAGCCCGCTTATATGTGGTTTGTTTAATTGGGTGTAGTATGTTTACTGGGTGCAGGATGTTTTTAAGCAAATGGTCAGATGTACTCTCTAGCTGTGCAAGGTTGGAAGAAGCGGATGTGAATAGATTGCGGGTCTGCATAGGGAGCCATGGCTTGAAAACTCGAAACCTGTTGGCTAGAAAGGGCATCGGTGAATATGTTAACTATACCATATATATATGTTTTGCCCAGAACGAGATATTTAATTTGAAACAAGAGAGTACAATTCTGCGAATGAAATGCATAATTTTTGTGTCGGTAGAGGATTGCTTGTCATTGATCTCAACTAAGGCTTGATTGTCAGTGTGGAAGTATATATATATATATATATATATATATATATATATATATATATATATATATATATATATATATATATATATATATATATATATATATATATATATATATATATATATATATATATATATATATATATAAATATATATATATATATATTGGATAAGTATTCTCCACAGACCCCAATTCTCAGAACGATGGAGTAGAATTCTAGGAGCGTTCAGTTTTGATCTGCCCATGTCTGATAACAAATGCCATACTGTGTGAGTAGGACCGCACCGTATCCAGGTGAGGCAGAAGCATCCGTGTACAAGTCTAACATATCGGAAGTCATTCAACATCAGGCAAGAATAAATATCTACTGTTAAAATCAAATAAAAAGTTCGCGAGGTTCTTAAATCGTCTTTTGCCTACTTTATTAGTATAACGTGGTGATGCGGTTTTGAGATTAAAATTGTCAAGTTAATGAGTCGCCTAAAAAAAACTCGTTCCAGCAAAACTAGTGCGCAAGCCAAGTTAAAAGTACCTATGAAAGATTGCAACTCCTTGAGAGTAATTTTATTTCGAGTCAGATATCAATGTAGGAGTTGTTTGTACAGTTTTCTAGTTTGTCCGTGAGAAGGAATCCAATCCGTGTCCGAGGTACGTGATGTTCCTGTTCCGCCACAAAAAAGCCAAAACAATTATATTGCATGGAACAAATCGGAAAAATGCGGAAAGCATTCGTTCGGAGTGCAAAATACGAAGTTCGGAGTGCAAAATATTTAAATAAATAGTATTTCTCACGCTAGACAAAAACCAATACACATCTACATATAAATATGAACTATGTTTTTCGTGCTCAGACTTAGATGGTTTACAATGCACAATTCTGACCTAATGTAACGTTAATCACTAGCTCCTCACATATTCTATGTTTGAGGTAAGATTATGGTTACATTGATACACATGACCTTAGCTTAAGTTCATTCCCCTCCCCGAAGGCAAGTCGTCATAAATTCCCACGTGCTTTCTACAGACAAATGTGACCGTATATGCCAGCATACATTATAACACGATTTAATTACATTTGGTTATTCAATGCTGTTTAATGCTCGATTATGTATGGCATAATATCCGCTAAATATAACTGTTCTAAAGTAACTTGCGCGATTAATTATATATTGCGTACTCGTATATAAATATACACTCTTCATTAACCCTCAAGAGTAAATATCATCCTACACAGAGATTCAATGAATGTTTTCTAAGAAATAGGGCATATACGTATATTAGGGTCGATTCATGAAATCCCTACGCAGTTCTACATATCGAATATTTAATTACATGCGATGCGTTAATTCTCTCAATGAATTGATAATTGAAAAATTCAGAGGATTCAATTATATAAACAAAAACTTGAATAGAGGCCTACAAAATGAATATGATGCATGCGTGCTTCATAATATATCATATTTGCAGACAATCAATAAATGAAACAGTATATTAAAAATTTGAAAGTAAAATTGCGTCCCTTACTGCCTTTCCTTTATCTCTTTCCAAACAAACAGTCTTAGCCTAGTCTGTCTCCTTTTCTAATACAACTATCTGGCACCTTGTTTTGGTAATTTTTCGAAGAACACCTTTCATTTGCGTCTCCGGAGTCGACTTAGTCTTCTCATAAAAAATCTGACTAAAGGATTTTTTTTAAGAGTTTCTAGATTGGTTCTCAAAGTGTAGGTCCGTAAGTTCCCCTGGCCAATCGGAAATAACTGTTTATAAAATTTTCCCTCCAAATGACGTGTCTATTGACGATTTCACTAACCTAAAACATGCTACAATTAGCTTCCTTTCAAAAATCGATTATTTGACGTGCGCCCATTTTATAACTGCTACGAGTCTTATATTATTATTACGCGTACGCCCTGAACCATAATAAAATGACCGGGTCAGATTCTACTGTAGATAAACGTAGTTCCTTTTAGGCTAAGAGATGAAGTAAAGAAGTAATAATTGAACTGTCACGAGACTTTCTGCATTGATTTTGTTAATTTTAAAGCACAATTCATTTAACCGTAAGTTTCAGCAAATGTAAAAATTCGACACATTACAGAATGAAAGATGATGAATTAATCTGAGAGACCCAGGAATTTTCATTCGACTAGATCAACGGGCGAAATGTGTAAATTGGGAAATGGTTTTGTTCGAAAAGACCATGCAAAGCGTGCGACTGCCAATTCTTTCTGTATCTTTTCTTCATTAATTTGGCCTTAAGTTTGAGTACATTACAGATTGTATGAAAATTATGAGGCATTGTTCTGCGGTGCGGAATGCAACATAAAACCAGTACCAACATGACAAGTTCAGGTCAGTGGGCTTAAACGATCTTGGCAACACATATCCCATACGACATGGAGCGAAGTTGTGGAAGCAAAAAGGCATAAATAACTAAATAAGTGTCAAGTAGTGAGGTGCCGAACCCAAATACGTCAAACATGAAACTCGTAGCCAAAGTAAAACGTACATAATCTATTGGTAAACACACATGCCACTGACACGAAATAGACTGATAATCATAATAAACAGTGGTACGGTAGCAACTGGTACGAACTGGTAAACACAATTCCAGTGATACGGAATCAACTGTTGATCATAAAACCAGTGGTACTGAACCAACTAGTAAACACAAAGGCTAGTGATACGGAATCAACTGTTAATCGTAAAATCCAGAGGTACGGAATCGACTGGTAAACAAAGAAGCCAGTCATTCGGTAACATCTGGTAATCATAAAAACCAGTGGTACTTAATCAACTTGTAAATGCACAGGATAGTGGTAAGTAATTTACACCAATAATAAATTCAATTGGTACGCACCCAACTAGGAAATAAAATATTAACATAACATCTAGTGGTACGGAACCAGCTGGCTAACACTCAATCCAGTGGTAAGAAGAAGCTGGAAAACACAAATAGTGGTACAGAACCAAATGAAAGAAAGCAAACATGGAGTCGTTTACAAATCCTGTTCGAAAGTATGTAACAGTGTAACAATGACAATAGGCGGACACTTAGACACATATGTTGATGGAATGAATTGATGTAAAGATGATGTGAAGGAAATCAAATAGAGCTTTATGGATCTATGGTTTAATTTTGCGTACGACAGAGATCGAAACTGATAATTTTGTTGATTATCCTGCCCTCAATCACATCTATATCAAGTCTAGAAAGCGCCAAATATTAAAAATCGGGGCGCAATCGATCGCATAATTCTGAAGTCAAATGACGCCGCAATTTTTACAGATGGAATAACCTTGTAGGAGTGTAACTTAATTTATAACAAAATAAAGGTTAGCTGAAAATGTGGAATAAAAGCAAACTATTATAAGCGAATGCATAACGTTCGGGACGATTACTTTGGATCAAAATTCCAGGAAACGAGGAAGGTTTAACCGATAACAAGCGAAGAATAATTTCTACAGAAAAGAGAACATGTCCGCACCACAGAAGGAAATGAGTTCAACAAACGCCAAAGTTCCTAGCACGGAAAATCACTCCGCGCGCAGCCGGTGCAAAAGCATTGCGATTAACAGGGCAGGACATGTAATAAATGCGTTGAATATATTCTCCCTTCACAGCACATTACCGTTACAAATCTGGCAAGAAATTGTAGACCCAATCACATAATCACATCTCCCATACATTTCCTTACGGGAACGTAAATCGATTTATTTAAGCAAGGATAATTTTCATAAAGGCAATACTTTAAATCGTGACAGGGTAATATTATTTAAGTAGGAAAAAAGTTTAATTAAGAATTTTCTACCGATGCATCGAGGATTCTCATTCGACCACCAGCACCCTCAAACGACAGTTTTGTCAGAAAGATTTACAACATAAGACCTATAATTAGCACCAGCGGGAGCTGTACGTGGATAAAATTACATGTCAACAACAGTTTCCCTGCTTCTTGTTGATACATCCTGTGTGCTTCAGTTTTAATAGATTTATCTGATATGTATTTCAGCATGCCAAATTTCGGTACATATTTATAACATAACCCCATTTCGGTTTGTTCGTATTTTTCCTGTATGGGTGATGGCATATGTTTTGGTTGATGCCCTTTTAATTGTTCTTCTGGTGTTTTACAAGCTTTTTCCGTATAATGTTTGCTCATGGAGGCATGGGCGCGACATGAATAAGGTTATCGTTACAATAACAAGTAATAAAATAAAACTAAACAAAACAGAATGTAAAACTAACAGACAAGTAATAAAATTAAATATACATAACACAGTATATTAGTATACGTAGATTATTGATAGACCTTCTGTGGTATTAGAATTGTAACTAATTAGTATTGTACAAATTTGATAAAGCATAGAAAGATATCGGAGTGAATATTAACTGAGGAACAATTTGAAATTTAATGATATTTAACATATATACCTATACTTTTTAGCATGCCCATGTTTGTTTATGTATCTGTGTATCAAATAAAACGCTATCGGATAATTTAGCACCTAAAGAAGTACTAACTAGCTGTTAATGAATTTGTGCAACTACGCATTATTTAATCCCGTATCTAATTAAGTTTTTAATGTCTAGTGTATTTTGCCTTTAATTTTATCAGCAGAAAATGTTGATTTGTTTACAGGTATTCTTCTTACTTGTGTGTTTATATCAGTCGAGGCCCAAGGTTAGTATAAACACATTGTACAAAAAGCTCTGGCAAATCGCAAAAACTAACCTTGAGAAAATAAATACTGTTGTAAATGTTTACGCTGTATTCAGATACGTAATCAATGATTAAAATATGATTAATTAACACTTTTGTGCTTCGAGGATGCCAAAACGTTATTGCTGTCATCTATCATTTTTGCTGAAAACTACCTTCGAGAAAGGTGCATATATGATTACACAAAACTGGTAACGACTCAAAAACTAAACAATTATAAAGTAATTTCCTAATGTGTCGAAGTGGCTGAGCTCTCCTTCAGATGATGGAAGTTCTTGCAGTTATAAAACAATCACGAAACAAAGAATGTGGAGTCAATATTGGAATTATTAGATGTCTAAAATAGATGACGAATATAAAAATAAGAGTGAGATTTCTCGCTTGAATCTACTTTTCACTTATCTCGCTGGTATATTATCACAGGCTGCTAACAATGTCTGAGTTTATCTATTAGAACAATCATCCTTATAAATTTTGGACAAGCAAAACCATTTCAAATTAGTTCTTCAGACAGATGTCTTACGAAAAACGACCAGACGTGCACAGAAGTGCACAGTATACGCATACAAATGAGTAATAACATAGTTAAACATTAAACATAGTTAAATATGTAAACTTTAGGACAGAATAGGTTAACTAAGCTGTTTTATGAGGTATTTAAGGTTCTATGCAATTATGGCTATTAAAGACAAAACGAAACAAGGTAAGCAAAGTCGACAATCACCTAAGAGAGAAATGAGAAGAGATTGATGGAGACACATAGAGACAGAGCGAACAAGAGCTGGTCTCCTATAATATAATGTTTTGAAGGAATTGAGAAAATCTGTATTATGAATTTTAGTCTTCAATTTTTCATTCAAGCAGCATAATTAGGTAAGTTTCAATCATTTTTATAAATATAGTTTTCAGTCTATTATAGTGTAGATCAATATCTCTTAAACTTCGAAATGTTGGCAAAGCTGCATTGAAACTAATCCTTACTATTCTTTCTACTAAACAACATATGATATATACCATTAACTAAAAATTTTATCCATTTTCTAAGGTATAAGTCAACAAAACAGTATAATAACGCGCTATTGAAATATTAAACTATCGAATCCAAAGAGTTTCTTCTAAGGAAAGAAAATACAAGGACAATTCGTTATGTTTGTTGTATCCATGATATCATAAATGCTTCAAGTATTACTATTAATATATCTTTCTTTTATAAAGTCAATCTGATTGTGATGGATAAGATGTAGCCAAATATATTCCAATCGACTATCAGAGGTTCTGGAATAATTATATTAACGATGTTTAGCAGTCAGATTGGGGACCTTGTTTTGTTATATTTGTATAGTGTCTTTTTATGAGACACATAATTTTTCTTTCGTATAAATCTGTCATATACAAGAACTAAATAGACTAACAATTGTTTCCACAATGTAACTACAAAATTGATCTGTGACACAATTATTGCGAAAGATCGTAGATAGTCTAAAAACTTTATAGAATACAACCAAATTTAGATCTCTGAAAATAAAACGTTCTGGTCTTGGTTACAAATAGGTAAAACATTGACATAATCATATCTCAATAAATATATCAACCAAAACATAATGGAGACAAAGAAAAACGAAAAAAATCTCTTAAAATTGCATGTCAATGTTGTGAGAATATCAAAGCACTTATGACATTAATAATTAAATTTTCGTTGTGCAATTGATCAAAATGATTGAGCATTGTATTTATATTTGCAGGTGGGAATCTAACATGTAGAATTTGTAGGGAGGCTAGTTATCTTGAGGACTGCGATGAATTTCAAATCTGCTCACCTGATGAGGTATGAAGCTTAGGTAATTTAGGTTTTAGGTTTTGGCCGAGAAATATGTACACCCAAATTATGATGAACAAAGCTAAAGTATGTATTGAACGATAGCTATAAATGGATTCTCTATACTATAAACTATGCTATACGTCCATTGTAACGATTAACCGACATTTATATCACAAAATAGGTTAATTTTACGTTGTTTCTATGACAAGTCGAGGTGTGTGATTAATTTTTAAATATCATGTAATCTATCCTGATCACGACTAATAGTGAACTTACAACTCTACTCAGTCGTATCTGCATCACCTCATTCAGTTTTACGAGAGAGAGCAATGACTGCGGTTTTTAGGAAGGCGATTCATATACACGAAGACAGTAACATGCAGTCCCTGTTCTGGTATGTATGTAAGAGAATGTTTGGAAAGGGAGAGTGTAAGGGAAAGGACGTGAAAGACCTGCAAGCAAGAAATTTAGTATATTGTAATGCATTCAAACTTGAATACACAATCGGTCATTATTACCATTTTTTCGTCCATACATCTAGACTAATCATACCTTTCCGATTATTAAAATCCAAATTTATGTTTGTTTCGGTAGCAGTAGATTGTATATTTTTCCATTCTATATGAAAAACTCAGAATCACGCACATTTATTAAAACGCTTAATAATCAGCGTTGTTACATATGCATTAATTTAGACTTATCACATGACTCTAGTATTTGTTCGTTTCTCCTGTAAGAAATTCAATAATATACCCACATCCTGTTATTTCATTAAGTTAAAAGAAATGTTATTTAAAACTGCAAGCAAATGTATGTCAGATTAGGTAATATTTCTCTGCCTCAATTCGATTCGAGGTTATAAGCAATTGATGAAGAATTAATTTTCTCTTTAATTCAAATCCAATATTTACCGTTAGTACCAGACATAAATCTAATCATATTTAATTGTGTGCACTCTTGCAATTCATGCGCTATCCACTGATGATCAGATTACTACGGAAACCATATTGCAACTACCAATAAAAGCAATTCTGATCAACCGATCGATTTTGTATATTAACTATGGTAGAATTAGGGAAATTAAACATTTAGGAAATATCGTTATTTAAAGAGAACATTTATATCAGTTCACTAGTCTGTAAATTTTATATTTGTACAGTATACATACCTATGTCTTTCCACGCATTAGCTTGTTTACAAAATGGATATGTCACAGCCATTTCTCTTATATTTATTGGATGCAAAATTATACCACTGTTTATGTAACAAAGCAAGGCATTATTTTAAGTTGCAGTAATGTACTCTTTCCTAAATGAGGTACGTCTATTTTTCATTTCTCGGCTATGGGATGCATTGGAGATGGATTATTTGTCTCAGATTAGCAATTATAGGTGACGAGTAGACCTAAAAACCTGAACAAGGTAATATTGGACTTGTATAAAAAGAAAAGCAAGCTAATACATACAGATAAGATCACAAACCATAAATAGAATACGCTTTTCGAAACTTACAATGTTATTATCATTCTGCAGGAATGCTACATAGATGAAGTAATCACAGAACGGATGCAGATTGTTTTCAATGCCGGCTGTAGATCGAAAGCGGTGAGGAATTTAAATTGACTGCACTATTTCCTAGCAACTCTTAGTGAAATAAATGTTCAATATTAAACCTGTACCACTCAGTGTAGACCCATTTTTATGCAATTATCTTTGTGGAGAAAACCATGTTAGCCGTGGCGTTTTGTTTACCTATGTGTGTTTTAAATATGTATTTTCAGCTCCGCACCTGAAGAATCAAGTACAAAATTCAGTAATGTATCTCTAAAATCAAATCAGTAGATAGCCTGAAACTTAATCAATAAAATGCTCTTCAGTCACAAAATAATGTTAAGTATATGCAATTAACGTCCTTGTGTGGTTGGTTTCAATTTGTTTTTTATTTGAGTTTTGTTTCACTATATTTTATTGTAATGATTATTTTCATGGGATTCGATATTTTTCTAGAAAATTCTGTTTATCGAGAACACAAAATGTATTACTTTATCATTATATCTAGCCGTCCTTGTTTCCCAATCTCGTAAATACTAAGTGAACATATTTTATGAAAATTCAAGTATCCAAGGACGAGCAAACCGAACTTTTCCTTGTTACTTGTAGGCTCCTACAACTGTGACAAAGCAAAGTGCGATGTCAGAGTGCTTTGTAAAGTTTAACAAAAATAAATTATCTCCCTAGAAAACAAAGTAAAATAGAATATAGGACTCACGGTTTGTGAAAATCCAAAAATTAATCCCAGAATTAAAAAACACAAGTTCTATCACTAAACAGTTCTAATTGAATCCAGGTTAGATTTTTAATGAAGTTCCAATATGGAAGGCGATAACGTAATATAATGTAGTGCTGATATGACAACAGTTACTTGTTGAATTTTGTGAATCAAAAATAATATTCCAGCTTTAGGATTCCAAATAATTTTCACTGAATGTCTTTGTCCAAGACTTTGATGAAGAAGCTCTTTATTTCCATAGAATATAAATTATTTTTAAATAGAAAAAAGTATCTGAAAATTGGCAGCAACAGATAAATACTCTGAACTCCTAAAGGGATTTTTAAACTTAAACTAATTTAATAAAAAGTTTCTGCTTTAAACCTGACTTTTTATCACTTGGTATTTCACGTGACAAACTACGTGATTTTCGTCTTGAACATCGCAAGAAAAATGTAAGATGTAAAGTAGCTTAAAATATCCCTATCCGAAATATCAAACTCTAACGCTAGAAATGAAAAATAAAAAAAGTTACAAAATGGGTAACACGTGGGCCGAAAAATTACCCTGGAAACAGCCAATCGTTTTCACTTAGTGTTTACGAATTTGCGAAACAAGTTCGGCTAAAAGTAAAAAAGCAATGAGTTTACCGAAAACGAATATTTAATCCCATGAAAAAAATCATTACAATAAAACATAATGAAACTAAAATAAAATAAATAACGAATTTAAAACTAACACACAAGCAATTTAATTACATATGTGTAACAATAATAATTCCGTGGATTGTTTCGTTCAAATTTATCGTTTCTTTACTAACACCATGTCCTGTTATTTTTTATAAATGCGTGTGTATTATCAGTGTCAAGACTGTGGTAATGATAGATTTGCTATATACAGATCAATTATCTGACATATATACTAATTACTATTCCAAATTTATTATGCAGAAAACACATCCAAATTTCTTAGTATCAACTTGTGTTAATGTGTGTTAGTGTACAGGATGTTTTGGTTCTTGATAGTGATCTTGCATCAGATAAATCTCTTGTCTATAGTACCTACTTTACAAACATAAGTAACGGATTTGTTTTTACCATTTCAGATATTGTAAATGTAACACAAAGTCATCTTAATTAAAGTCGGTATGCGATGTTTGTTAACTATCAATGTTGGCATTCCATCACTAGGGGCTCTGCTATTATAACTAGGAAACTTCGGAGATAAAATAGCTTCAGCCTTAATAATCTGGTGATATGGAATTAGAAAACAATAATATCGTTTCCTACGTAGGACAATTTATAGGTATATAATTGTCGCTTTTTTAAAGAATTCAGTTATTTCCTTCATCTCGTTTAACAAACAATGAATTTCTACAACATATTATGAGTCTGTCAAGGCGTTTTTATACTTTTACAGGATTGCGCAGCAGGAGAAAGTCAAACCAAAAGAGATCTGCTGGCGTGTTCACATTGCTGTAATCAACCAACTAGTCCGATGTTTAGAAATGAATGCAACATTAGACTATGTGGGCTCATGTCAAGTATGTCTATATTTAATACAGCATCTATAGCTATGAGCTGATTATTAATTACTGTTTTGTTATCGTCTGGTACTAACACATTTTAAAGCCAATGTTGAACTTGTAAATGATCTTTCATAGGCCTTAGTTCACAATAAACATACATCGATTACAGTGGGAATAGATTTAAGAAAAAGTATGGACTACAGTAAATTTCTCATGTAACATTCACATGTACCAAGGAGAAATTCTTCCTTTCAACCTTTGTGCATTTACCCCCTGATTAACTTTGCTAAATCACAACATTTTACCAAAGTCGAAGAAATAATATTTCTATTTTATGCTAGGCTATTAATGATTGGATAATTTGCGAGAAATCACAATAAATCAAGAGAGTGAAATCAGATAAATAATGTTACACTGCCTCTCAATAAGCGTTGATAACATTATGGCTAAGAAATTGTATGGTCTCGTGATAAGTAAGGCCGCCTCCCATTCGGACAAACCAAATTTAAACTCAACAAGACACAAATACATTTTATGCAATGTTTTAACTTGAATTGAAAAGGATAAGTATGTTATTATTGTTGTTTTCTGTGTGAAGATGCACAAAACACAGCAAACCATAAGATGTAAACGATTGACATCGTGCGGGATCATGTATGATATCTGCTCCTTCAGTCTGATAAACATGTTACTTACCAACGAGAAGAAAATTTGATTGTTCATGTAAATATCACCTCTATATTATGGTTACGTATGAGCTGACACATTAACATCTTATTTCATGCTTTGCTCGGATGTGATACCTGACTCCACTGTATCTCCTAATAGACGAAAATGATGGCTTATTAGAAGAAATATTTGATCTTCCTATTAACTCTTGCATTTTGTATGTGAATATCATATGTCCTGTCGCAACATGGTTGACTTTCGCATTATTTTCCAAACGAAAATAAAATCATAAATGCGTACCTCTACATATAAACTAAATTTGTGTTTTGAAACAAAATCAGAAAAATATTAGGCATATACTTAAGTATAGGAGGTTAATAAGTCGTGATAGTAGTGAAGATAATTCTCTTTGATCTCTCTGGTCTGTCTTGACGTAATTAAGACCTAGTATATTGCGGTATTGTGCAAGAATTAGTCTTGGTTTCTACAGGAGATTGAGGGGCAACCTACTTAATTTGAATACAAAAGACTTGGAAGCCATAAGAACGACCATGTCTATATAGCTTCAATAATAGTACAACTTGAATCTTTGTTTCCTTCTTAGAGCCCTAATTTTGTTTGTCGGGTTCATCAACAAAATACATTTTATTATTCATCAACATCACTGTTTTCTTGTTGATGAACAGTTTTGCTATGCTAGTATTGTCTGTTAGGAGCAAATGGTACATTAGCATGCTCAACTTACTGATGTTCTCATAGCTGCGGTTTATATAGAATGACATTATTTAGTCAGTTTCATGTTGGATTTCGAGGAGTATTTTCCAACTAAACAAGCCGATCTATGTTGGATCTTCAGTGTTAAATTTATCAAAGTGGCTGATGTACGATTTTCATTACACTTTTTTAAAAATCAGTGGCCTGCCAGTAGATTATTGTTCACTGATACTGATTCACTCATATATGAAATCGAATGTGAGGACATCTATCAGGACATGTATGATAATCGACATCTGTTTGATCTTTTCGATTACCCACGAGACAGTAAATTCCATGACGACACAAGTAAAAAGGTTATTGGTAAGTTCAAAGATGAAATGAACTCGAGCGCTATCAAGTAATTTATCGGATTGCATAGTAAAATGTATGCCGTATTGTTAGACAAAAATAAAATAACGAAAAAAGCAAAAGGTCTGTCTCGCGATTTTGTGAAAAAGTTTATGAAATTTGATGACTACAAGTATGCGCTTAATGGCGGTGTTACTTTTATAAGAGCTATGGCTATTCGGACTAATCATCATAAGCTCGAAACAGATGTCATTATCAAACGTGGATTGAGTAATTTCGATGATAAACGTTATTGTGAAAATGGGGTAGATACACTTGCACTTAGGTATTGTTATGATGATAGATCTATACTCGACATTATCTTTTCCGACTGAAATTTTATCTAAAGAAATAATGTTTGAAAATTTGACAGTGACGAATAGCTACAGTAGCAAGATCAAATATCTGATGATGGACGGTAAACAATTAACAGTTGAAATTAATAATGAAACATCAGGTATATGTTTTAGTGGAAAACGTGACAAGCTAAAACTTTCTCTCATCATATCTGATGACAGCGAGTATTTTAATTATCTAGAACAATTGTATCAAAGGTTGCTAGCGGAATATAAAAACTTTCACAGTCCGATTAGCCAACAAAAATACACTAAACTTGCAATTGATCTCGATCGGTCAAAGGTATATTTTATCTACAAAAACTATCCTCTAAGCAAACCACAAATAAAAGATTTGTTGGAATCTCGTCGCTGTGTGAGCTGTAAAGTAAAGTTTAGTCTCTATCATCGTGATAATGAAGTATTTTTAATGTCAACAGTTGAAACATTAATCATTATTGATGAAATATAAATAATATCACTTACCTGATTCGCCTGGTTTATAATACGTCCTTCTTCCTTGAAAGTGCAGAATACAATGTCTATAAGAGGAATATGACCGTCTTTTATACTAGTGATTTGGAATGTTCCAGAAGATCACGTGATTAAGTCTCCATATGACGTGTAGAGATGACTAAGGGATTTTACCTATCTTCTATTTGATTCTAGAACATCACGTGATTGAATTTAACACACCTCAGCATTTACCTAACTCAGTTGTCATACAAATATTGATCTTTTCAGACTACATATACCGTTACAAAGCTTGGCTAATGCTCTATAGATGATATTGATTAGGTAACAGATGTTACCAAGTCTAAGGTATACATGTTATAGCTTGGCTAGCGCTCTGTAGATTATATTGATTAGGCAACAGATATTACCAAGTCTAAGGTATACATGTTATAGCTTGGCTAGCACTCTATAGATGATATTGATTAGGTAACAGATGTTACCAAGTCTAAGGTATACATGCTATAGCTTGGCTAGCGCTCTGTAGATTATATTGATTAGGTAACAGATGTTACCAAGTCTAAGGTATACATGCTATAGCTTGGCTAGCACTCTATAGATGATATTGATTAGGTAACAGATGTTACCAAGTCTAAGGTATACATGATATAGCTTGGCTAGCGCTCTATAGATGATATTGATTAGGTAACAGATGTTACCAAGTCTAAGGTATACATGTTATGGGCTAGGATCTGCCTTTCAATTTTATGTAAATCATTTGGGTGGGAGTTTTAAGACAGAGAGAAGGGGTAATTTATATTTGTTTGGAGGTCTCAGAGGAACTAAAAAGGGCCTTTGGATTAGGAACCTGGTTTTCTTTTACTACTTCACCAACAAAAAATTTAAGTCAAGAAAACTTACCAATATATTCATTATGTAATTCTGTCATAACGAAACTGTGGAAAGGGAAATAATTTATATGTTAATTTATTCGTTGATCCTTAATAATCCCATCCTGCTTAGTAAATTGAAGTAACTTTTTTGTTAAGAAGTTATTGCTGCATTTGTTTCGTTATTGGGAATGTCGTCCACAATTCTCATTGTTATTTACTTTTTAATAATCTCGAATATAATTTGCTTAAACGTTCGTCATGGACATTATTAAAATATTATCATTACGAGTGTTATGATGCACCTTTAACTCAATTGGTGTCCCTATTACACGCTTATGTCATTTGAAAAAAACAATTTTGCTATGTAACAGCTTACATTATGTTATATAGTCAGCCATCACAACCAATAGTGTTAATATTGTTGAGAGAATGCAAACGCAATGCAAGGTGCAGTCACTGATCCATGATTATTGCCGAAATATATAATTATGTGGGTACGATGAGGTAACTATATACATGGAAATATGTAAGGATTCAGACAACAAAGAGAAACAGCATGGTAGACTAACATATTATCTCGTTGATTATATAAATTATTAAATACCTGAACGTAGAATAATAAATAGAGCAATCAGATGTACATGCTTGCAAATGACATGTCTTATTACAGGAGGATATGACAACAACCAGTGCTATTATTGTGGGAACTACATCGATGCAAAGCAAAGAGTTGTCATTGATCCAAAGACATGCCGAGGACTCAAATCATGTCCAGACGATGAGGTAACTATTACAAACTAGGAGACACACATCATCATCATCAACAGTTAGCATGTTAGACTAGTATATTCATTCGTTGATTGTTTGAAATATTAGTTATTTGGACATAGAATAACAAGAAGATGAAATAGATGTGCATGCTTGCAAATTACTTTTTATGTTAAAATTGATAAGCACACTGAAAACAAAACCGACAGTAGACGTTAAGGCATTAATATATTTTGTCGGTGATTTCTTACTACGCTTCCATTCATTTGATACAAAACTTGCAAATATTTTACTGTAGAAAAGTCCTCCATGTAAATAATTACCGTTAACTGCAATTGTGTCTTAGTTATTAATTATGTTACTTTTTACCCTATACTTAAATAATGTAAATAAGTCGGGTTTGTTGTCTCAGATTATGACATTTTATCATGTTGTGTAACATCATTTTGTTTTTTATTACAGGTTTGTAGTGTAACAAGCAAATTTTCAGGTGTGGTCACTACGTATGAGTTAGGTTGCAAGCCGTTGCTGGTGAGTAAATGTATCATTGAAACGCATTTATTTATATGTGTATAATTTTCAGAAAGTCTCTGGAATAGAAATATTTAATGGATTATTGATGAATTTATTATATGATTTATTTATTGTTAATCCATTTATCTGAAAATACTGAAGCTAATTTTGTTGTAATGCTGATAAATATTTAAGATATGCAACAGTTTGCTCAATAAGAAATTTCAAAGTTGATACATGACAACAAGCAGGAGACTTAAACACGTTCACTTATTGATAAAATTATCGTTAAAATTAAATAGTTCTTGACCTTTAATATTTGGGAATTTACCTTAAAGAATTTTTCATTGCAAAGTGACACTAAATCCATACTTTAAAGAGTTTGCTGGTGAAAGGTCAGACTTAGCTACCTTTTCAAAGTTTAATATTTTGAAAGATGTTAGGCAGGAATAATGTTATAGTAATAGCCCCTGTCAAAGTTATATCCAAATTAATTGACATTGTACACAATGATTTATCAAGTAGTCGATATACCTTGCATGTATTATGTAAAGTGTAATATTTTTAATGTGACAACAATCGAACATATCATTTTATGTGATTCGTATTGTTTCGTGTATACACATGTAATTCCGGAGCTGTATTCCCTTGACTTATCAGCTGCGATCGTATGTTTTTTATTTTATCTTACATCGCCTTCTGTAACTGTTTATTTTGTTATTGTTGAAAACATTATTCCCGCTATATCTCAAATCATTACTCAAAGAGAATTCGGATAAATGATTACGTAAGTATGAATATGTTCAATTTAACCCACATAGGTTTGTTATGCATAAACCAACAAGTATTGGTTAATATATAACAGGAAAACAGAAAGTGTTAAAAAATATATCCATATGAAATGCCTTATTAAAACAGAATCCACACGGTGATAAGTGTGGAGTAAATGGTAAATTATAAGAGTAGATGAAAACAATGCGAACAATGCGGACCTACAAGGTTAAGACAGCAATTATTCAGCTGTAGCATTTGCATGCGTTCAAATATCTGAAATCGGCTAATGTTTCCTTTGATATAATGCACTTCCGACTCAAAAATTGTCTTTGCTAATGACCAAATAAGTCAAATAATGAAAACAACCGGTCATATATTCTTTACATTACAATAATGAACTATATGTGTCCAGTAATCATCCCTACACGAGAATTTTCATCAGTTTTAATACTTAGTAGTGAAAGTAACACACCTTAGGTGGAAACAATAAAAATGTTCTCATGATCTATACAGTTCGTCTATCCTAACCCGAGCATAGCTTAAGACATTACGTGTAATTTTTCGTGTTCATAAAGTGTTAAAAAATATATCCATATGAAATGCCTTATTTATTTGGAAGAATTGGTGCTCTTTAAACTATAATTGGAACCCAATATACGTTTAAACATTTCTGGTTATCTGACTATGATTATTAAATCTGCTAGAATCTGGGATTATTCTTTACGCTCAACGATTGAAAAGTGAAGTATCTTGGTCAGAATGAACGAAAATATTTCTTCTTCTTTATCTCCAGAATATTTCAATTACAATAAAATATATGTGATCAACATGATTTCACACAGGTAATGATTTAATATTAACAATATAAATCAAGTACTCGTACAAACCAAGTCATAATTCAGCTTGTTTACATTCTGTATAATATCATTGCTCAATTCCCTATATAACTATTTGAATTTGACCAGAACTGCACTGGCTTAGTAATGTCTATTGCTTGGTATTGATTAACCATGCAACTGGCATACCGTTGAAATATCAAGAAGTGGCTAAAGATGTAAAATTAGTCTCATGTGTAACTGCAAATCATTTCAGAAGATGTTCTTGAGTGTCGTATACTTACCATAATATAGATTATTTCTATTACAGACTTGATAATCAATTTATTTACATTACCTTCATATTCGTGTTAGTTAAAATGCACGGTTGAATAATATCTTGTTACATAGATAAAATAATATGACAAAGACAACTTGTTTTGAATTAAACATTAATATTATTTAATCGGAATATCTGATCAGAGAAAAAAAAATGCAATTACCGGGTAAACAGACGATTAATTGATGAAATCTGTAATAAAGCATAACATCTTCACGATGATATCACTTAAGTGTCTTTAAAATAATATTAAAACAAATCTGAAACACCAGTTATATGGAAAGGCTTAATACAGCACTCAGGTCTCATTGCAAAGCATGATTAGACCATCAGATAGTATCTGATTTACAGCTATATTCAAGGAACATATAAGTTCAATGCAGTACTGGAAATTATTGTGTACTAGTTTGGTGAACATATTCTTTTAAACTATATTGCTAAGTAGAAGTTATTTTTCTACCATCATATTTACAATATTATAAAAGAATGAAGACAGATAATTATTTTGAATTTGTGTTTAAATTGCTTTGTCCATTTTAGAAATAGTATAATTTTAAGGTATCCTCAACGCTTTATAAGGGCAACCATAGGCAACGGTACGTTGGCGTCACTTATAGAGAATTTATCTTATTTTCGGAACTCCAGCTGTGGTTCTTAGCTAACCAGGAAGGAAAAGGAATCATACTAGATACGCAGCCTTAGTACATTGAAACCAAGCGGTGTAAACCAAGAAGACTAGAGAAGGAAAACTATGCACTAGTAGAGTTTAACTTTGTCTAAATCTTCTTAGTATCCCTCAGTTTTTACTATATGAATAACCGGTATAGAATCAAATATTCGGGATATAATCTGCGTTACATAAATGTTCAAAAAAGTAAAAATAGACGTCGCTTTGGCTTGTAGACTTTTAGGGAATTATACACCGTTTTCAGTATCCGCAACAAGTCTATTCAAGCTGGTTGTATTTATAGTTTTAACCCATGTGGGAGACAGCCATGTAGAGGTTTACAAACACAACGTTTTTGTGTTTATTTGTTTGTCTTATATATGTTTTGTATTTGCCTTTGAAAAAGACTCATTAAGAGTCGAAAGCGCTCAGGCTAGTTTTTACTAGTTTCGCACTGTTCGTCGTCAGTTTCTTGCATCTATTTTAATCAATCCCTGACACACGTGATCCCTTTGTGGATCCAGGGCGGTGCTTGAAAGGGTTGTTATTCGCCATATGATTTGTATTCTTTATATATATATATATATATATATATATATATATATATATATATATATATACACAGAGAGAGAGAGAGAGAGAGAGAGAGAGAGAGAGAGAGAGAGAGAGAGAGAGAGAGAGAGAGAGAGAGAGAGAGAGAGAGAGAGAGAGCACATCTTGTAGTATGCAGCAATTGATACATTATGTGATGGCATATTAATATATTATTACATTCTTGCAATAATTTTTTTATCCTATTAAAACAACGCATAAATCCTCCACCTAAGAACTTTACTTTCAGTGAAAGATTCACATAAACGTCTTTATGGTTAAATGAACCTTTGCAATTTTGGTATTAAATGATTTTATATATTTGTAGAACATTTATATGTTTAAAGTAAGGTCTTAAAGAACAAGGCAGTGTATAGTTTACTGTGTAACATGACACTGCCTTATTATAAATAGTTTCTAATTATAAACCATAGAAACATTTCAGTAATACTGCGATCTCGTAAAATTCTGTTATCGTTGTAATCACAAGCTAATTAAAGCTTGCAAGTGACATGCGATACATGATAAGATAATTTAAAATTCTGTTTTTATATGATGCACAATGACTAATTAATTAACCGTTTAAAAATAATTTATTTCAATGCTCTATAATATTTTTCAGGATTGTCAAATACATACGATAGCATACCTCGAGTTACAAGGCATCCACACTGGCATTGATTTAGTGCAACTTGCTGGTGCGGGTACCATGCACATTATAGGAAGAAAAAGGCAAAAAGTCACTTGCGATATCTGCTGTGGAGACGATTACTGCAATGATGATAGTTGTGAGACAGTGAGAAGTGAGTACACACATAAAGACCGTCATAAGGCGAATGTAAGGGGAATTGCTAATTACCATATTTTTACTACATTGAAATTGTAAGACAACAGGTCTTACTTAACACTTAAACATATGTAAATTACAGGTCTGCAGTAGAGCAGTTCTGTCAGTTATTCCGATCCCCTACCAAATAGCATGAAAACATGTATATTATCCTTCTAAGGCATGTATCCCAACAAGAAAATAGTAGTCACTTGATCACATATACCGTACACCTAAACTCGTATCCCAAACTGGGAAATGTCTATTAGAAACAACGTTCAGGTAGCATAAAAATATTTTTTTCAAATACGCAGGAACCTTGTTACATTGGGATTGTTTATTATATATGCGCGTTAAGGTATATAATCGTCTATAAATATATTTGTAGCTGATTAGATCGATATGCATATGTAAAGAGGGATGAATGTTATTATAATCAAAGAAGGTAATTATAATTTGAGATACTATTTCACTATTTTTGTATGTCGTTTGTTTAGCTTCGACCTTTTATTAAAACTGCATTGATATCTTCGTGACAAAAATTGTTTTGTGCCACTACTACTACAACGTATTATTATTATTATTATTATTATTATTATTATTATTATTATTATTATTATTATTATTATTATTATTATTATTATTATTATTATTATTATACTTTTTATTGATTGTAGCAATATTGGTGTTACTGGCAGTAATGATAGTTGTACCATTGCTAGAAGCAGGGGCAGTTAGATTTATATAAATTCATTAACAACAATTTTCACATGTTATTAACATGAATAAGTATTATAGGAAAGCAATACAAGCAAATAAATAAATAAATAACAAACTGTATCTTAGCAATATTTTGCTTACACCTAATTATAGATTGTATTTTTAATAATAATAATAATAAATAATAATAATGATATTACTATTATTATTATTAATTATTAAATATTATTATTATTATTATTATTATTATTATTATTATTATTATTATTATTATTATTATTATTATTATTATTATTATTATTATTACAGGTAGACTGGTCTTATTTGCCAAGGCAAACAGACTTAACTACACCTCCCTAAAGACCATAATATGAGTTGCATGGGACGAAAAAGATTCTTCCAGTTTTATTGCCTGATGACGCAATGGCTAGATAAACACTATATATCCAACAATCTGTTTACTATTGTGAATCCAGTATAATTCATCAGATACGGTGTACACTTTTTTATTTGTATCTTGTAAAAGATGTAAGAGAAAACAAATATCGTACTGAAAGATGTATTATGAATAAATAGTAAGGAAATTAAAGCATTGATATTTATACATTGCAATGGGAGATTATTTATTCTCAACCATGATCGATACAGACTAATGAAAGGTAACAAATCTGTAGTTCATATGCACAAACATAATCATCTCTCTCTCTGCGTGTGTGTGTGTGCGTGTGTGTGTTTGTGTGTGTGTGTGTGTGTGAGAGAGAGAGAGAGAGAGAGTGTTTGTGTGTAGTTGTGTGATTTGGATTTGTAACGTAGTTTTAATAATGTTTTCAGTCATATCGCTACGATGTCTGCTATGCGGCAGTTTAAAGCGATGTCCGGAACTGGGGCATCATATATTCATATAAATTTCGTAAAAATGGATACACTGTCAGAAATGTACTACATATTTTAATTCTTCCAGAATCTTTTCTGGTCGTGAATTCATTCAATCAAATTGCAATCAGTGTATCAGCATCTGCAAATAGGAAATGACACCTTTTCAATCAAATCAACACGAACGTTCGCATACAAAATAATTTGTTTTGTCATACCGCAAATGAAAAGGATACATGTTTGTGACAGTTATTACAAATTCATCGTAAAGGATACATGTTTGTGACTGTTATTACAAAAGAATACGTTTTTGTTTTGAAAACGAGGCATTAGTTGATTACATGAACTCAAGGCAACATTGCAATTGTTGATTGCATGAACTCAAGGCGATCTCCTGAAATATAAAAATAAGTAAAATTACTAGTGGCCAACAACTTTATGAAATTATAATTACCAGTGTTTTTCGGGATTAACTGCTTAATTCTCGTCTTGGTAGAGTTTGTAGAAAATAGTAAAATATCGATATTCCACTTCTCTCTCTATCTCTCTTTCTCATATGTATTGGAGTGTGTATTATATGCAGCAGTGTTACAAAGTGAGGCATAAAATTAAATATATTTGTTATAATATCTCATATAGTCTACCCTTATAAAGGTGTATATATATATATATATATATATATATATATATATATATATATATATATATATATATATATATATATATTCTGTAGAATATTATTTGTTAAGCAATAATGTTTAATTAATCAAATAGTGATAATTGTACTGGAAGACTTAAATTAAGAATGTCGTTGGGCATATACATACATTTCTTTAGGATCAAAATGTATATATATATATATATATATATATATATATATATATATATATATATATATATATATATATATATATATTTTTAGATCGATCATGATATTTCAGCTTGTTTTCTCTCATATATATGTATATGACAAAGTATGATAATTTTCTCTGAGAGAGAGAGAGAGAGAGAGAGAGAGAGAGAGAGAGAGAGAGAGAGAGAGAGAGAGAGAGAGAGAGAGAGAGAGAAAGAGAGAGAGAGTATTTGTCAATATGCGACATTGCTTTCACAAGGGTGAGAGCGATATATATATATATATATATATATATATATATATATATATATATATATATATATATATATATATATATATATATATATATATATATATATGCAATTTAAGTTGCACATTGTTCGGTATATAAAATGTGAAGGTAAGATCTAGAACAATAACTTTCATTTTGTAGCATTTAGGGAGTGCTAATTTAATCATATTTTCCTAAACTGTAATGGAAAATGTTTATATGAGATTTTAATTGCTTATCACAGGAAATATGTTATTGTAATATTTAAGTTTTGTTGTTGCTTATATATATGTAAAATTAGTTTAAACAGATCTATGTCTAATCCTGTATGCAACTTTGAAAAAAAATAAATTCATGGAATTCTTCGAGGTAACATTTTTTCCTCCGTCATATTTGCTAGGTTATGTAGTATTTTGCAATAATACCTTGGTTTTTGCTTTTCATTTTCTAAAAATTGTTTCGTTTAACTATTTTATCTGATCATATAAAAGTTTATTGGATTTTTTATTTTACTTTTGTTTACAGGGTCTGTTTTATATATATATATATATATATATATATATATATATATATATATATATATATATATATAAATATATATATATATATATATATATATATATATATATATATATATATATATACATACATACATATCTATATATATATATCTATATATATATATATATATATATATATATATATATATATATATATATATATATATATACATGTTTAAGGATTTTGTTATGTGTTGTTATTTCTATGCGATACTTACGGAGGTATTTTTTGCATTTTGTTACTAGCCATCTGTACCTTTCATTACAACTGTTATTATAAACAAAGCACTTTTTGTGTGTGTTTGTGTGTGTGTGTAGTTGTGTGTGTATGTGTGTTTGTGTGATTTCGATTAGTAAGGTAGTTTTAAGAATGTTTTAAGTCATATCGTTATGATGTCTGCTAAGCAGCAGTTTAAAGAGATGTCTGGCTCTGTGGTATCAGACATATATTATCATGTCCCACACAGTCACATTATCCAGACACCAGTTATAATGGTAATGCTGAGCGCCTATCGATGGCAACCGTTCATGCCATTGTTATAAATCTTTGGTATCATTCATCCTGATTCCAACCAGCGATGTCCAGCATTCAAGGTGAACGCTCCAACCACTAAGCCACCGGAGCAGACACTAAAGCAAAACACCTAATCATAGAATCGTTAAATAATAAAGTGATCGATGCGAACAGCCAATTTAAATCATTTTGATCGATGTATTCTATACTATTATGTGCATCCGGGTTCTTTGCTATCTTTTCAAGTTTACAGGCATCAGTATTATTAATAAAATGAACCATTGTATTTTCTTACCATCATAGTTTTCAGATGATATAATATTTTCATTAAGTAAGCTTTAAATGGTCTTGTGGTAAACACTAAAGCCGATAATTAAATATGAGTTGTCGTCAGTGGGTCAAGTTCATGTGTGCAAACATTAACCATTTCAGAGCGTGGATAGAGGCGAAAGAATTGTCAATGATGGAAGTGTCTCAGAAAGTTGAATATCCAATATTAATGTAGAAACCACATCTGCCATTTAATATAATAAGATTATTATTTATACATATACCTGTTAGAACTATTTCAATGTTTATTATTTTCCCGGCTGAGTATTATTCGTTTCTTAAGCAATTTGTACTTCATCGAGAAGTTTAGTGGTTTCATTGAAAACCTGGGTATAATTAGTACCAAACGTACATTGTTTGAGAAGGAACTCGTCTAATCCCAAATATTCATTTATGTCATGAGTTTTGGCATTACAGTCCCCCTTTAAATCTTCACGTTTGTATACCGGTTGCTAATTTCGGATGCTAACTTTTCAATTTTGACTTTATTGTCAATTTCGTCATTATTTTCAATTTCGTCTTTATTTTAAATTTCGTCTTTAGTATCTAAACTTGAATCTGAGTCAGGAGCATACACTTCAAATAAACGTCGTCATTAATTTTAAAACTAGTTTCTCGACTTTCATCCAAAAAATAATAGTCTGAATGCAATTGAGTGATACCTATAAAAGGAGAAATACAAAGTAGTTATTCTAGTTGATAATCGTCTCTCAGAGCTTTACCAACCACAACACTCCTATAAATATCAACAATTTTGTCAGCTGGCCTTTTAGCTCAACATGATGACTTTCTGACAAAATATAGTTTGTCTAGGATGGGGGATCAGATTGGATCAGCTCATCTACCCTTACTACTATGACAGTCTCTTATAAATATCAGAAACATAATTCCAAACGATTCAAAATAATTGTTATCAAGAACAGCTACCCAATGTGTGCCAGATCCGTCATTACAATCTTGTATATTTATGACACACTAACCTTGCGTCGATGAAATTAATAGCTATAAGTTTATTTTTGGAGCAGCAGGGAGGGCGAATCCTACAAAATTTTGCTCGTGAAATTAACCTGAAATAACGGTTCCTATAGAGGCTGAAAAAAGGTCAATAACCCTAAACCAAAATATATAACTTTTATATTACCGTATGGACGGTTAAAAGCCGCATAATAAATAGTATGAGGTTAGCTCAGTTTTGTTATACTATTATTGACTTTTTTTTTACCATGACTTTATCGAACTATTTTTTTTCGTTAAAAACTCGAGCAATATCATGTAGAGATTCGCCCTCCCTGCTGCTCCTGACTTTGTCACCTGACTTTGTCAGGGGATTAACCAAATATTTTATCCACACCTATACGATATCTGGATCTTGGGTCATGTAGATTTATTGTTATGAATCCAAACGGAACTGATTGTGATTTAGAAAAGAAATTTTTAAATTTAATTATATCCATATCCCCTGAACACCAAGTATAGTAAATATTTCGTAAGGTATAATTATCTACTCCATTAAACACAACCAAAACATTACAATTTTCTCTGATCACTCTAGGTATTTATGTAAATTTTTGAGTAACATAAATCACATCTGTATTTTTGTGACGACCTTGAGAAAATATTCTAGCTGGATTAGATTATTTTTCCAACATCACATCATCATATACTACGAGATTATTAATGAATCCATCCAAGTCATCTACAGATGGGGCTTCATCTATATCTGTGATAAAGTCAATAATATCTTCACCGTCTTTATTAACTGATTTTGCTTTTTCATTAAAATCTTTAAGTACTTCGTAAAAATGCTGATCATCCACAGAAGGGGCTATTAAATATAGTTTGTTCCATCTCATCCATCTCATTATTAAATTTAATAATAATTGTGTTTTACCTGATCCAGATGGACCTATTATAATCATTCTTATTGAATTTGGTAATGCTGGCTGGTGCTTTACTGGTTCTTGTTTTTGTGTCGCCGAAAAATCAAGTATTGTATCCATATTATTAATAACATGAGTCTATATTGTGTTCGATGTAGATCATCTACACCCACCGTTGGATTGACAACAATAATAACAAAAAATAAACGACATGCATTAACAGGTAAATGTGTAATGTGGAATAATTTATTTTAAATAGTTTTCGCTCATTCAAATTTTGGATTTGCACATTCTACTTTCGATTTGTAGAACTCATTCATCAGGACGCTTATATGCTTTCATTTGAGATATGACATTTATGATTATTTGGGATTTGATTCAGACTGATATTTCTCTTGACTTTTATTTGATATATACATTGTTTGTTCATTTAGCAAAATTCTTTCTGTTAATTTAAAGTTTAGAGTCGTAGAAATATCATTTCTTGACGCCGAATATTAAAATCATGTCGCAATTTAGTGTATCTTTCTTATTTCAAATGTATGTATTACCATTTACATATGGAATGGCCCAGATTAATTGTGACTTAAGACATAAGAAATACAAAGATAAATCAAACGTGGAATGCAAACTTAGAATATAAATAGAACGCAACTCCCCGAGTGAACTGTCTGGGAAGATATTCTAGAAACATCGAAAACCTCGGAGCTTGAAAATAGCGCTTCCAAGAAGAAAAATTTCAGAAAACACGTCTCGATTACAGAAAGGACATTTCACAATTGATGCCAAAGTCACTCAACACAAATAAACCCTCATCAAGAAGATGACGTGAACTCAATGCCAGAGGATGGACATAGCACGTGATCCGAGGTTTTGCATATACTGGCCCTTAACAGTGGGTAAAATGCCAAAGATGGATGAAACACTCCAGTCCAATCAAAATTTAATAAGGTTATCAAATAATCTGCACACTGTACATATAGTGTATGGAGTTTAATATTTTTTATATCATAACACGATAACGTATCACTTTATGTGATTCTGATTGGTCCAAAGAAGCATGTGAAATTGTGCAGTATTCTCTTTGCTGATTGGCTGCGATCGGTGGAAAATTTTATTTGTCTTGCTTTACGGAACATTTTCTTTTAACTAATAATATGAACATTTTAGTGGCCATTTATCGAATCTACTACCCGAATTCAGTTGTTGAATAAATATCACGTCTTTCTGTATATGTCAAATTTAAGCCCCTCTTTGCGCCAGGTAAAACATGATATGCTATACAAATGGTGTAAAATCATAAGACAAAACAAAATCAAGCAAAAAGAAAGGTTCATTGGATAGTGGGTGTGATGTAGGGGTGAGTTGTATACCATATACACAAACATGTTTTAAATATGCACTTATAGGAGTAGATAAACCCACCTCTATGCCCAGAATAATGTGGACACAAAGAGGTGTCACAGCTGACAGAATTTTATCAAAACATAACATATTTCCGCGGTAGACATGTTATGCAATTGCGACTCTAAATGATATGTGCATACATTTTCTGTACTCTACTGTTCCAAATCAAATAATTCAAATATTTTATCGCACATACAGTACAGTAAATATGAGAGTTTCTACATCCAATAATAAACTTTTTACATGAATATGGCAAGAATGTGTAGTTGTAAAAGTGTACTGTTACGGGTGTTGTTTTAAGCAATATGACATCAAACGCATTGAACATTCATCGCTTAAGACATTATTTGGTCCGTGTAAAAATGTTTTGTTTATTTAGAAGGACTCTCGCTCTTTGATTTACTATTTATAAAAGTATAATCTACTTTTAATATTTAATACTTGTTCAACTCTTTTCTCTCTAATTTTCACATAAATACAAACTATTTGACATAATTATCTCAAATGGGTAAAGATCAATATTAAATTGATGAAACTCGTTGCCAAGGCGCACAAATACTGGGCATTATTCAACTAGTTTCATAAATTCAATATTAAATTATTATCCATTCCAGCCTTAAAAATGTATTTGTGATAATAGACTTGTGTGATAATATCATACATTTAACACGCGTCATAATAACTAATGACGTCAAACGTAATGCCATATTTCTGGCAAGAAAAGTCATTACATTACTAATGAGAATTCTTTAAATAGTCATCGTAAAGCAATAACAGGAATATTACATGCATTCCTATTTCAAAATATATTTATGAACCTTGAAGAAACATTTTAATAGTTTGCTCCCCATAGAATGCAACGAATACAATTGTTAGACGCGTGTAAGAAATTTCATTTAAGAAACAATATAAACTGATATCACATCTGTATTTACCTGAAAACATTGAACATTATCACCATATCATTGCACCTCGGTATTCCACAGAGAAAACGCACACAGATACTCTATTCAGTAATGCACACAAATTTCCGTTATGTGACAAATATTACTTAAAATGAATATTCATCTGGAAAATAATATTCACTTTTAGCAACGTGTAACATACGATTTTATTCAGTAAGTTTTGTTATTAGATGCTCATCTTTTTTATCAATTAACTTTACATTGTCAGAATCGTGCAATATTCCCCTATATTGAACACCTTCTTACTATTTCCCGCACGCAAAGGAAATATTTTCTAACGTAAACAATTTTTTATGAGTGAACTAAAACAGATATTTTATGGACTGCCGCATACCACCAAATGTTACATAGACTGAAACACACAAACTTCTTTGGCTCATTCCGCTTTTACTTTCTTGACACAATGTTTAAAATTTAGCTAGATAGAGACGCTATACAGGGTCCGCACAATAAAACGCAATTTATACTCATAAACTGTCTTCTTTAGCTGTTAATAAAAATGGCCATAAATATGCTTACAATTCTACATCCTTAATTTCCTCAAAAAATATACTTTCGTAGGTCTGTAAATCTGAATTAGATGGGCCATGTCATGGGTTCTCAAGGTTGATTACACATTTTGAAATTGTACTGTAATTACGAGTATATTCAAAGTGCAGGTACATCCTCCTTACTGCATTAAAATTGAAATAAACATTAAATTCCACATCATCTTTTCGATAATTGCAATGGAAAGGCTTCATAATTTTCCCACATTATGATCTGAATCATTCAGTGACAGAAAAGAAACACCAATGCCAATGTCAACACAATTCAAAACGATTAAATTAGCAGACGCTGCTGGAATCCGATGCAAGTCACATCATGAAGAAAAATACTGACTATAATCAAAGATTGCGTTGAATCGACAAAAATACCAAAACTTATTCATTCCAGATCAATTAAAGAAATTGTTGCAATGCGTATTCATTAACAATATTACTCCAGATTTCAATTTTAAGAAAAGCAAGCGCAATTTTCTTTCGAAACTTACGTCTAGCGCGCGACCAAATTCATATTTATCTGGGCAGAATTATGTGCTCATTAATAATGTTGTGTAATGATCCATCAACGCTTATGTATTTAGTTTGGAATACTGAATACCTTTAGTTACTTTGTTTCTTGCAGTATATATTTGTTTATTTATTTAAGCCTTGGGACGAATAATAAATAGAGAAAATAATAAAAAGGTTACTCTATTTGTATGAGAAAATATGAAGTCGTTTTGTCGGAAGGATATACTGCACTCCCAAGGTCGTGAAATATAACCATATTTAAAACTCGTTCATATTTTCCCATACAAATGCACTAACCTATAAAAATTGTCTTACCGTATGAACTTTGTTGTGAGATCCCATATATCGCCTAATCAGCAGTAGAATATCGCATCGGGGAAAGGTAACCTTGGATATGGAAACCCTAAAGACCCAACATTGACATACTTAAGGAAACCATGCTTGAACAAATGCAGTCTAACGTTCCTGGGTTCGTTGAATATCGTCTCTGTTTATCTTATACCGTGTACCATATTTTCCTTTTTTTTTGAAGCTAGCATTAAATAGTTTCATATGACAGTCAACATTGAATTTCCCAACTGTGAAAGGAAAGATGAAGCAACATGAAAATGTTAGAGAAGATTTGAGAATTCTCGTTGTTTGCAACATATTTTAGTTTTCTATTCGTCAAGAAGAATTCAGTTAAGGTGACAAAAACAAGTACTTAACCAGTTTATATACGGGATATGTCCTTATTTGGTACTCTATAGAATAATATTGAATAACAAAGTTATTTTTACAATTAATTCCATCAATAAAAGGTAATTAATGCGATTGAGCTTTCGTCTCTGGTTTACTTGAGTGTAATCACATACACAGCGAATGGCTCAAATAGTGTATTTGTTTTATATAGATTGTACAATTAGGTCTCATAATTCCTGTTCATCGCACCTGACAGCACAGTCGCTGAATTTGTGGGGTTTTTTTTCTGTGGAAAATAAAGCTCAAAACAATCAACAGTATAACCAAATGCAGTCAGTTTGTAAGGGCGCCAGACAGCACATAATTAATAAAGGATTGTAAATAGGTTAATCGTTTGTCTTGTAGCTAGGTAGGTGAAAATATAGCAGGTCAAAATTTATCTTATCTGCAGTTAAAAATAACTGACCTTATATAGACCTTACAATCGACCAGTCAAATTTCCCTATAAACAAGGAAAGACAATGTGCCAATCCCACACTAGTTTCAATAAAATGGCTAAAATGCAGCTGGAAACGTATTGTAAATGCACATGGAACACCACATGAAGGAAGAAACAGAACATCACCTGAAGAACAAACAGCTTGCAGAACGTAATAACAATACGATGAACAAATTATCTCTCCCATTAATACACTTCATACAAAACTCTTTAATTATTGTTTTTTTTTAAGTCCTTCTCTCATCTAGATTGTAACGAAGAACACATCCTTAAAACATAACATCTTTGATGCTGCCTCGCAGTCGGAATCGAGACTGTATATAAGAAAGAATCTAAGTTCGATTCAGAGTTCAATTACTTGGAATGCTGATGGATTTATCAAAAGATTTATTAGAATAATAAGTATTATTAATTGTATATAATACTGAAGCCATCAGCCAAATAGTTTAATCTCAGGGCAAGAACGAAGATAGTATAAATACATCGATAAAACAAGAAAAATGCATTTTTGAGGGAAACATATTATATCAATTGTAAAAAGAAATGATCTCAAAATAATACACACAACGCTCAGATACACGCTTAGAGAAATAGTTGTAACAAATGATTCATTTTCTCCAGAAACAGGAGCAGAACGTGGATAGCAAAGGCAATTAGTAATATGAAAGTCCCGCAAAAGTGGCAATTGATGAATTTCAATGAATATAAATTGAATATTGTATGTTTCAAAACATATCCACACTGTGTGTATACTATACGGTTCAATACATGACGAGCTTGTGTGAAATACACCATTATCTCAACAGTTCGTAAAGAATAAATAACGATACCATTATTATTATTGAGAAAGTTTCGTTTTAACACAATAATATATGAATAGTGACGGAGAGGAAACACTAATAATCCAAGATCTCTGAAAATGATATTGTATGTTTATACTTCAAGGGAAAATATTGGTGGTTTATTAATTTTTCATACTGGTTGGTATATTCCAATTTCACATAGCCATAGGATTTAAATGTTTATAAACATGCCTAAATTTTCTTTGAACGATATTCTCCATCTAAGGTCTGGATCAGTAATTAATCAATCAATTAATTAAATAATCAATGCATTAATCTAATGCGACTCAGTCTTACATTCTCCACAACCTTTACTAGATCCACTGTAATCTTTACGACTAATGAAATTAACGTCCATAAGTTTTGGCCCTAATTACACACATTATTTTGGAGGTCATTTTCAAACACTTTTGGCCAGAGTTTTAGTTTGCTTCATTAGCATTTATAAACCGGGAATATGACCTGATACTTGATTACAACGTTGTGTAGGTGTAAAAGTTTCTAACAGGTATTCATAGTGAATGAAAGGTGACATTTATCAGTCAGCTGCTTCGTATGGGAACACACCCATATGAGTTCTTATCATTGTACACAAGGTAAGCATACTATGCTGGAGAGAATCAGTTTCTCATTAAAGGTGATACACTCAACATCTGACGTATGCAGGTAAGTACCTTAGGGACAAATTTCAGCATGACCCTTTTGATATGGAAGCCTGTTATGGTCACATAAAAATAATAATCGGAGTAATAACAGCTCAAAATATCGGTAGAACTCTTTTAATTTTGAATAGAAGAGAACAGAAAATTTCTAGAACTAGAGGCAAATAAA
>JAEAOA010001964.1:700000-1018717 GCA_016746295.1 Potamilus streckersoni
ATGACAGAACAGTAAATCTTCTCAGCCGGACATTAGTGCGAAAGGAAATGCATGCCCTTCCAGCATATTTGGAACCACCAGCATGATTTGTTTTAATGCATTAGATCAGTCGTACGTTGATTCACAACAGCATGATCATCAAACACCTGATTGGTAATTCTGTATCAAACGATGACAAATTCACTTTATTCGATATGTTTCTGACACCGTACCATAGTTAGGTCGCCTCAGTTCTACATAATCTTCGGTTGGTATAACCAGTCATTCACCTATAAACTTGCCAACAGCCTTTATAAAATGTTCTTCGGATAATCGCTGGTATCAAATTCACTGACCTAAGGTGGTTCAGCTATGACTGCATACGCATTAGTGGTTGTGATGTGCATTAACCGCAAGTAGTGTTGGTGTACAGGATCTTGAGAAAACGGTTTGATCTTGCCATAGTAGAACTGGCAAATTAGCAGCTTCGAAAATTCCAGCACGGATGATCCAATATAGATTGGTTTGTCGGCTTTAGTGTTGTATTTTTACTGTGAAGGGCAAAAATTTTGCCATCAAAGATTATCTTGGATTTAAAAGTCAGGTCAGCGATTAATCTTCGAAGTTTGTCTAGTTCACCACCACAGATATGGTCGATTCGGATTTAGTTTGCACAGATTTTCCATGTCTTATCTGAACACATAGTTCGCTAGTTTAAAGAAATCTTCAAACTCAATTGCGGCCGCTGTAAATGTTTTTATTTGTATAGACGGTGCTATCCATGAGTGCCTCCGAAATTCAAGCACTCATTGCATCTTGGTTACACGCATACATATTCGCAAGTAAAACATTTTGTACGTGAAATGTTGCTTACAATTGTATTTCTTTTTAAGACTTGGCACTAGATTGGTACATTCAGCGAATTTACGTCTAGATTCAGTAATGACTGCACATTGATATAGTGATGACCACGTAGCAGTCACCTACACACTTCTGGTGATAGCGGATCCTCGTTGTGTGCATCACGTAAATGTTATGGATATTGTAAATCAATTATAAAGAAGTATGCGTGGTCATTGCTGATGTTGATGTTTTAATCAATTGCATGTTTTTGTACTCCTGTATATCTAAATATAATTCAAAGAAACCTAAAACAGGTAAAGGTTGTCTCATTCCCCTACAATATAAATTATTTTGATTTTGATAAATGATGCAAATTTTAGAGATAGAGGGGTCCAAATCGTTCGTTTCAATTGTTTGTGCTCACATATTTGTGAGTCGCAACAGCAATCCTACTACGATTTGAGCGTTAGATAAACACGTCTCTCAGTGTCGGTGAACACTTCCAACTCACGTTTGGTTTTTTGACGACAACTTATCCAACGCCATACTAAGTGATGACAAGTAATATGCCGGATCGTTATGAAAAGTACTGTGCATGATCATACTTGTACAAATGCATGACATTGTCACCAAATTTCCCAAACACAAATACTAACGAGCTGCTAATGAGTTTGTGCAACTGATTATTATTTACTCTCGTGTTCAATTCAGTTATTAATGTTTTGTGTATTTTGGTTTTAATTTTATTAACGGAAAATTATTTTTTACAGGTGTTTTTCTCACGTGTGTGTTTATGTCAGTTTTGGCCAAAGGTTGGTAAAAAAACATTGCGAACCGTTTACAACAAACTAATAGAATGTTGGGAAATAATGAAAATCAGTATAAGGATCTTCTTCATTTCTAATATTGTGAACATTAAGGCAATATTAGTAATTAAGACGACACAATTGTAATTAGATTTTATATTATCACTATGTGATTCTGTTCTTTGTTATTGCGATAATATTGATATTATACTACAATTATATGAATAATTTCTATACTAAATATATCCATTAAAATAAAGAAAACAGGTTTAGATTACAATGATCATCAATGGTTCAATCTTACATTGTATGTCAATGTTAAACGAAATCTAAACTGCTTACAATTGTATAATGTCAATAACTGTTCAATGAGAAAAAGCTAGTGAAAATATTAACATACATACATACATGCATGCATGCATGCATGCATGCATGCATGCATACATACATACATACATACATACATACATACATACATACATACATACATACATACATACATACATACATAAAATGATATACTCGAGCACCATCTGTTACAATGTTCTCGCTATGTTTTTCAAATGTTAATGAGGCACAAGGTGGCTGTTCTTGTTCTTGCGTGATGGAATAACAAACACAAACAGATGTGTGTGTGTGTGTGTGTGTGTGTGTGTGTGTGTGTGTGTTATTCCAACACGCAAAGCTATCTGTATTAAAAACAGCCACCTTGTGCCTTGTGCCTCATTAACATTTGAAAACCAGCAAACATTATAACGGAAGGTGCTTGATTTTCTTTCTATCTATCTATCTATCTATCTATCTATCTATCTATCTATCTATCTATCTATCTATCTATCTATCTCTCTCTCTCTCTCTCTCTCTCTCTCTCTATATATATATATATATATATATATATATATATATATATATATATATATATATATATATATATATATATATATATATATAATAAACAATTATCGTTACAAATGTTTGGACAAGTAAAACCATTTCAAATTCTTTTGTCAGATAGATAGGATAATAACCAAGAGCAAAAAAGTGAACTGTCTCTTACATATGCATACGAATTAATGATAACTTGTTCAACCTTAAAAGTTATTATGCAGGTAAATTTGAGTTCAGTGTAGGCTATTTAACTCATCCAAATTATGTTGATAATATATTTGAATAATGAATCTATTTAGTAAGGTCTCATGTCTCAGCTATTTCATTAACTATGTACATTTTTATGAAATTACAGCGGACAAAAACCCAAAACGAAACAATGTAAGCAAATTTAACAATCAGTTAAGAGACAATTGAAACGAAATTTGATGGAGACACATATAGATGAGACAGAGCGAAAAAGAAGAGGTCTCATCGAATATAATGTTTTGAAGAGAAAATCTGTATTGTGATTTTCAAAGTGTTTAATTTTTTTATTTAAGCAACATAAATGGTAATTTTCCATCAGTTTTATAAATATAGTTTTCTGTCTAGTATAGTGCAGATTTCGTAAAACTACCAAATGTTGGCTAATTTACATTGAACCCACTCCTTTAATTACATAGTGTGGGAGGGATACAAACGCGTTACTACAAATTCATTTGGAATGTTTTTGTTTGCTCTAAATATCATATTTTGCTAATGAAATAAAACTTTGAATACTCGTTTCATAAATGCATGATCTAAGGCTTGTATCATTGATCCAATACACATGCATGATATAAAATACATGCATAATTATCAGGTGCAAAAATAACACAAATTGCCATGCGCTATATTCATTGTAGGCAACAAAGAATTTATTCCAAAATACCGACGCATTACCGTACATCAAAATTCATTTAAATCATTTTTTGCGTGATCTATTTTGGCCAATCCTTTATTTAAATGATATATTGTTTACTGTGACTCCTCTTGAACTTCAAATTTACTTTTGACTTTTTCTTCTATAGGAATATAATAAACAATGCTTTTGATTTCAGTACAGTGAAATTTTAACTTCCTTTGCGTATTGATAGGAGTTAAACATTGTCCACGTTTTATGTATTATCTATTAAATATATTTCTTCTTTGACATACACGATACAGTGTCTTCTTCACATTATAGCTAATTTGCTTTCTGTTTAAGTATGTAGCTTTTTATAATTCTAAGATAAATATTTTCTAAGGTAGTAATACTAATTTTACAAAACGTTTTTAACTGATTTGTTTTGATTCGAAAAAAAATTGACCTTGTTGATTAGCCAGATCCATACATGTAGGATCTGGAAAAAAATTGGAATATCGAAATCAAACGGTGAGGACAATTTCTAATTAGAAACACTACAATGTTTATATTACCGTTTTTATAAAACAAATAAAAGCCTTTTCAATGATCAATCAATAATAAAATTATATATTATAAGGCATTTCAATTTCAAAGTTTCAAAAAAGTATCAAAGACTCCATCTGCAGAAGTATTCATAAGTAAATATTTGTTAACATTTTCTTTTCTGTTATTTTTTTTTCATTACAGACATACTATAGTATGAAACGATCGACCTGTTTTACAACCTCTTCTGCTACCGTAATAGGCGGTGCAAAATCTAAGTTAAAATAATTACAATCTTTTCATCTTTACATTTTGTCCTGTAAATTGCAAAACTCTTACTTTCGAAATTAATACATAATATTTAATTAATTTTAATTTTGACAAACAAATCTTAGATTGAATCTTATTTTCATCATGTAAGGGTTAAATGTCTAAAATGTCAATGTAATTTCTCCATGACTTGAATGGATTTAGAGACATCCCATATTACTTCAATCTTTTTCTTTGTTAACTTTGACATCAGAACAATTTCAAAGTTTGACATACTATCCAAACCTTTTAGAATTGATTCAATATCTATCATAAGAAGCGAATTTGTATCATCAACAAATCGAGCTAATTTCGTCATTTATATGTTATCTAACTGTATAGCGTTTACCAATTTTAAACTCCGTAGACATAGGAGGTCTTTCTAACGATAAATACGTCAATCTTGTATATCGCTGTCTTACCACTCTTTCTAATAAACTACATATCTGTACCTATTTAAAATATCTATTTTATAAGGTAACAGTTAAATAAAATAGTTTACTAACGATCTATTAAAATCTTAAGCTTTCGAATCGAACATTTTTTGAAAAGGAAGAAAATGCAATGAAGATTCGTTCTGTTCGTTCCAACCATAATATCACAAATACTTCAACTACAGTATTATTGTTTTTATTTCTTCCCTTAATAAAGTCAATTTGATTGCGATGGATAAGATATTACGAAATATATTCAATCTAACTGTCAGAGCTTCTGAAACAATTATATATACGATATTTATCGATGAGATTTGATACGTTGTTTTGCTATATTTTTTATAGTGTTTAACTTTCCATTATATTGCTCAATGCCTGGGGTATAGTCTGTTTATGCGAGACACAAATTTATTTTCTATAAATCTGTCTTATATAAAAACTAAATAAATTAACAATTGTTTCAAAATAAAAACTATAAAATTCATCTGTAGCACTATCATTTCCAAGCATTTAGATGTTCTGAAAGCTTTATGGAATACAACCAAAATTTTGAGCGCTATCAATGGAACTTTTTGATCTTCATTTCAGATAGGTAAATCATGTGACAGAATCATATCTCAATAAATATATCAAACAAAAAGCAATAACAAAATAAAGAAACGACTGCAAAAAGAGCTTAACATTTGTACACAAGATGTCAATGTTGAGTCCAGTTCAGAATATCAGAACGTTCATGCCAATAACAATTATAAATTCATGGTGCATTTGATCATAATGACCAACATATTTATATTTGCAGGTGGACTGTTGGAGTGTCGAGTTTGTAGGGACGCTATAAATCTTGAGGACTGTAATGAAATTCATAACTGCTCACATGATGAGGTACGAACCTTACGTAATCTTAGGTTTTCACCAGGAAATATGTAAACACATATTATGATAAACAAAACTATAATGTGTTTTGACCTCTAGCTATCAGTGGATTCTTTATTCTATATTCTATGCTATTAGTCCATTTTACCGATGAACTGACACTTATATCGCATTAAGTAGACTAATGATTTATTCTCTCTTTGGTTATTCGCTGTGAAAAGAGAGCAATAGATAAACATTCTTAGCAATAGGGGTGGTTGGTTAATTCTAAATATCGAGTAATCTATCCGGATCACGAATTATAGCAAACTTACATCTCAACTCAGTCGTGTCAGCATCACATCATTCAGTTTTACGAGCTAGCAATAACGGGGGTTTTCAAGTAAGAGATTCATACACACGAAGACAGTAACCCGCATGCCCAGTTTTGGTATGTAGATAAGTGTATGTTTGGAGAGGGAGCGAATAAGGGGGAAGACGTATAAAGACCTGCAAGCAAGAAATAAAGTATATTGTAATGCATCAAACTTGAATGAACAAACGATCATTGTTACAATTTTTACATTTTTAAATCTAGATTAATCATGCATTTCCGCTCGTTTGCAGTTGATTTATATTTTTGCGTTCCATTAGGAAAAGACACAATCCCACACAACATTTACCGAAATGTTTAATAAATACCGTTGTTACCACATGTAATAAAAATAACATGCATTTAAAGTGTTTGTATAAAGTAGTTTAATATATCAATACTATTGGTATGTCAAATTGTGATCCGCCCAAGGCGCCATAATACGCATATATAAACGTTCTAACGAACGTCTGCAGTTCATTCTAGATCAATTTCCAAAAATTAGTCACTAGCGATGTATGAAAAATAAAGATGAAAAGTATTAATAATCGCCGTTTTCTAAAATGATTTAATATGGTACACATTTTCATCACAATCATTTCTGCTTTCTCTTCTTCACTCTCTTCTCAAGCATAACAGACAAATTGCACAGAAATATGGAATGAGAGGAAAGGAATATGGGCTTGATTAAAGCCCTGAAATTGTAATTCCATGAAGAAAACAACAATAATACGGTTCGCTGTAATGATTAGTGTTCTTTTTCCTTGGGATTTATCAACCGTGTTTATCAATGATACAATAATTCAAACCAGTAAATTCCTCGGTTTGGTGCTATGCATAATGCTATTTTTTCTTAAACATACCATAATGTTTTAAACAATTGATTATTATTATTTAAATATTAAAATGTCTAAAGACTCTCTCTCTCTCTCTCTCTCTCTCTCTCTCTCTCTCTCTCTCTCTCTCTCTCTCTCTCTTTCTCTCTCTCTCTCTCGATCGATCGATCGATCGATCGATCGACCATCGTAGCAGGATAAGGGCTAAAATCTGTGAAATGGCGAACGTAGAGGATTTTCAGACAATATATATGGACTTATGAATGGTGGTAACAGTTAAGTCAAACTGACCAAAGGATGAGAGAGAGAGAGAGAGAGAGAGAGAGAGAGAGAGAGAGAGAGAGAGAGAGAGAGAGAGAGAGAGAGAGAGAGAGAGAGAGAGAGAGAGAGAGAGAGAGAGAGAGAGAGAGAGAGAGAGAGAGAGAGAGAGAGAGAGAGAGAGAGAGAGAGAGAGAGAGTTTCTGGGTCGGTTGTATTGTTGCTAACACAGAATAATTACTTAGATCAACTGAAAAGCATTTAAAATATTTTAATTACCTCTTGTTGGTTCGTTAGTTGGCTTAGATTTTATTCCACTGAAGGTAAATTGCATTGCGTTCATTTGAATGGTGTAGCTATCCAAATGTTTGTACTGCTTTACTTTCATTATTAAAACCATATTTCATGTTTCAATTATAAGTGTGTTTTATACTGATTTAGTCAATGGGGAGAAAAATACAAAGCAAGAAAAGAATACAAGGAACGTATCACTAGGCCCAGGCGATTGTCCATAACCACTACGGCAGAGAACTACATTTTGTAGCCGCAACACTCGGGTGTGTGAAGAGTTCATTCACTAGGTCAATACATGTCTACCTGTCGTAAATCTAACTCCGTTTAAAGATCAAATATATGTATTTGTATGTGATATAAATAAAATATATGTAAAGTATGTATTCTGTATTAACGATAAACCACTCGTTGTATAAACGTTTCATTAAAGGGACATTCAGCGATATTCGTTTCCTTTTAATGAAACATTCATATATCTCATGGTATATCATTGATACATCGTTATATATATATATATATATATATATATATATATATATATATATATATGTATATATATATGTATATATATATATATATATATATATATATATATATATATATATATATATATATATATATATATATATATATATATATATATATACATATGTATATATACATATGTATATATATATATATATATATATATATATATATATATATATATACATACATAAATATTTATATTTATATATATATATATATATATATATATACATATATACATATATATATATATATATATATATATATATATATATATATATATAAATATATATATATACATATATATATATATATATATATACATATATACAACCATCCATGCAAATGCGTGTTTCATATATATGCAGCCCTACAGACATCATAAAGACAGAGTAGTACACATATAGTGTAAAAACACTTTTCATCTACATGTTCGTGATGTGCATATGTATAACCACACATGCAGCAATACAATGCTCGACTAGAATATGTAATATTTGACTTGTATGCAAACAAAAACAAGGAAATATACAAAGAGAATATCACAAGCCATAAATGCAATTCTCTGTTCCAATCCTGTTTACAATATTCATATCATTCTGCAGGAATGCTACATGGAAGAATCAGTCACACCACAACTACATGTTGTTTTTAATGCTGGCTGCAGATGGACAACGGTGAGAAGTGCAAATTGGTTACGCTATTTCTTAGCAAGTCTTAGTGAAATAAATGTTCAATATCATACCTATACCGCTCAGTGTACACCCATTGGTATGCAATTACCTTCGTGGAGAAATCATGTTAGCTGTGTCATTATGTTTATCTAGGTGTGTTTGAAACATTTATTTTCAATTTCTCACATAAATAATCAAGTACTAATTTGGGTAATAAATCTTCCAAAGTCAAGTCTGTAAAAAGTCTGAAACGTTATTATTATAATACTTTTTTAAGTACAATATAATAAGCTCCTGTAAGATTACTTAGATTTATCTTTTCATTACTAATACCATGTCATGTTATGTATTAGATATGCGTATGTATTATCACATTGTCGCGACTGGTATTGATAGATCCCGCCGAGTTGTCACCTTAAGAATATCCGGATCATAATGACACGTGAAGCGTGGGATCATGATCCGAAATTTTGATACTGACCACAACACATGATCTAGCGATCCAAATCGCAATACTGTGATAATGACAGATTTGCTATATGCAGATCAATCAATTTTAAGAGAAATATATTAATTATAATTTCATATTATTTATTCAGGAAACACACCTAAATTACCTAGCATTAACTTGCGTTAATAGGTTGTACTGTGCAGAATGTTTTGGTTCGCGATTTCAGATAGTGGTCTTGCATCAGACGAATAGCTTGTCTGTAGTTTCTACTTTATAAAAAAAAACAACTATTTTAAATTGTTGTATTGACAACGTTATGTTTTGACCCTTTCATATGTTGTAGATATATGCAAAAGGGTTCTTAATTAACATCCATGTGAGAGGTTTATTTACTGCTAATGTTGACAATCCATTACTAGGGACACAGCTATAGTAACTAGGAAACTTCGGATACGAAATAACTCCAGCCTTCATTGTATGATAATACGAAAAAATACAATATTATCGTTTTCCAAGGTAGGAAATAAATAGGTATATTATGGTCGCTTTTCTAAGATTTCAGTTAATCTCCTTTCTCCCGCTTAATAAAAATTGAATTTGCTAGAAAATATTATGAGTTCGTAAATGCGTTTTGCATACTTTTCCAGATTTGCAGAACATTAGAACCTAGATTCAAACGAGCAGACGGTATAAACATCATTGCATGTTCACGTTGCTGCAATACAACTGAATGCAACTCTAATTTATGTGGGATCAAAGCAAGTATGTCTATGATTTTAACTCCTTTGAAAAAGAACGGTCTACTGAAAATTAATCCTGTATCATTCACATATACCAAGCGAAAGTTTTCCTTTCAACTTTTGTGCATTTATCCCGTGCTTGACTGTAAAGCACAACGGTTGCCCAAGTCGAAGATACAATAAATCTATTTTATGCTAGGCAGTGAATGACTGGATTCTTTGCGAAAAATAACAATAATTCACGAAAGTGAGATAAGATAAATAATGTTAAACTGCCTCTCATTAGACATTGATAAACCGTTGATATCATTCGGGATTCAGTAAGAAATCCGCTACTTCTGGGTGTTAAACATATTAGGGAACGAGAAAAACTTTGCTTGTTACGATGGAATTATGGATATATTTCATCTTCTGGGTGAAAACCTTCATTATCTGCACTCGTGGTTTCAACCTTTATTCACCCCCTTCATGTAATTATCACCTCTATATTATGTTTACAAATTAACTAAATTTTGAACAGAAACGCTCGTATTGTACGTATGAGCTGAGACATTAACATCGTGTCTCATGCTTTGCTCGGATGTGATACCTGACTCCACTGTATCTCCTAACAGTCGAAAATGATGATGGCTTATTAGAGGAAATATTCGACCTTCCTATTAACTCTTGCATGTTGTCTGTGGATATCATATGTCCTGTCGCAACATGGTTGACTTTCGCATTTTTTTCCAAACGAAAATAAAATCATAAATGCGTACCTCTACATATAAACTAAATTTGTGTTTTGAAACAAAATCAGAAAAATATTAGGCACATGCTTAAGTATAGGAGGTTAATAAGTCGTGATAGTAGTGAAGATAATTCTCTTTGATCTCTCTGGTCTGTCTTGACGTAATTAAGGCTTAGTATATTGCGGTATTGTGCAAGAATTAGTTTTGGTTTCTACAGGAGATTGAGGGGCAACCTACTTAATTTGAATACAAAAAACTTGGAAGCAATAGGAACGACCACGTCTATATAGCTTCAATAATAGTACAACTTGGATCTTTGTTTCCTTCTTAGAGCCCTAATATTGCTTGTCGGGTTCATCAACTAACAAAATACATTTTATTATTTATCAAAATCATTGTTTTGTTGTTGACGAACAGTTTTGCTTTGCTAGCATTGTCTGTTAGGAGCAAATGGTACATTAGTATACTCAACTTACTGCTCTTTTAATAGATGCGGTTTATAGAACATGGGACAGAGACTGACGATATTTAGTCACTTTTATGTTGTTGTTGATGTTGGGCTTAACGCCATTTTAGCACATGGTGGCCAGTATTAATGGTGGAGGAAGAAACCAGCAAATCTGCGGAAAGAACCACCGACCCACGAGAAGCTACTGCAATCATTCTCACATATCCACATTCGCCGAATCTTAGACTCGAATCCAGGCAGAGGTGAGATGGCAGTGATCCGTAACGGAGAGCGCTTTAGACCACTTAGCCACTCGGAGCCCCTGTCACTTTTATACTCACCAACACAAAACGTAAGTAATGGAAACTTACCAATATATTCACTATGGAATTCTATCAAACTGTAAACTGTGGAAAGGAAATAATTTACCATATGTTAATTTATTCTTTTTTCTTTTATAAATCTATGCCGTTTAGTAAATTGGAGTTACCTTTCTTGTTAGGAGGTTAATGTTACATTTGTTGCGATATTGTGAATGTTGTCAAAATTTTTATTGTCATGTTGCACCTTAAGCTCAACTTGTGTCCACTTATAAGCACGCTATGTTGTGTGACCAAACAATTTTATTATGAACGGCTGATGTTATATTATAGTGGGCCATCAAAGCAGACAGTGTTATTATTGTGGAGATTGGGCAGACGGAAGGCAAGGTTCAGTCACTGATCCATTACAATGCAGAAAGACGAAATTATGTAGGGAGAATGAGGTAACTATCTACATGGTGAAAGGTACGGATACAGAAAAATTAAGCAAGAGAAACACAGCATGTAAGGCTAACAGAGTCATTCGTTGATTGTTTGAGTTATTTATTAACTGAAAACGGAATGACGAGGAAACACACGTACATGCTTGCAAATGACATTTTATATTAAAATTGATGATCAAACTGAAAACAAAACCGACATCAGAGGTTAAGGCATTAACATATTTTCAATTATTCTTGCTAAATTTCCTCTCGTTTTATACAAACATCTAATTCTTTTACCATCAGATACGTCCTACGAGTAAATATTAACCATTAAGTGCAATCTTTCTTAGGCAATAATTCTGCTACTTGTTTTTACCCAAAATTTAAATAATAAATAAATAAATAAACAAATAAATAAATAAATAAATAAATAAATAAATAAATAAATAAATAAATAAATAAATAAATAAATAAATAAATAAATAAATAATGTAAATATGTCGGGTTTGCTCTCTCAAGTTATGCCGTTTCTATCATGCTATGTAACATCATTTTGTTATGTATTACAGGTTTGTAGTGTGACAAGCACAACTACGAGTGGGGTCAATTGGTATGAGTTTGGTTGCAAAAAGTTAAATGTGAGTAAATATATCATTGTAATGCATTTATTTAAAAGTGTATAATTTTCAGGCTGGCGTCTGTTATGGAAATACTTAATGAACTTTTGATGAAATTGTTTGATATATTTTATTGTCAATCCATTTAGCTATTAAGTTTGAAGTTTTACTGGCAAATATTGTCTCAGATATGTATCAGTTTGCTCAATAATGATTTTCAAAGTTGATACATGTGAACAAGCAGGAGACTTAAACACTCACTTACTGATTGAATTCTCGTTAAAATTAAATAACTTCTGATCTATAAAAAAGCGGATTTACCTTAACGAACTTTTCATTGCACAGTACACAGTGACACTAAATCAATGCTTTAAAGAGTATTGCTTGTGAAACGTCAGAATCAACTAAAGTTTCAAAGACTAAGATTTTACGCTGGAATACTATTTATGATAGACTTTGTCAAATTAATATCTAAACATAATGAACCTTGAACTCAATGGTTTATCACGTAGTCGGTAACCCTTATATATATATATATATATATATATATATATATATATATATATATATATATATATATATATATATATATATATATATATATGATGTGCAGTTTAATATTTATGATATGACAACATGCGAACATATCATTTTATATGTGTCTTATTGTTTCATATAAACCCATGAAATTCCTGCGCAATATTCTCTTGACTGATCAGTAACTGTCCGTTTTTACTGTTGCTATAAACATTATGTCAGCTATATCTCAAATCGATTGCTCAAAGAGCATTGCCAGAAATGGTAACATTGGTATGTGTTCAGTTTACGATACATGTGTTCGTTACACATAAAACAACAGGTATTTGGTAATGGATAGAGATATGAAGGGTGCATTAAAACAGAATCCACATTGAGGCAAATGTGGCGTAAATGCTAATTTATATGGATAAATTAAATCAAATCTGTTCACGTTATCCAGCTGCAGCATTTGCACGCGTCAAAATATCTGAAATGAGCTAACGTTTCCTGTCATATAATATAATATCGACTCAAAAAATTGTCTTTAATAATATTCAAATAAAATAATAAAAGAACACCCGGTCACACATGCATTACATTAAATATAGACTATCTGTATCCAGCAATTATCAGACTATAAGACCTAAACATGTAATTGTCCGTGTTCATAAAGTGTTAAAAATGATATCCATGTGAAATGCTTATTTGTTTGGAAGAACGGGTGCTTCTTGAATTATAATTTGAACCAAATATATTTAAATGTTTCCGGTTATACAACTGCATTATTAAGTCTAGTAGAATCTGGCACTATTCTTTACTCGCAACAAATGAAAAGTGAATTATCCGAGTTAGGATGAACGAAATTATTTCTTGTTCTTTCTCTCCAAACTATTTCCATTAAATCAATTCACATGATAAGCATAATTTCACACGAGCAATGCTTTAATATTAACCATATAAAGCAAAGATTAGTGCAAAGAGAACTTAATTTCAACTTGCTTTATGAATTAGATGTAATAGCATCACTAACTTACAATCCTCAATATAATTATGTAAATTTAATAATAATAATAATAATAATAATAATAATAATAATAATAATAATAATAATAATAATAATAATAATAATAATAATATGGATTTTATATAACTCTTAATCTTTAGAAGGTCTAAGCGCTTTACAACATTTGACAGCATTTAAAAAGAATGAACAACATATATAATGATATGATTACTAAATTAAAACAAACACCACCAAATTAGTAATAGAAAAACATGCTGTAATTTTTAAGGTAATGATACGTTATATTGATACTTTTGTAGGTCTTCATGGCTGTTCTTGCAGTTGAAATAGATAGTATGCAACAGAACGTTGTCTATATGATTTCAACTTGATAGTGGGAATAATGAGAATACGAGTGTCAGAAGAGGAGAGTAAGATCTTGCATGGTGAGATCAGATAGGCATGTTGGACTCGAGCCCGTCAGTGAAACGTAGCACAGAGAACATATTTTATGTTTAATTCTGGATCGCATAGCTAGCCAGTGTAGGGAACAGAACATCGGAGAGGCATGCTCTGATAGCGGTACTCTAAGGATGATCTGTGCGGCAGTGTTTTGAACTTTTTAAAGGTTCTAAAGTAGATATTGAGAACAACCAGACAGAATTGAGTTACAATAGTCCAGTCTTGAAAGGACTAAGAAACACAAGTATTTTAGTAGCGTCAACTGACAGATACTTGCAAATGCTGATGCGTCTCAACTCAAGATATGCAGCCTTGCAAATTTCATGACATGTTGATTCAATGAGAGAGTACTGAAAATAGTAACATTGAGTTTTCGTACTGACTGCTTGAATTTAATGTTGGTGTTGCTGATATTTATTGTCTGGGGTAAAGGATATGAATGATAAAGTCTTTGTGTTGTATTCAGTATGGCTTCAGTTTTATCATCATTCTTTTGCAGCCTTTTACATGAAATCCATGATTTTAATAAGAAATGTACCTCTATAAGCCTCGGAAGATAGCTTCAACTTCAGCTGGATGGCTAGATTTGTATATTTGGGTGTCATCAGAATATAGTTGTTGAGACACTGGATGACTATCTATGACACTTTTGAGTGGCTGAGTGTATATAATGAAGAAACAGGTCCAAGAACAGACCCTTGTGGAACACTACAACATATATCAACTGGACTGGAGTGTTTTACATTTGCGGACACAATTTGTGTCCTGTAGACCAAGTAGTACATGAACAATAGTAAAACCGTATCGTGAATGGCAAATACATGCTGGAGACGATGAAGTAATAGATCATGGTCTATAATGTCAAATGCTGCAGACAAGTCAAGAAGAGTGAGGACTGTAGTCTTTCCGTCATCTAAAGCAGAGAGAAGGTCATTGACTACTTCCAGAAGAGCAGTTTCAAGTTTCAATACTATGGCGATGGAGATGTGCAGACTGTACATTGCTAAAAACACTGTTTTAATTAAGATGAGATACAAGGTGGCATAGAACAACATTTTCTAAGAAATCTTTCATGAATGGGGCTTTAGAAAGTGGGAAATATAGTTCTATAGATCATTATGGTCGAATGTTGGTTTCTTCAGTAGAGGTTTTACAATGGCAGTTTTGTAAAATGATAGAAATTCCCCAAATGAGAGAGACGTATTAATAACATCAGTTGGTGAAGGCAATATTATATCCAAGCACTCTAGCAGCAGTGACGTCGGAATCGGATCCAGTTCACATGACTTTGGTGTACACTTCATCACGATTGTACGTACTAATTCCATAGAGACATGTTAAAATTCTGTTATCGCTTGCCGCTGAAATATTTTATCGTAACTCTATGGTGATGACGAGTCAATTAAAATTTTGTTGTCAAGTTTATCTCTGGTGGTTTGTACTTTGTCACGGAAACAATTTGCAAACAAGTCATGAAGGTCGACTAGAGAGAAGGTAGCTAGAAGTGTTTAAATTGGTTACTTGATAGTAGCTTGTTAGCAATCTCAAATAGCTCTTTGCTACAGGAACTTTCCGTGCTCTTAGTAGGGCAGTGGGCCGATTAAGCTGCATGGACTATGCTTGTGACATTCTTCTTAGCTTCAAAGTTGAACAGAACTGCATTGGTTTAGTAATCAATGTCTTTAGCTTGGTCTTGACGAGCCATACAATTGGCATACCATTGAAATATCAAGAAGTAGCTAATAATGTAAAAGCCTTCTCATGTTTAACTTCATATCATTTGAGAAGATGTTTTTGAGTGCCGTATCCTTACCAAAATCTGAATCATTTTATGTTACAATAATGATAATCAATTATTTTATGTCTTTACATATTTGTTTCATTAAAATATACGGTGGGACAATATCTTATTACATAGGTAAAAATAAGTTGCATTATTAAGGATGGCGTTGTTATAATATAGCTAACTGGTTGTACATTTAACATTGATATTATTTATTTAATCTGAATACCTGATCAGAGAAGAAAACAATTGCAGTTACTGGGTAAACATATGATTAATTGATGAAATATGTAATAAAGCGTAACATTGTTTTGCCAATTTTAGAAACAGTATAATTTAAAAGTATTTTCAATGCTTTGTAACAGTAACCATACTCAAGGTCAATATAACTTATATAGATTTTATCTTATAAAAGTAACGACACTTGCGTTTGATGGTAAATCAAACTAATGTATAAATAATAAAGCATGGAATAAAAGAAGCTATCATTCAAACTAGTTTTAAACTAGAATAGGAAATGATTATGTTTTATGTTTTCTTTTATGGATGTTCGGCATATGTCATTGCAAATTTTCATTATGCATGTGGAATATATATATATATATATATATATATATATATATATATATATATATATATATATATATATATATATATATATATATATATATATATATGTATATGCACACACACACACACACACACATATATATATATATATATATATATATATATATATATATATATATATATATATATATATATATATATATGCACACACACACACATACATATATATATATATATATATATATATATATATATATATATATATATATATATATATATATATGCACACACACACACACACACATATATATATATATGCACACACACATACAATATATATATATATATATATATATATATATATATATATATATATATATATATATATATATATATATATATATATATATATATAGATAGAGAGAGAGAGAGAGAGAGAGAGAGAGAGAGAGAGAGAGAGAGAGAGAGAGAGGACATCTTGTACCGTGTAGCAAAGGTTGAATTATGTGATGGCATATTAATATAGTTTCGTATGTTTTAATATGATTGCCATATACAATTTGTTTTCCTTTTAAAACAATGCAAACATCCTTTACCAAAGATCTTTACTTTTAGTGAAAGATTAACATAAACATCTTTGTAGTGGAATGATCCTTTTGCAACTTTGATATTAAATGGTTATGTACAATTTTAGAACATATCTAAGTTCCAAATAAGGTAAAATGACAATTGTATGAACCGAGATAAGGCCATTTCACTATTTGTTCTGAATTGTCATTTTCAGGAATGTCAAATACATACGATCGCAAGCCTAGAGTTACAAGGCGTCCACACTGGCATTGATTTAGTGCAACTTGCTGGTACGGGTACCTTGCACATTATAGGAAGAAAAAGGCAAATAAACAACTGCGATATCTGCTGTGGAGACGATTACTGCAATGATGCTAGTTGTGAGTCAGTGAGAAGTAAGTACACATATAAAGACCGTCATAATGCAAATGTAAGAGAAATTGCTAATTGCTTTGTTTTGACTTCGTTTAAATTATTAAACAGTGGGGCTTACTTACCACTTAAAGATATGCAAATTATAGATATGCAGTAAAACAGTTTTGTCTGTTATTACTATCCCCTACCAAATAACATGAAATGTGTATGATCTTTCTAAGTCATGTATACCAGTTAGAAAACAGTGGTTACTTACAGTATACCTAAATTTGTATCCCAAACTGGGAAATGTCTATCGGAAACTGCGGTTAGGTAGCATAAAATATTTTTTTACATGCGCAGGAACATTGTTACATTGGGTTTCATTATTATACATGTGCATCAATGAATGTATACAAATCTAAATATGTTTGTCGTTGATTAGATGGATAGGCATATAAAATAGGGATGAATTTTGTTATAATCAAAGAGGGTCATGTCAGATACTATTTCACTATTTTTGTTCATAGTTCATGTATCTTCAACCTTTTACTTACAATAGCATTGATATCCTTGGTAAAATATTCATTCTGTGCTACTACTACTACTACATATTATTATTATTATTATTATTATTATTATTATTATTATTATTATTATTATTATTATTATTATTATTATTATTATTATTATTATTATTCTTATTCTTCTTATTATTATACTTGTGTTTTATTAATGGTAGCAGCAGTGGTGGTAGTAATAATACTTGTTGCATTATCAGAAGCAGGAGCAGGAAGGTTACTATAATTTCATTAGCAACAGCTTTCACATTAACATGAATTTATATATGATAGCAATACAAGCATAAACACAAATAATAAGTTGTATATGAATTATATTTTATTTACACGTAATCATATATTGTATTATTATTATTATTATTATTATTATTATTATTATTATTATTATTATTATTATTATTATTATTATTATTATTATTACAGGAAGACTAGTCACATTTGCCAATGCAAACAGATTTAACTACACCTCCCTAAGGATCATACCATAAGTTGCATGGGACGAAAACGATGTTTTGCGTTCTAATGCCTGATGACGCAAAGGTTACATAAATGCTATATATCCATTAATCTTGTTCACTTTTGTCAAGCCAATTTGGTTCCTTAGACATGGTGTACATCATTTTATTTGTATTTTATAAAAGACGTAAGAGAAAATAAATATCTAACTAAAAGATGCATTATAAATAAAGAATAATGAAATTGAATCATTGATGTTCATACATTGCACTGAGAGATATATTTATTCTTAACCATGATTGATCCAGACTAATGAAAGGTAACAAATCTGTATTCCAAGAACTCAGAGCAATCTCCAAAAATATCAGTCAAGTAAAATTATTAGTGACTGACAGGTCAAGGGAGTTATAATCATCAGTGTTCCTTGGGATTAATTGATTCATCCTCGTCTTTGTAGAGTTTGTAGGAAATTGTAAAAGATCAACATTCTCTCTCTCTCTCTCTCTCTCTCTCTCTCTCTCTCTCTCTCTCTCTCTCTCTCTCTCTCTCTCTCTCTCTCTCTCTCTCTCTCTGTCTCTCTCCTTTTTTGTTCCATTCTGCTGGACCGAAACATCAGCATAGCTTTGGAACATTACAAGTAGGATAAAGTATCGTCATTCATACAAGTTATATTTTGAGCCTTTCTCTATACTCAAAAGAAACATTTATTAATAGACGATTCTACTTGTCAGTGAAAACAAATTTATTCTAAGCACTCAGTCTCTTCAAACACACGATTATCAGCCTAATGGTAGTAACATTCCCTCATGGCGTGAGGACAACAGTGAATATATATATATATATATATATATATATATATATATATATATATATATATATATATATATATATATATATATATATATATATATATATATATATATATATATATATATATATATATATATATATATATATATACAATTTGACTCACCTGACAAGATCTGCAAAACTTGGAAACATCATTTTTGATTTTCGTCCAATAAAATTGAGTCCCGATCTTGTTATACGTTTTATTTATCCCCAAATGACCACCCATCAAAGTTTCATGGAGCAAACAAAGTATTTCCTGTCTGTAAAGTTTCGGAACTACAATTTGATATTTTACTGACCATTCGTAAGCACCAGGTACTTCGGGAGGTCTCTATTTTCTCATAAGAACTCCATTTGTAAAGAAGTAACAGACAGGTACTTCAGTTATTTCAGTTTTACTGACGACCCGCTGAAACAAACAGGATATCTCAGGATCCGTCTCCTGTTCAACGACAAGTGATTGTTGTTTATAAGATAAGATAAAAGAGAATGAGTATTCAAATTAGGATCACTATGATCAATACCTATCGACTGATCCAAATTAGAAGTGAAAGTGACCTCATCAAAAACCTGACCAATACATTTTTCAGCTAAAGGAACACAGTCCTTATAAAATCATTCTCAAGAGATTTATTTGCCAAAGCTCTGGTAACTGAACAAGTTGAACATAAATCAGGGATTTCGTTTTCAATAGGATCTACGTTCTGATGCAAAGAAGGCTTGTCAGTTACAAATGGATTAACCACAACCTTATCTCTAGCAAGTCATTGCCTAGCAACAAATGAACGCCCTAAACGGGCAAGGGATAAATTACACTGACGATCACAGGTCCCGAAACTAAGTCTGATGACAAATTAACAGAATGGAGAGGAACATTAACAAAGTCGCAGTCTACTCCCTGAATGAGAACACTCATTAGAACAGGTCTTCTAAGAAGAAAGCAAAATAACTGAAACTAAAAGATTCTGAGAAGCTCCTGTATCCCTTAAAAGTTTAATAGGGATAGAATTGGCTAAATCACATAAGAGTGATATAGAAGCCTTCGACATGAATGGTTTAAAGTTCTCAAAAACACAGCCAGACTGAAGATTATCAAACCCAATAAATGTATTGTTTTCAATACATGACCTTGACCTCTTAGAACTAAGAGCATTTGGGATAAGTCTATCCTGATTCTGGTGCGTATATTTCAATTTGAAGCACTCAGAAATGATGTGTCCTTTTTTCTTACAATAGGTACACGTAGGTACAGACAAGGATTTAGAATCAAGTCTTTCAGAGGCTTGATATCTACAGTTTGTGCCAGATTGATTTTTACTGAGAGTCGTATTTGTTTGAAACACCTTTGTATCAGTAGACTGCTGAGTGAAAGATTTATTTACAGCAGGAACTTTATGAGTTAAGGAATACTTATCAGCAGCAAGAGCAGCATTTTCCAAGGTTTTTACCTCATAATCTTCAAGGTGATTTTTTATATCACCAAGGATACAGTTTTTAAACTCTTCGAGTAATACGAGTTGTTCAAATCTTTCATAATCATGTTCAATTTTCTCAGACACCATCTCTTGAACATCTGTTCTTTTCCCTAGCAAATTCAACATAAGTTTGACTAATTTCATTTGTGTAACTTCTGAACGTTTGTCGATAAGAAGAAAGAAAACTCTCCACTTTTGACATTTTCTAAAAAAGCCTGTTGTTTTCACTAAAATTTAAATAAGAGAACCTGGGGAATTTAAATTTCAAATTTTAGCCAATTTCAAATATCACCGACGATCACCAATTCTTCTAAGATACGTATCTGCTCGTTCAAAGTAACAAAAGAAAGAGTGAAGACAACAAGCTTTGTAAATTTTAACAAAAAATAATTTTTTTTTCTAGAAAACAAAATGAACAAAATATAATTATGTTAAACAAGACTTACGGTTTATAAAAATGATCCAAATTGTTAATTCAAAATAGAAACATAAGTCCTGTAAAAAGTTCTAAACACAGTCTGAAGTTCAATTCCGGTCCAGAATATATATATATATATATATATATATATATATATATATATATATATATATATATATATATATATATATATATATATATATATACTAACACTAAGAAGGTATCCTTTGCTTCATTTTCACACTGGCCAGCACATAATATTGCTGAATGCTGAAGCTGTTGTTATTTAGAGAAGTTTGTTGTATAGTGACTGTAATCTGCATAGAATCAAATCTAAACCAAATAAAAAATCGTGCAAGGTAAAAAAGGGAGGAGGGAAAAAACACATGTAAAAATGGGCATTTATTTCACATAATTCACCTAAACTCCAATGGAACTGATACAGATACATCTGTTCTTGTGAAAGATTCACAACAATTGGTGTGGCCGACTCTCAAGGAAATCAGTGACATTGTCCTGGTTAGCAATATCACTTTGGCATGTGAGCTCCTATACACTTTGTGGTCTATAAGAAAATAAAACCTGAACTTATTATATATAGGTCATTATAACTTAAATTTCTGTAAATAAGATAAAATCTATGGATTGAAACATTACATCATGAGTAGACATGTATATAAAATCATTAAATTAGGAACATATACAATGTATGTATTGATAATATTGATAAACTTAATTAGTATGTGGTATACCTAAATTAAATCACCTTGCCGGAAACCTATAAGGAGTTTTTGATCATTAGATAATTGGTCAAAAGCAAAACCTGGTAATTCTAATAGAGTTGAGTTAACTTCCTTCTATTATGGTTAAATGCTATCAAATCTATTGGGAATGTATGTTTGGAATACCCAACTATGTCATAGCCAAGACATGGATGTAATAAAGAAATGATTTATAGCACAGTTGACAAGAAAGAAAAAATGACACTAGTTCATAAGGTCTCTCTGGACAGTTTATCTTGTTAATTTTCATCCGAAAATGATCCATTCCAGAAAAATGAGAATAATTTTACATTGAAAAAAAAACAAAACAAAAAAAACCACACTAATGATTTTGTAGAAAATATGTATGTGAGATTTTGACAGGCAATCAGGTTAATTCCTTATACAATTAGGGTCTTTAATACTGAAAAATACACCATGCATGCCAACCCCTGGAGAGGAAAAAGTGTAATCCAAGTGGACAAAATGTATTCTGAGCAGAAAAAAGAGTAATCCACATATAACATAATAAACTTCAATGAGCTTATGTCAAGAATGATTTATTTACCCTTTTTGTCTTTTAACATCAATAACTGCTTCAAGTTTTCATATGTAACACTTAGAGCTTTAAACACACCTTGTACCAGCTGCGATTATGAATATTTTGCATACCAGCAGGGAATTAAGTGCTTGGTTACTGAACCTGGATCTGAATTCCGTTTTTTTGTTAGCACTACTGTATGTTCTCTCACAATCACTATTAAAATGGTAACATACAAATGGTCCTTTCATAACCTGACAAAGAAGATAAAATGTATATTTTACTGAGTTATTGGGTCTTTTAGTTGGGAAATAATGTGTCATTGTAAATTAACTATATCCATAGGAAGTAGACTGTCAGGTAGAACGCCAACTTGATACTTCTGAAGGTCTCCTAATTTATCAACAGCATTTCCTGCAGAAAGATGCATCAAATGACAGGGACCAAACAAGCCAACTCATTTTCAAGCCTAACTAAAAGTAAATCTAAAGCACATTACAGATTTAGCTTCTGTGTTAATTTATAAATGCCAGGCTTATGATAATTAGGTTTGTGTCTTCTACCTTAAAAATTAGGGAGGTGTCAAAATACGAAATTATCCAGTGAGACCTTAAACCCAGAGGTAGGAAAAATATCTAGCTAATATGTGGGTCTATGTTATTCACTGTATGCTTTCAGTTCCATATTTACAAATAATGATCAAAATGACCTTAAAATCTGTTTGAGTAGCAGCAGGGAGGGTGAATCCTACAAAAGTTTGCTCGAATCATAAACGAAAAAAAAGAGTTCCTACACAGAATGAAAAAAAAATCAACTCCGTATGGTTAATAAACCACATAGGGTTGACTATGTCATCATGCTATTTTTTCCCAAATACGACTTAGATGATGTCATTCACCCTCCCTGCTGCTTCTTTGTCAGGGGGTATCTAAATGATGGTCAAGGGGAGACTATCCAAAGATTTTATTCAGACCAGAATATATTTTGTTCTGACTTAGTAAAATTAACCAAAGATTTTATCTAGACCAATCTATGAGCGTATGTATAAATTAATATATAGAGTTTCATTTCTTAAGGCGATTATATTTCCATCCTGATTTGTGAGTTTGAAATTCATTCTTGACAATAATGGATTATGTACAGGCAAGTAGATTTGATTTATTGGCTCAGATACAATAAGCCAGCCGGGGGGGATTGGATACTGGACGAATATAATATATATCCCTGCTGAGCCTGGTTAGACTTAGAGAGGTCAACATTATAACTGTTATCAATTATATCACAAACTAGATTCAGTGCGATGGTAGGTGTTATACTAACAATATTAGGTGAGATATGTCGTCCTGTTCCATATTGATCATTATTATATTTGAGAACTGCTGGAGGCGGGATTAATTTTTTCCATGAATCACATATTCTTTTAAAGTGTTCATTAATAAGATCACTAACTGATTTTTTTAGCTCAGATGAGTCGAATCCGGGAATGATGAATGTTGCCAATTGAGGTGCTTCTATTTTATAATGTTTCATAAATAATCTTGTTGCTGTATAATTATTTAAAAAATTCATAATAGTTTTATTGATAAGATCAAGGTCTGCTGCAACGGCATTTAAATGATGTATTGTTTCGATTATTTGTCTTTTCACATCCTCAGAATAATGATGAGATATAGAAGAAAATAAATTTTTAAAATTATTATAAATATTAAAAAATTCAGTTTTTACATCATCTGAGTATATCTTTAAGAAATTTTCATTAACTGGGTAATCTTTGCCCGTAAAATATGCATGATATTCCATATCAGGTATTGTAATATATTTTATTCTGAGACCATAATTATAATTTCGTTCGGTCTTTTGATATTCTGGTTGTTTTAGAAATATTCGGTTATCCGTTTTAAACTCTTCGATTTTGGGTTCTGGTGGAACTTGATAATCTGGCGCGACTTCAGGCCAACCTAATACTGATCTAATCGAACTCTGATAAATATCTACAGCATAATCAGGAGAATTTATTTCAATTAATGACGATAATGTTGGTTCGTAAACAGTAATAGCTATCTTGGACTCTTTTCCGGTTATGGATTTAATTCTGCGCTGGAATTCTTCATTAATTTGCTCTATTTGATAACTACCAGTTGGAATACTAACCACTTGCCAATCGGGAGTTCCATCAGATTTTGTTTTTATTTGCGAATACTAATGAATTATTTGGTTGTAGTCCACCAAATGGTTTTGATCTGATATTAGGCCAGCTATGATAAACCCGAAGCTGCGCTAAAGCTATCTCTTTTACTGGGATAGCTGTTGGAAAATTAACGCTGAATTCAGGATTGGTTGAACTTATGGATATCATCGTGGTTTTCAGCGGAGTAGTATTAATAACGATCTGCTGTAACAACTCTCTTGACTCAGGCGCTGACATTATTATTATTATTATTATTATTATTATTATTATTATTATTATTATTATTATTATTATTATTATTATTATTATTATTATTATTATTATTATTGTTTAATTCTCCATTTATTTTGTTATCAAAATCACTAACGATTTTGAATGCTTCATCGTAGGTTTTAATTATCGTTGCAAACTCCTCGTCAGATATTTTACCATCATTGAGATAAGTAGAAATATATCCAGATAGTTTAGAATATGCTGTTATTGCTGTGTGTAATTTTATCATATACTCACGCAATTTATCACTCGTGCATGTAGTTATTTTTTTAGCAATAATACTAAAAATACCTGCTATAGTCGTTGAAGTTGAAACAATAATTGTTATAATTGTTGGAGCTGTCATTGTTAGTGTCGATAATATTAATCCGGATCCAGCAACAATAGCAGAAACTGAATACACAACTATATCAATAACAACTATACGTCTACGATATTTTTTTACTTTCAATGTGTATTCGTCGATGGTATTTTTTAATTTGGTCAGGTCTTCACATGCTTGATTATATCTGTGACGTTGAACGTCGATAGATGACGTAGTTATCTGATCCATTATACTATACGTTAAGTTAATTGAGCTACAAATTCCAAACACCACCAGTAAGCTTAAGGTAAATTTCTACTCGATGATGCCAGTGTAAATATTCCTTCAGAATCTTTATCTAACAACACAGATACAGTTTTAAATGAATTCCCAGTCGATGGATTTGTAGTGGATATTCTAAAATCTGTAACGCTAATTACGGACATCTTATATATATACCAGTAATTTCTGCGGTATGTTTAATGGTATTATTTTCTGGAGTCCACATTCCAACCCCAGATGTAACTGTATACACAATATTTCTTATCTGTTTGTGAGGAATTTTAATCAGACTAGCTTTTTGAACAATATCAGGAATTCCGCTAATAATATCATTCAATTTTGTGTTAATATTAGCGAGTGTAATATCAACATTAGATGGATTTCCAAAAAATTCATTTTTGAGTGTGTTTATGTTTCTGCGAAAACTCAAAAATGTGTTCACGTGAGACATAAATTCATTTTTGAGCGCTGTTATTTCCTTATTTATTGGAACATCTTTATCATCGACGTATTTTTTATTAACCGCATCAAACTCAGATTCTGGTGTTCTGAGATTATTAATACTATTATTATTCATGTTGAGAAATGCACGCATTATAGCACCGTTGGCTAATATGTACTTAGATTCTTGATCGTCGACGTATTTTTTTGTAGCTACATCACTATCTGAAGTTGGATATCCAAGATTTGTGATTTTATTTTTATTCATAATAACGTCTCCACTAAATACATCGCCTGTCTTTCTGACGTAATCGTTAACTGACTTACCGGAATCTTGTATTTTACCCTGATCAGTAAAAGTAACTATATTATCCGTAACTGCAGTAGGAATTCGTACAAGTAGGTCTGGTAGTTGTATATTACTCGTCTTTAATCGTCCTTGTTTGTCTTGAAAAACAACCACTTCATTTTGGTCCACACTTGTAATATTTAATAAATCATCAATCTCACTTCGGAGCTGATCGAGGGTTGCATATTTAGATAAATCTCCTTGCTGCTGAGTTTTACCACGAGCAGATCTTCCGTAAATATCTACCATTATATTTACTGATGTCTGTTTAAATGTGAAAGCATGGTATATTCATGCACGACTTTATGGGGTGGTTTTGTTGACCTTGATATAGCATCAAGTACATTAAGTACTTCTCGACCACATATTGGTGGATCAGTTAATGTTTGTGTTGGTAGCGTTGAATACCAGATTGGTGCAGTATTATTACTGACATAATGAAGAAATTCTTTTAGTGGTGCTAATCCATACGAATCAAAATAGATAATTCCACGTGGGTCAATTGCATAAGCTACCCAATGTGTACCTGGTCCAGAATTTTGATCGAGATTTATGATACCCGTCTCAATGTTATTCGGTTGTTTTGGTAATTGATCACGCATAAAAACACCTCTAAATTGTTTTATTTTTAATTTTTTAGCAGCATCTATTAAATCAAAATTAGACATAGGCGAGATCAGTAAACTGTCCCTGGAAGTCTTAGACCTTTTCCGTACCATAAAGGCGGGGTCCCTGGTAATCTGAGACCTCTTCCTTTTTTTGTATCTACCTCCTACAGCCTTTTTAAATGCCATACCACCCGCCGCACTAACAGCGCCTAACGCAGCTGCTTTTGCAACAGCTGGTGCGGCTGCGGCTATTAATGCTGGTATAGCTGCGAGTAGGGGAAATATACCACCCGTTTTAAAAGTATCCTTAATAGCGCCTGCAGAAAGATCAAGTCTGACACCTTTATTTGATTTTTTTGCTTCATTAAAATTTTTAAATTGACGATCGGTCAATGATAATTTATTTGAACCGCTCATCTGTTCTTTTTTTAACGATATTGTTATTCCACAATTATTATTTGATGCTGATTGCAGTCTTTTGACCTGACCAGGAGTCAGGGTAACATCAGCGTGATTATATGGCATTTATAATATTCATAAACAATCTAATTACATATTTTCTACTGGGGCATCAACGACTTTCATTCGTCCACCAGCACCTTCTATGAGCATTGATTTATCGCTAAGTATAACAGCAATTGCTCTGTAATTATCAATAGCTCCTCTATTAACACTAGCTCGGAAATGTATATCGACTACCGATTGTCTGGCCAAATCTAAATGTTCGAGTGAAAAGTAATAAATCGGATACAGTGTTGTAAAATCTAGTTGTGATATTTGTAAACCAGTATCAACATTTTGATCACGTCCCATAAAAGCCATAAGACGATGACATGCACGTGCTACATGATTATGATCAAAATTCAGTAATATATCCTCGGATGGTTCTTGATGTCCATTTATCCTTAACGAAACCTCAGAAACACCAAGATTGTCAAATATCATAATACTAAGTGTTTGATCATTTACTCGTTCAGCATTTTGTAATGCAATAAATATGTGTCGCGGTGCAGAAACACCCTGCTGAGAGGCTATCTGCCATGTAAATAAACCATTAATATTAGTCTGGATAGCATCTGTGGTCATTGTCAACCAAGATAGCATTGATTTACCGCCTTGCTTCATAAAAGATAATAATCGTTCTTCTTCAGATATTGAAGGAGTCATCATTGATATCCACAGTGGGAGTTCTGTAAGAATTACAATACCAGCATCACCAGGAGGTCTTCATATTGCATCATCGTCTGTAGCCTTTCGTACTAGTACAACTGTATGTTTGGCTCCGAAAATGACTTTTCTGACTTCTCTACAGAATCCAAAGATATGTGAGAGTGGAATTGCACACGAAAACACTCTTCTATTTCCTTTTAACATCGCTCGACGTACTCTAAATCCTAAGTTGAAATCTGGATCTATATTAATGATCATACTTTGTACATCTGCATCAGCATTTCTAGCAAAATTTCTTGGTCGTCCTATTTCATATTGTTGATATTCTGGAGAATTAGAAGTATCTTTTGCAAACATCATTGAGGGGCCAGCTGATCTTGAATAATCATCACTATATCTTGCAAGACCAAGTATGGTTGTAGCTACGTCAACATCTTTCTGAATTGATTCAATATTTTTTCCATCAATCATGTACGTAGCACTATCAAACAACGCCATAATACCATTATTAACAAAACCAATACTTACATTAGCGTCATGTTCAGTATTATCAGTTTTTAATATTTCACCTTCGACTTCAATAAATGCTTCTGAGGGTAGAAAATATCTACTTGTATCATGAACCTGAAGTTCAATTCTTCCTCGTTGATTTGGAATTCGTGCTTCATAAGAATAATACTGATAGTCATGTACAGACCCATCTTTGAGAACTGGTTCATCTATGTCAAACGCGGTGTCACTTATACGCTTGAACATCTTTATTATTATCATATTCGTCTAACACGAAAACCTCTTCGGGAAGTGAGACCACTTCCTGCTATCAGACTAGTGGTTATATTTTTCTCTTTTTCCGACATTGGGATATCAGCCAACTCCGCTAGTTTTTGATTAGCCACTTGATTTATTATTTTACTTACACTTGCGGGCATCATTTCAATACTAGGTAATTTCACTGGTTGAGATAGAGCTGTGGTGGCTGTTTGTGGTCTGCGTATTAATCGTGCTAGTCTATCTTTGACTGTTGTGAATACTTTGCTAGCAATATCTCTAGCAGCGCCTATACTTTTTTCTTTTACAACATCAATAGCTTTCATTCCTAGCTGCTTTGCAATAGGTATTGCTTTTGGGGCAATCCTTCTAAAAAGACCCTTAACAATGTCACCTAACCCATTTCCATAAAATGCCCTGAAAACCGGTATTCGAGAGTTAATTACCCTAACCATAGTTGGTCTACGTTGAGTACTATGCACTATCATTTATTAAATAGTCATTCTATTTAATTACAGTGACTTAGTCACTATAATAATCATCGGTGATTTCCTCAATGAGAGACTGATACATATCAATATCCATTATACCGCCTGTAAATAATCGTTTACAAATATCAGCTGTTTCATTAATGATTTCTGGGGAATTATTTCCAGCTCGTTTTCCTCCGATGAGGATTTCTAGTCGTTCAACATCAGCAAGGACGTTGTTAGGACACTGAGTAATAAGACCACTTCCTTGTCTGGTAAGACCATTTCCGAAAGAGGTATCCGACGGCCCTTCCTCACTTTTTATTTGGGCTGGTTGTGATTTTGGAGATTGTGACAATAATTTTTGTTGTCGTGTATGACGTAATATTTCTTGTATTGATGGCGGTGATGATTGTTGTTGTTATTGTTGTTTTATCAATTGCTGTTGTTGTTCTGGCGATAACTGTATAAAGGAAATATATTTATCTATTTCATTAATATAATTAATATATTTTGAATCACTGTTTCGAGCTTGATCAGTATCATAGTATATGCGAAATATCCATTTGTACCACAATTCACGACCAATAATGTCATTTACATGAGAGGGTTTTAAAAATTGTTGTCGATTATCATAACTCTCAACCGCACTTTTAGCTAATTGACTAACATTTTTAGCCATTTTGATTTCATTAATGGGAACATCGGTGAATTTGTCAAATGCGTTAATTTTACCCCGTGCTGGTTTTGATTCTTGTTTTAGTTCTTCAGATGGCGGTAACGCAGATGCTATTTTTTGAGTTGCTTCAGCTGTTTTCTCTAACATAGGTTGAATATCTTTAGTGGTCTCAGTTATCGGTCTAAATAATTCCTTTGTATCCTCTGCAAATTCAACTTGAGTTTCCTGACGTACTTGCAACTGTTTTTTAACAGCATCACGAACTGGTAAATATTTTTTAATTGCCTTTAAACGCTCGCGAGTTATTTTTGCCGAGTGCGCTTCTCCAATATTCATTTATATTATAATTTATTTTTAATTATATATATATATATATATATATATATATATATATATATATATATATATATATATATATATATATATATATATATATATATATATATATATATATATATATATATATATATATTTGTCTGATTTTTGTCAAAAATAATCAGTAGCGATCCCAGCGATTACCCTTCATAGGAACCTCGATAGCCAGGTGTGTCTTTTTACAGAGTCCAACATAACATAGATTTTTCCATGACTTACTATGCGGCCCTCTATAATTCTGTTTCTTTTAGGCTATGTTTTTTTGGGGGTTCTTCTATGGGGCGGAGAGCTCAAGGTATGCTACTGATTATTTTAGGGGGGGGGTATTTTCATAGACATATCTCCCGGTGAATTTCTAATTGACGAAAGGCGAAACATTAGAAAATTCAGAAGACTGTCTAGGCATTTGCGGTTTCGATAAAACACCCCTATGTCACCCCACGGGTACAAAAGTGTACCTATGTGGCTACACAGAGGTATTTTATTGAAACCTGAGGCGCGCCCTGCCCACAATTATATATAAAAATGGCATTCCCGGGACCATATCCATTTCGGCGAAATCTGGAATCGAACCACAGAAGTTAGGATCAGAGTCCAACGATCTTTCCTCTAAGCTACTGCGGCTCGATGTGAATAAGAGTTTTAATTATTACTATATGCTTTTCTTGTGCAATAGCATTAGTCTCTGGTTTTACAAATATAATTTTATTAAGACAATTAACCATTTATGTGTGTAAACCAAACTATATTTTATATAGTATAAATATATAACGATTTAAAATTATAAGCATAAAAATGGGAAATAACCCACTAGGTACACAGAGACAAACAGACAGACAGGCAATCGATTAACGCATTTGTCATTGTTTGAATACTTAGATCTGTATACAGCGAGGGCGAGAGAGAGTGTGATTTCTTCTTTATTTACTTTTTATGACTATTAAATTTGGTCTGTATCAGCTTCTGAACGGTATTGAAAACAACACAGGAATGTTTTTGTTACGATAAACACAGGAATGCTTTTGTTACGGTAAACACAGGAATGTTTTTGTTACGGTAAACACAGGTAGACTCGTTGTGAAGTCAGCTTTGTAAAGGTAACTGTTATGTTATAGGAAAACCCTATATTACGATATATGTATTAAGTTCATAGTGGAATTTAACCACTACAATTACAAAAAAAGATTCAATTACACAAACAACTTGGCGTCTATATATACAGACATTTAGTAATTGTGGTTTCTAAACAGAGAGACGAACAGACAGAGACGAACAGACAGACATAGAGACAAACAGATAGATAGACAGACAAACAGACAGAGATAAACAGATAGACAGACAAACAGACAGAGAGATAAACAGATAAACAGACAGACAGAGAGATAAACAGTTCAGTCCATAATATCATTATACCTCATTGAGATAAAAAAAAATATTACTGTAGATATTAAATATGTGACCTAGTTTAATGAAGGGACGTAATCTACTCTGTGAATAAGATTATTTTCGACAGGAGTTATTATCTCAACCAGGTCTGGCTAGTTAAGTCAATTTAAAATATTTAAATATTATTTTTTTATTTTAAATAAATAAATATATATTATATATATAAAAATGAACAGTAAAAACATTAATGAAATTATTTCTGCTATTAAAAAATTAAAACATGAAGGAATTCAGATATCTGATAATCTCGACCCTGAAAGAATCATGTATGACTTTGAATCTTTAGAGCAGAAAAAGTTTCAAAATAAATTCACATTACCATCTAGTTATCGGCTTATTAAATCCATTTATAATTCTATGTTAGAATCTTTAGCTGTCGTGGATGAAAAACACATACAATTATTCGTACCTCTTGCGCGTTCAATTGAGAATATCAAAATTACTCTGTCTAACGAATATGAAATTAAAAAACGGACAGACAGTCGTGTGATGCAATTGAAAAAGATTATGTTATTTGATTCTACGATAAATGACATTAAAACTGAGGATAGTAAAAGTGAGTCCCTGATATAGTCAGGACCCTTGGCAGGATTGATAAAATAGAACTTTAATATATAAAAATGATATGAGTAAAGAGTACACAGTTATATGTATTCAAATATAATTCTTTGGTCATATTTTATTGAATATGCAGACTTGCATATATGGTCAGCCACACGTTTTACTGAAGGTATGCAAATACCAAAATATCTGGCAGCTGCATATATAGATTTAAAAACTTTTTTTTTCATCAGTATCTGTGTTGGTAGAAATGACCGTCTTAGGAGTCTTAGGAGAAATACCAGTATTTCCTACCTTACAATTCTGACTTTGCGTAATTGATTCTAGGTTATTTACAGAATTATTTTGGCGATTTCCATCTTTATGATTAATAACAAATCCATCTTTAACTAGGCCAAAATAACATTCAAATATGAACTTGTGCGATAGATATCTTTTATTTCTATTAATACCAAATGTAAAATAACCAGCATTATTAAGACTACCGACTGTTTTTTTTAATCTACAGTTTCTAATAACACCATCTCTGGACGCTTCGTAATTGGTATATATTGGATGTCTCACGAATTCTTTTTGCTCCATTTATATAATATTTATTTGTTTAAATCATTTTTTTTAAAATCTAGTCAGATAATCCGTTTCTGTTTTTATAGGGGGTTTACCTGTCGATGTATCTTTTTTCTTGTCATAATAACGCTTTAACTCTCTGAAGTGTTTTCCTCCGCAATTTTTACATAAATGTGTGTTACCCCTCACACCAATTTTACACTGAATACATGGTTTTGGTCCTGTACTTCCATTTCTGATACTTTGCATATGGTAACTACAATAATTGTTTTTTTTTACACATGGTTTATCACAATAAGAAATATGTCCAATTTTCAACCAAATACACTTATTTTCTATTCGAATCATTATATATATATATATATATATATATATATATATATATATATATATATATATATATATATATATATATATATACTAAATTTTAATTGAATATTTGTCTTAATTATAATGATGGAAGAATTATCAGTAATTGAACCATCTACTACTAGATTTGACTTTGACAGACTATCAGAACATAAATTTAGTGTTTCGATGCAAGATTTAGCTTTAATGAATGTAGATATAACCAAACGTATCCGTGAAGCCAAAAAAGAATTTCGAGAAGATGGTGCTGCTCATGTGTGGTCAACTTTTAGGGTTGGAAGCAATAATAATATGATGAATGACAAACGAGCAAAGGTACTTATTAACTACCTTGATAATCAAAAATATTTTATTTTAATAAAATTTATTGTAGAGACAGACGAAGATATTTGGGTAATTCATGACAAAAGAGATCCTATTCATACACAGTTGGGAAATAATAAAACGCTTTTATTAAATAACAAATCAAAACCCGGAATATTGACTGGTATTGATAGACCGTATTTTGAGCGAGGGTATCCGGTTACTGCTCTTGTCTATGGATTGTATTTACTAAATGATAAACCTAATATTGAAAATCTCAAACCGATGAGACTGTCAGAGTCAAGAATAAACTGCGTGGCTGAACGCATTACTGAACATTTTACAAATGCGATGCGTGGTAATGGCTTAAAAGATTTAAGACGTAAAAAAATATGTGAATGGGGGGAGACTGTTAAAGATTCTGGTGCATCTATTAAGGATGTTGCTAAGCTAGAAAAGTCATTAAGATTTCCAATAACAGTAAAAACACTAACAGGAGAGATATTGTACAAACCAAAATACATAAAAATGGAAGCCCTATAACGATCATTGATCATAATGCACATGCTTGGTCTTATGTAGTAACTATATTTCCACGAGATAGAATGATTAAATTTTATAGTGGTCATGTATTTGATTTTATTAAAAATATCAGTAAAAATGACCATGTATCTATTTGGTTATTTCAGAGTTCGGAAAATTATCATTTTGATCAATTTGTACGACCCAATGGTGATATTTATCGTACAGAATTTCTCCACGAGGAAATGAAAAACCTTGCACTAAAATATACTAATGACGATAACAAAATTAGACAACTACTGAATAATTGTTTTACCGTACCATCGGTCGCAGCCCATTTCGCTCAGGAAAAAAATTCATGGAAGCCGACAAGATCAGAGTTTATTGAGGATATAAAAAACAGCTGCATAGAATATGGACACGGTGGATTATGGAACACGAAATACGATTATAATGATGTTATCTCAGTCGATATGACTGCATGTTACCCTGGGAGTTTTCTGGGATATGGAGAGTGTTCTAAATACTATGACAGATTCGGACACCCCACACATAGCATGGCTAGAGTTTCAATAAATGGACCTTTACCAGATTTTGACTTAACAGGATTTGTATATGTAGAATCATTCGAGTTCGCAAAAGATCTACATCCTATTACTTATATTTGGTTTGGTAAACACCTTTCAGAAAAATGTTGGGCTCCAATAGTATTATTAAGATATATGCTTGATGTTGGAATATTAATATCACTGAGGGTAAATGAAGCGATTATATCCTATAGTCCACAAAAACAAGTTTGGTTACCAGAACCTGATAGATTTAGTATAGAAGACGCCAGAAAAGATTTTCCTGATCTTGCCGAAGATGATATTATTAAAATTACTAATAATATACGTAAATGTAGAGGTGAATACGATGAGAAGTGTGCTAAAGATCTTGGTAGAAAGATAATCGGTAAATTTACTCAAGGTAGTTCATACGGTCATAAACGACAGTGTACAAGATTGATTATGGACGATACTGAGTTAGATTTTATAATCAATGATACAACAGAGAAAAACACATTTATAAGCAGAAGTAATGCTTATTTATCGGATGAATCCAAATTAGGTACCATTGTTAGCTATATTGAGGGAGACTCACCGCAGTTTACTCATTTAAGATCTTCAATGCTAGCTTATGTTTCTATAAATCTACTGTCAATGATAAATATATTTCCTCGTTATGTTGTTAGAGTCGCTACGGATTCATTTTATATAAACAAAAAATATAAGGATTTATTAAATCCGTTACTTGGTAACGGTGAGGAGTGGGGGGCATGGAGAATAAAGCAAGAAAATATACTTAGTTATTGTGAATCTGCTGATATTGAAATTGCGGAAATATATTACAGAAATAATAATCAAATATTAGAATCATCTGCAACATCTGTGTACGATCCTGTGGCTAGACATAAGACCGTTTATCTTAATGGATGTGGAGGGCCAGGTAAAACAACTCGTGTGATTAAATTATTTATGAACAATAATTCAGATATGATCGTTCTGACACCTACACATAAACTCGCCAGAGAAATAAAGGAACGAGGGGTAAAAGCAAGCACATATCATAGTTTCTTTAGATTTTGTGGAGACACATGGACCCCTGAACGGATGGGTGAAAAATATATACCTAAATATATTATTTGGGACGAGATATGTACGGTGTCGTTAGAAACACTAAAAACATTTCTCGAATGGTTATTAACAAAAAATACTTCTGTGATTATGTGTGGCGATCATGGTCAACCACTGCCCTTTGTTGGACAGTATCCACATGAATGGTTAAAGAATAATGTGGATTATTATGAAGAGATACATGATGATCATAGAGCAATTGACGAACCATTGAAAGAGTTAAAAAGATTAATCAGACTACAACCAGATAAAATACAATGTGAGATAATGCGTGAAGTAATTCCAGAGACAACTTTGAATGATTTTTTGACTTTATGGAAACTCACTGATTTGATAGTCGCAAGTAGAAAGATAGTTCGTGATGAATTACAGAAGAAATTATTTATGTTACATAAAGAAAAATTTTCAAATCTACCCGTACCATTATGTTATCGCCCAGCAGATACTCGACGACAGAATATTGATGTTGAAATTCCTGGTGAAAATGTCCGAATACAAAATCTGGTATTGAATGATATTGTTTTGATAGATATAAATTCTGTCGAGAGCGCATTGAGTATGGATAAATCACCGTGGATCTTAGGATACGCTATAACTATTCAATCGTCACAGGGATTAACTATTTCTGATACAAATATATGGATTGTAGATGATCGGATCGAGTGGTCAAACTTAGTTTATCTTGCAGTATCTCGCGTCAGACGAATAACTCAACTACATAGGGTTATTATAGATCACGTGATAACTGAAGAAATTACTAATTACGATGCTGTAATAAAGAAAAAATTAGCGTTTTATAAACAAAGTGACAAAAAAAAAATAAGCGTGACTTTGATATTGATACTGAATTTATTATAACACTAAAACAATCACAGAATAATCACTGTGCAAGTTGTAACGCAATGATGTTATGGCAATACTCGAATAATAATCCACGACAATTTACCGTAGATAGAATTAATAGTGATCTAGGTCATACACGTGCTAATGTGATGTTGACCTGTCTTGAATGTAATCGACGTCGGGGTGCTGAACGTCCTGGTTCTAGTTTACATAAGTGAACGCGGTGGTAATTGTGTATCTGCAGGAATTACTTGCAGTTGTTCACGCACAAATCCACGTTGAGGTGCAGTAGAATCTAGTCTGTATATGGCAGGTCTTCCAGTGGATCTAACCACACTAGAAATTGTATGTGCGGTCACACTCCAAATAGGGTCAGTAGCTTGTCTTTTGCCACCCTCCAATTCCCCTGGTTCGTATAAATATCTCACGATCACATTACCTAATACTGGTTGTTGACTTCGTTGTCCGTATTCATTGCTACGTGGTATATTTTTTTTTTTGTTATTGCATTGGAAGGTTTCATGGAAGTTGCACGAGTAATTTCATTATTTAATGCAGATATCACACTTGGTAACCTTGCAACCCATTCACAAGATCTCTCACCGGATTTAGTAGATATTTCCTTCGCGTATTGATATCCAAATAACCGCTCAGCAAGTGTTCGATTAAATCGTTCAACAATTGCTTGATCACGATGAATTTCAGTATGTCCTCGTCTAATTTTAACGCTATGTTTTTTCATCAAAAGTGATACTGCACCAAGAAATTCTTTGCCAGGATCAACTTGTAATAATTGTGGCCATCGTAGACTACTACGTTGATAAATTCGCTCAAACGCAGATGCAACTTCAGAGGCTGTCTTTGTTGATAATGGTTCCGCTTCTTTATATCTACTCGCAACATCAACAACAGTCAATACGTATTTGTACGTGCGTGACTTTCGTCCACGTGTTTTAATAGTATCGTGTGGCAAAAACAAAATATCTGCTTGATGAACTTCGTTAGGAACACTGACATCAAAATGTGCATATTGGATTTTTTTTTGGTGGTGGTAGATAAATTTGCCATATTGCCTGTCGTGCTAACCAATTTGCAGCAACATCAAGCGAAACTTTAACTGCTTTAGTAAGTTTAGTGATAGCTGCTTTACCTCTCCAATACCCTCTAGGGCTATAATAAATAGATTCCATTATAATAATTATATAATTAATTACCAGCTCCTAGCATTATTTTACTTTTCATCGCTGATTTTACCAGAAAACTGGCGAGTTTTTCTCTGACAGATTTATTAGGTATAGAATTTAATGCATGAATCAATTTCACATCTGCAAGATGCCGCTGCTGCAAATCTTTACTTTTGTATGCAACGTCATGAATATGACATGCTTGATCAATTTTATTTACTGGATACTCCCCTGGTCTTGGTTGATCTTGATCATCAAGTCGGATATCAAGTCTAGTTCCAGGACCACAATAATTATATCCAGGAAGGTGTTTCTCACCAGGATACCTAGACCATGGTAATCCAGGTAATTTTCCTAATGATGCAGCAATATCTCCACCTGTCTTTGAAGTCCCTGAGATAAATTTATATTTTTTCGTGCCACATTTTTTACATTTACCTGTTAATGCACGTCGTTTATTTTTTGTTGTTATTGTTGTCAATCCAATGGTGGGTGTAGATGATCTACATCGAAAACAATATAGACTCATGTTATTAATAATATGGATTCAATAATTGATTTTTCGGCGACACGAAAACAAGAACCAGTAAAACACCATCCAGCATTACCAAATTCGATAAGGATGATTATAATAGGTCCATCTGGATCAGGTAAAACTCAATTATTGTTAAATTTAATATTGAGATGGATGAGATGGAACAAACTATATTTAATAGCACCGTCTGTAGATGATCAGCGTTGTTACGAAGTACTTAAAGATTTTAATGAGAAAGCGAAATCTGTTAATAAAGACGGTGAAGATATTATTGACTTTATCACGGATATAGATGAAGCCCCGTCTGTGGATGACTTAGATGGATTCATTAATAATCTCGTAGTGTACGATGATGTGATGTTGGACAAACAATCTAATCCAGCTAGAATATTTTCTCGAGGTAGACATAAAAATACTGACGTGATTTATGTTACTCAGAGATACACGCAGATACCCAAGGTGATCAGAGATAACTGTAATATTTTGGCTGTATTTAATGGAGTAGATAATTATAGTCTACAGAATATTTACTATACTTGGTGTTCAGGGGATATGGATATGATTAAATTTAAAAATTTCTTTTCTAAAGCACAAGCTGTCCCGTTTGGATTTATAACAATAAATCTACATGATCCAAGATCAAGATATCGTGTTGGTCTAGATAAAATCTTTGGTTAATTTTACTAAGTCAGAACAAAATATATTCTGGTCTGAATAAAATCTTTGGATAGTCTCCCCTTGACCATCATTTAGATACCCCCCTGACAAAGAAGCAGCAGGGAGGGTGAATGACATCATCTAAGTCGTATTTGGAAAAAAATAGCATGATGACATAGTCAACCCTATGTGGTTTATTAACCATACGGGGTTGATTTTTTTTCATTCTGTGTAGGAACTCTTTTTTTTCGTTTATGATTCGAGCAAACTTTTGTAGGATTCACCCTCCCTGCTGCTTGAGTTATAGAAACATACATGCTATCAACAAAGATAAACGTAGTATTCATGATATCGCAAAAAGATTGTACCAAGTATATAAAAAAATTAAAATGTAAAGATCTACTTATCCTTTAAAATACATGGAGAGAGATAAGAGGGCAACATTTTTAAATGAAGACATTATCCTTATTGTTATTATTATTATTATTATTATTATTATTATTATTATTATTATTATTATTATTATTATTATTATTATTATTATTATTATTATTATTATTATTATTATCATTATCATTATTATTATTATCACTATTATTATTATTATTATTATTATTATTATTATTATTATTATTATTATTATTATTATTATTATTATTATTATTATTGAAACTTTGGAAACTTGTTTTTTTTATGGTTTTAAAAGCAGTTGGTCTGAGTCTCTATATCAAACACTGGTGAAAGAGTGAGTACATCATTTCTTTTCACTAATGGCAGGTTCGTTTCATTTGATAAATGTAATTATACTCCACTCCTCTGCAAACAAAATGACAAAAATGAAGGGTCTTCCAACACCGATCAATACAGTTATCACCAATGTAACAAAGTTATTCCATTCAGAGATCTTTTCTCCAGTCTCCTAATCCACTGTTTGAACCTTAGTATACTAATATGTCTATGGTGTCCGAAAATCATGCAAATGAAATAAGGGTTTATCAGATTTTTCGCCATAAAGATTTTATTTGAGTATGTCTGGAGCTGCCATGGAAACAATTTTCTGATTTGGCCAATTCCGATTGTTTACTGATTGTACCTCAAAACCTGAGCAAGTTATTATCATGGACTTTGTCACTTATACACCTATTAAAGTTGTTGTCTGAATTGCTGTCATTTTGACCTAAATGATTTGTACTTAAATAGATCTGATAAGTATTGATATACGTAAAAGTTCTTGTTCTAGGTGACCTTGAAATTCCTGTAAGCTTATTTTTAGTATCTTGTCAGATAAAGTGTCACGTTTTGAAAATTACGCAGGTCAAGAGAATACAACCTTATGTCGGTGTCTAATTGATTTGTATATAATAGGTATTCCTAGACTATATTCGTTATGGAAATATCATTTGTTGTCAAAACGTTTTCCTGTTTTAATACCATGATAGTTACATTGTAAATACATGGAAATCTTACTTAATTATGTCTGTATTTATTTTCCAAAGATAATGGTGATATGTTTCACACTCCCTTGAAAATATGTTTTCTTCATCAAGATGTACTTTGTTGTTTCATAGAGATTACATCAATAAAGCTGAATATAGGGTGCTTTTACTTTGTATAAATTGAAAAACCTATGTTTTATATATCAGTCAAGATCCTTCAGTATATGGTTTAATTTTATTTGACAAAATATTACAAAGTTATGAGATATAATATTAAATCAATTGTCTTTACATTAATGAATAATTTTATATATGAATGTGACATCTTTATGCATTGAAATAAAATTAATTATCTTGCATAGTTATGCGCTACATCGTATTGTCATTTTTGCACCAGGACGAATCAACCTTTAGAACATAAACTTGGGAAAAGAAATGTGTGAATTTGATTGAGTAAGATGAGGACAGAGCTCACTCATCCAAAGGACAAGTGATTGGATACACTATTTCCTGAGCCAGAGAATATGCTTACATCTTGATTATTAATGGGGACTAGGACATAAAATATTCATCTTACAGCTCACTCTGGGACCAGGGTTGATGAGTGTCTAAGTCACTCAGCTTTATAGCTTACTCACACATTTCGCCTCTGCTCGTGAGATTTTGATAGTCTGAGGCTTGGTTAAGATAGCTGTATGAGAAAATGTTCTAGTTATAGTTCCCCTTGTTCTTCCATGACAAAATATACTGGTCGCCATGTGTAACCATGTCGAATACTAGAAAATGGAATCAAACCCACAAAGGAACAATTCAACCAAATTAATCGAAGATATCTTAGCCTGGACTGATATTTTAGATATCTCAGTCTGGAATGATGATTGGGATAGGTCAATGATAGAAGGTACGAGCAACAGAATCAGAACTACATAAATTCTCACTTTAATGTTTTCAATCACTGTCACTTTCTGTTCAAATCCAAGCTTTGACTTTAAGTTTCGACTACCAGCCTTTCAATTATTGCGAGTAAAGACTGTACGTTCATTCATTATGTTCCTGAATATGTCCTCTGCTGAGTAACTTCTTTTTTCGTCGCCTATCTACACCATAACCAGTTGCAATATTTCTCTGGTAAGCTAAATGTCTCTTGCCTAATCGGCATTTTCGGCAAATATAATTTTGTTCGACTGATCCGAGTTAAAAGACGATTTCCATACATTAACAACACAATGACCGTCCCATGACTAATGAAATAAATATCAATAACTCAATTAAGTGTTTTAGCCTATTTCCACAACTAATCATATGGATTATTATTCATTTTCCCCCCTTATTTTCAAGACAATAACAATACAATATGTAGTATTATATTATGTGTGAAGCATGTATTATCGCGGTAGATAATGTTGTTATCGGTACACAAAAACCGATATGTTATTGCTGCATTGTTATAAATTGTAAAGTGTCTGATTTTCCATTCATCTATTTCAATAAAAGATTTCGGACAATCCAATCAAGTCAATGTAAATGAAACACCATATGACGTCTGACCCAGATTACCGTATCAAGGGAAAGAGGTAATTATCTAAATTATGTAAAGTAGCACGCACATTTATAATAAACTTAAATTTTAACTTGTTCATAAGATGTAACGTCCATGCTTTCACTGGCTGAATTTTTTTTAAAAACCAAAATAAAGAACTTAGATATATAAGTGATACATATTTTCTATACTAATGTTATCATGGATTTCAACTTAACTGACATTAGTGTATTCAATTTAGTCAACAAATTCTTTATTTTGATAAAAATCATTCAGTTAAAGCGTGGACGTTACATTTTATGACCAAGTTGAAATTAGTACCGTGTGTCTAATACCTGTCAAGCATGCGCATGCATGTTTGGCGCACAAGACATGATTAAACACGAAAGGAAGATTATAACGTTGCTATGTGGGGAATCTCCTATTTGAAATAAAAAATTCATCATATTGACACTAAATATAGATATACCTGCTACTGATTATATTTCCACTGAATGTCTAAAAGGGAAAACTTAATCGTAAACTTGTGACATAATAAATAAAACATATGGAGAATATTGCAAACTGAAATCAATCCTTCTACCACATTGAGTAATAATAGGCTTCGTCCATATTCTAACATACATATTGACTGCACTCAATGTAAATGTTTACTCCTGTACACAGTCAACATAGTAAGTCTGAACCTGCAGTCCTGTACTAGCAAATTGTAGGATCATGTCTCCTAAACGCAAAGGTAAGTGAAACGAGTTTTCCACAAAATATATAATACAGAATACATCAGGTTTGTTCGTTATATCATATTGTAATATTTGTGTACAATTCTAAACATTGACAATGCTATTATCTTAATGTATGAAGTATTTTACAATATGATTATTTTTTCACCAGCTTTAATATCATCGCTCGCCCCTCGCAATGGACATAACTAAAGTTAAAATATATGATATTTTGAGAATTTATACACACACACACACACACACACACACATATATATATATATATATATATATATATATATATATATATATATATATATATATATATATATATATATATATATAGTATTCGATGCCATATATTTCTCTAGAACATATGGGTTGCACGAGTTTTAAGTAGTGATGATATAGGGAGTTTTGATTGGTCACAGCCTGTAGGACTGTATGATATTTTAGATAAATAAAACTAAGCTTTTCTGACTGATTATTTGTCTACTGGAGGGGATGTAGAGCCTCGTATGTAATCTGGTTAGCTCTGAGAAGTGTTGTTTTTGTGAGCTTAAGATACACAGTCAATGCAGGCACATCAAATGCCTAGCATCACCCAAACACCCACCCACACCAACACACAAGCACACACTCACGCACAATGACTGCTCCAATTATTCTAACAGTTAATTTCTGTTGTTGGGAAATCAGAGTTGAGTGGCTTCACTATCTCATTCCTCAGTTTCTGGGATAGTGAAATTTTTCCTTTGGTCATCTCACTTGCTGGGGTGGTTGAGGCTCCCACTCCTGCAACTGTCTCCAACTCTTCTTCACAGTTTTCAATTTGGGGGACAGCTTTTCTCAGTGCTGGTAGAGGATGTGGCTGACGTTGTGGAAATGATCGTATTCCAATTCCAGGTTTCATCTCACACGTTTGCCTAAGAATGAGGTGAGGTAGGTTTGACCTTTTCTTTTCCTCCTCTTCTTTCTTCTTGTTTTCATTTCCTCCTCTTGTATTTATGCTCCGACTGCAATAGCCTCCATTAACAGCACTTATCGAAGGTGACGGGAATATTCCAGATGCATCTGGAGCTCACTACGTTTTATTAGGCTGATAAGTTTGTCGAGATGATGAATCAACGACCGCTAGCCAGATTGACTTACTTACTTGACTTGCATTTAGGTCGCATTCGCCTACTCGGGTATGAGCGACAATGTAATGTTCCCACAGGGGCTAGTAAACTATTTCGAGGACGGAATGGTGTCACATCTCCATTGCTTTAGTGCACACACTGAATAATTTGCCAATGCGAGACAATGTTGTCCCATTGGACATGTGGTGAGTGGGAATACATCCACACTCACTCACCTGAGTACAAAATATTAGGAAGAGGAAAGGAGGAAGGACCACAAGAGCTGGTGATACACATCCAGGATAAAAAGTTTGCTTCCCAGTTTCCAAATGATAAATGACGTCATCAAGATGTCTATAGAACTTGGAATAATATTAGTGCTTTTTGTTGTGGCAGATTTAACCCACTAGATCAGCCTAGGAATTTAAATTTAACGTTTTCTGCTTTGTGCGGGGTGCCCGATGGCTGGGTTAGGCCACCATATTTTTCTTATTTTGAGATTTAAATCATAACAGTCTAATTTTAATTTCCACATTGTATGGCTGTGCCTGATGAGATGGTTTGGGGTTTTTAGCCACATTACAAAGATAATTTAAAGATATTTTGAGGTCTTAAGTCTCAAGCAGATAATTTAGTTTCCGCATTGTGCGGCTGGGCGAGATGATATCGGTTTATAGCCACCTTATATGGATAATTTGGGGTTCTGTTTTATACTTATTTATTTACATAGCCAAATTTTTGCCACATTATCTGGCCATCATAGGTTGGGATTAAGCACCTATAATGACTACATTTTAAAAAAGCCATTTTATATGGTAAATGTTTTAGAGATCCACTCTGTCGAGAGTTCAAGAGGGAGGACGTAGGTAGATGTAAGCGGCTGAGTTTAAGTAAGTTTGGGTGAGATACATAATTACTCTGTTAGAACCTGTAGCTGTTTTGCATTGCTGACGAATTCTACTTCTAGCGCCCATATGGCATCGTGATGGGTGATGGATGCAGGTTTAGCAAAGTCGTGCGCACAGGCTGGACCAACCCTACTTAGGTGCTGAACCGCATACCTACTCCGCACCCACTTTCTCACCGCCTTAAAATATATAATGACATCAAATGCACTCATAGACGCCCCTATGATATGGTCACAAACCACACGATTCGCTTGGTTGGTTGCCTTTTTATTGCGCACCAGCACTATGTGGCAATAGATTATAACTTCCATTATGTAAAAATTGAATAAAAGTTTTTGTAACAACCAGAGATAGGAAACCAAACAGTTGAAGGTAAAACGATACAATGGTAACGGTGATAAGTGAATAAAGTTTACTGATAAACGGGGAGTGCAAATGATGTACGACAACGAAAACATGAAATGAAATTAAAATCTACCGACAATATGTATGGTACATACTGTTCAAGGTGATGGCATACGAGTTATAACTTATGATGTTTACTTCCTACAGGAAGCCTATAATATAAGAAATGATAACTGTATAAAAAATCTCCATAATTTCGTGCATATCGTAATAATAATTACGTGTAGGTTTTAGGTCGAAACAATCCAACATAGCAGTGAATAGCTCATTAATAGATATGCATTCTGGTGGGTCTTCACCTTTTGGTATGTAGTAGTGGGTTAAATAAGTATGGACGAATCGAATTCTTGCAATGACTACTTATTCCCTACGGATGGCTCTGTTGGAAGGAGTTCATTCTCCAAGGGTTGGCTTGATGACATGAAGTTTGTTATTCACGGCATCATTCATGCTATTTTTGATGTAAATAATCTTCGATACTACGTTGTAAATCAGGATACGGTATATTAAAATCAGATGGCTCTAATAATAGGGCCATTTTAACAGCACGGTCTGCTTTGTCATTAAATTTAATTCCAATATGGCTGGCTAACCAACAGTATCTTATATTGTGTGAGGTAGTCAGCTCAGTATGTTTAAGTAGAATATTAGCTAATAATGGTGTTACGTTACGATTTGTTCAAAGTAACATGAAGAAAGAGTGAAGACAACAAGCTTTGTAAATTTTAACAAAAATAATTTATTTTTTTTGAAAACATGGAAAAATTAATAATGCAAAATAAGACTTACGATTTACGTAAACGATCCAAATTGTTTTTTCAAAAGATAACCAATAAGTCCTGTAAAAAATTGTAAACACAGTCTCAAGTTTAGTTCCGGTCCAAAATGGCGGATGATGACATCAGACGAAGGCTAACAGAAAAGTCCAGACTTTAGCCAGTAAAGCACAGTTTGTATTGTTCCGTTCCAATTTAGAATATTTTGGAAAATGTATTTGTCCAAAACAGTAATGTTCTCCAGAAAAACAATTCAGAGAAACGAAGTAAACTAAGCTCCACTAACAAAACACACGTTGTTCTACGTAGACATACGAACAGACAACTTCTACCACAAAGATACCTTTGTTATGTAATAGAAGTTGTGTAACTCTAAGATGTTACAATAAAATCCGACTCTAACTATACGACTGTGAATGACTCTGCACGTCTTACAAAAAAAAAACTATGAATGTAAACGAAGCTAATACGTCGTTTGAATTACACGCTCACTTAGGACGCATGAAATTTCGAAATATTTCTGGACATTAGGAAAGCCCGACAAAGTATCAACCAATCGTTTTCATAGCTATTCCTGAATGTTCACTTGTAATGAATTTGCCATCATATACAGCACGTGCTCACATGAGTCACATTTACGACTCAAGAAAACACGGTGTTTTTAATAATATATTTGATGCTGATATATTCTTATTAATAACTACATTTAATGAAATAAAAAGATTTATACAGAATTCGTTTTTCAACACACACACACTTAAACTACAGATTCGTAACAATGGATTCTCCAATTTTCTATTATATATTGACTGAAATACTGATAGCGAATTAGAGAAGATGCAGTTTATAATATGCTTGTTTCAATGTATTGCGGAACAAGGGCTATTGCTCTGATTTCGGTTGACAACACTGATGCAACATTCGGCTAGAGAACTGTTGCTCTTTGTTTTCCAGTAACAAAAGCTGCAGTAGCCTTTTCATCATCTTTTGATCAATCAGTATACATTCTTGTCTAATTTTCAAATTTGGCAAGGAGTTCTTGGTAAGATTAGTGGAAGATGGTAGGGTTTGTCTCAGAATTTTTCATCGTGTAAGCTGAAAAGTACCTTTGGCTGTTGAAGTAGCCAGACAAGTTGTTTTGGAGACGGTCTTTTTCAGATGTTTTGAAAGTTCAATTTTGGTACTGTCAAAGCATGGTAATTTCCTAATGCCAGAGGTAGGTGTGACATTTTGTTTATTGTCATATAAGGTTTTATATTTGGGTTCAAAAACAGCAGAAAAGGCAGGATTCAGAGGGTTTGATCTTAATTAAAGAGCATACTGTACGGAAAGCATTTCTCTACGTTGTGATAAATGTGGTTCGTTTGCTTCAACTAGTAGGCTTTCACACGGAAATACTCCAAGGGCAAATCTTATTCCCTAGCATCTACAAATAAGACTTTCTAGCTGAACCATAGATAACGCAACCATAGTCTAGTTTAGAGCGAATAAAGATTCTGTATAAGCTGAGTATGGCTTTTCTGTGAGCACCTAAATCAGAGTGCGCTATTACTGTAAGTAAATCTGGAGACTTCAAGCATTTAGCGTTCAAATTCTTCAGGTGTGGAACAAAAGTCAGTTGTATGTTGTAGATGATACATAAAATTGTTGCTTTCTCAACAACTGGAATAGATGTTCCGTCTAGCGTTAGTTTAGGTCCATCGTGATGTCTTTGTAGCTAACAGAAATGGATACATACAATTTATGATTTCGAGAATTTGAAACCGTTAGTATTGGCCCAATTTTTAAGCTTGTTGATATTTTGCTGCAATTGTCTTTCAGTGTTATGCATGTGCATAGATCGGTAACAAACTAAAAAGGCATCAAGATATAGAGAGTAATCCTCACCTGGTGTCAGGCACTTGGTGTAAAGTTTATGTTGGAAAGCGTCACCGATAAAATACTGCCCTGGGGCATACCCATCTCTTGTTCGTACATATCAGACAGGGTGGATCCAACTCGTGTCTTGCATTTCCTGTCTGAGAAAAAGTTTGATATGAACGATGCAGGTCACTTAGTATTCCATATTCCACGTTGTGTCATAGGCCTTTTCCAGATCAAAGATAACATCTGCTTAGTGTTCTTGCTTGTTGAAAGCGTCGCGAATAAATATTTCTAGTTTAACCAGATGATCATTGGTACTACGTCCATAACGAAAGTTACTTTGAAATGGAGATATTAAATTGTTTGTTTCCAAATACCATACAAGCCAAGAATTGATCATTCGTTCCATTGTTTTGCAAATGTGGCTAGTTAATTAAATAGGTCTTTAGATGGTAGGATCTGAGCTGTCTTTGCCTGGTTTGGGAATTGGTATTAATGTTAGTTTCTTTCCAAATATATGGTACATTACCAGTAATCAATAAATCATTGAAGATTTCCAGAAGAACTGCTAAGGATGGTTCGGGAAGGTGTTTCAAAAACAGGTAATGTATTTTGTCAGGCACAGCGGATGCATCATGGGACTTAGTCAAAGATTTGTCAAAGCTCTGACAATAAAAATGGTTAGTTATAATTCTAGGAGTTATTTGATGTGAAGTTCAAACTATTTGGTTTTAATTTTGAGCTTATTATATTCGGAAAGCTTCTGAATAATTAGACGAAGAGGAATTTTTGAGACACAATCAGCAAGTACATTATCTATATTATGTTTGGTATTGAAATTGTTGCTACTTATCTTTACATGTCGGAAGGAATTTATTTAACCTTTCAATTTATGTTGCGGATCGTGTCCCAAACTTTATTTATTGACTAATGAGAGTTTAAAGTTGAATCATATTTTTACATGATGCTTGTTTCCTTTATTTAATTGTGCGGCGAGCATTGACCAGAATTTTACGGTATTGAGTTTATAGTTCGGGCGTTAGAGGATTATTAAATTTTATTTTTCGGCGATGTCTACATTAATTCTTTAGTGAACCACGGTCTTAGAGTTCTTTAACAATTCAGCGAGGACATAGCAATGGATTCTTCTGCAATCTCAAGTAAGACGGATGTAAATTGTCTAATAGTATAAGTATCGTTCAGGGCAGTATTCTTGTTAAGTCTGGCTGTATAAAGTGTTTCACATTTGGCCCAGTCAGCTTTCCGTGGAATCAAGCCATCAATTGTAACGTTGGTGTTCTTAAAATAAATTAGAAAGTGATCACTGCTATGAAGGTTGATCAGCGACCTTCCAAGTATAATTCAAATGTAGTGAAGGAGAACAAATTGTTAAGTCGATACATGTGTATGTACCATTTCCTGGGTGCAAGTACGTCGAAGACTTGGTATTAAATAGACACAAGTCGTGTCTAATAATAAAATCTTCAACTTTTTGCTCCTGTTGTTTATGTAATTTGATCCCCATAAAATAGTATAGGCACTAAAATCATCGACTAAAAATAATAGGGTGGGAAGTTGGTCTAATTCGTTTGGTAATAGGTTGGTGTTTGGTGGTATGTAAATAGAACAAAATGTAATCACTCTATGTAGAGTGACACTCACAGCAATGGCTGTACCTTCGATGGATATATAGAATGAGTGAGGGATGGGAATAAAAATGGGAGCAAAGGTTACAACTGGATTGCTTACTTTTATATCGCTTATCGCTTTGCTTGCTGAGTTACGCCCCTATCGACGCCAGTGGGATCAAAGCCGGTAATAGACGCAAGTGCCTCATCCACACAATCACAGCGTGGACCACACCTACTTGGGTGACTAACTGTATGACGCAACAGCAACTATCCCTTTACCTGATTCAAACTTTAGTAGAATTCCTTGACATCTGTTTGGAGGTGGCATCAGTCCCGCTGCCCTCCCTAACTGCGATTTTTATATAATGAGATAGAATTAAATTGTTCCTGTTTTACCGATCTCTGAGGAAAATCAATAAGTTTTGATTGTGAGCTTTGGATATGGGTTGCTCTTGGATAGAAATTCATAGAAAGTGTTGGGACAGATAATGTCTTTAGTTAAACTGATTATCTTTTTTCTTGATATTTTATAATTTGGGCAAATGTCGACTAGGTGTTGGAGATGCTCAGTGTTTGGACAGTAGGGGCAGCTAGTTACTCTTTTTTATTGTGTTGAATATATTTTTCCATACTAAAAGCTAGAAGCTTATAAACAGTTTTGACTAGTTGGTTATGTTTATTGGTTGTTATTGGGGCTTTTGTTTTTCGATTCACTGTGTTTCTTGTATCGAGTAGAGCATGTGGGCTTTTGAGCATGTATCCCATTTAGTTTGCCATTTAAAATTGATTGCAATGATTCTAATGCTGTATAATTATGGGACGCCGTACTCGATATGCATGGGCTTAGTATCGTTAAGTTTGGGTTTTGTTGCCAAGTCGTCATTGTCATTACCAGGTATGTTGATGTGTGAGGGCACCCACAAGAATATACAACTTGATCTTGCTTTATCATACCTTTAAGAATCAGTTTTGTTTCTGTTAGGAAGTTCTCTCGCTCTTTTGAGCTTCCAGTTTCTAGTGTCTTTAGAACGCTCAGCGTGTCGGCAATTATTAGAGTTTTGTGGAGTTCCTGGTGTCTTGCAAGCTTTGTTGCTTCCAGTATGGCCCAGAATTATACTGTGTATATAGGGAAACCAACACACGGATACTTAGGGCTGCAGCAGTTCTGTCCAGGTGATTTTGATCCACCAGTGTAATTCTTGACCATCTTTTGTAAGAATTGTCAATTATTGATTCACCAGTGTAAAACGACGCTTTTTAATAAGAATTGTCAATTATTGTTAGGATTTTAGATCTTATCTCCAACTGTTGGTCTTCTTTGGAGTCAGACCAATGAACCGATTATAGTCGTATGTGGATTCTACGACTGCTTTCAATCCCAGTTTGAAACGAGTCCTTTTATGAGGACGCTTGGCTACAGAGCTGGGCTTTTATTTCATGATCCCTGGCTGGATCGGAGACCTTATAAGACCTTAAGAGCCAGTTGGATACACTCCATCACTTTCCGACAACAGACCCAACAACCAAATTCCTTCCCAGGGAACAGCCCCGCCCTCTTCACCCACCGAAGTACCGGTCCTCCCACCGCACACACCAACCAAAACCCAAAGCACAAACCAAAGGTGAGGTACACCCCACTGAGACAGACTACCCCAGCGAACCCGAACGAAACCCCAAGGCAGGCAGCAACCAAACCACAAACCCTCTAAGGGCAGTGACCCGCTGTCACAAGGCACCAAACCGAGAACTACATCCACCAATAGGAGAACACCCACAAAACTCAAGGCGAAGAGGCCAAAGCCAGTCATTCCTCACCGAGGTTCCTAAGCCTCCAAAAGACCTTGTTACCCCTGTTTTATCAAATTGTTTCCAGTTATTATTATGACTATCCTTATGCCGAAATTGTGAGCCACCTGTGCAATGTGATCAAATGGTTTTGAGTTATGAAATTGTAATAAATATGATTTCGAAATTTTGTGTAATAGCCTACTTTTATATGTCTGAATTATACCAATTTGCTGGGTGTATGTCACCCTGTAAAAATATCAACACAACGCAGTAATTATGGTTATATGTTTTGGACGCATCACTAAAAGATCATGTTGGCTTCGTTTCCGTACTCTGTGCAAAAAGATATTCGATGCAATGGATCTCCAGAAAGTCAATGGATAGACGGAGTGATCACGCAAGTTTATACCACTGATGCAACACTTCATCTTCCGAGATGAGACCCTAGTGTCATCCAGATACTCGTCCACGTTTCCTTCTTGACTCATCATTAGGCATTTATCGTGTTGAATTTGACTGGGATGATTGTTTTGACATCCGTGACAATCTTTCGTCTTTCGTGGTCAGCCGTGTATTTTGTTTACTGACAGATATGTTGAAAAAAGATTGTTATTCTTGTTCTGGACATCACTGTGTTCTCCTCGTCGTTGTCTTTTATGTGAGTTCCATAATATCATATAAAGGGAATTCAATATTCAAAGAGGGATAAGAGTTATCCATAACTTCTATTTGTCTAGAATTTATTTTCTCACAATGTTAACTTTTAGAGTATTGTCTAAGATGGGTAGAGCGTCTGTAAGCTGAAATTTCACACGCATTTAACCAGATTGTATACAGTGGAAATGTTCATTGTCGGTTCCTTGGTCTGAGGTGAAATCAAAGGCCCACAAAGGGTAGCCTCCTGCATAATCGCCGTACGCAATTCCGTGGTGCTGGCTCCTAACTATCTAGTGGCTTCGTACATGGTCAAGATCGATCTGAAGTAATTAGTCTCGGATAACTTAGGTTTGAAGGGTCTAGTACACAAGGTCTTGCCATTGCCACCGACTTCGATCTTGGACAATCTTTAGTGTTTACATGGGAAAGGATTGGCAGTGACGGATCAGTGACGGCTTCGCTGCTTACGATGCCAACGATTAAACGTTTTTGTAACTGTAAATTTAACAGACGATCTTCAATCAGAAATCAGTGTTCTGCGGGACTGGTGAAGGTTTTTCACTTCCACGAGACGTATCAGATACATGGCAGTCGATTTGATCAAAGTGTAACTCTCGTCGTCTCCCACTTTAGGTAACACTTCCGCGCGGCGCACGTAAAGTCTGGCTTCTTGGATGAAGATTTTGTACTTCTTAGCATTGGCGATCAAATGGGAAACGGTACTCCTGCGATTCAGTCTCAGGCGTATATCCTCTTCGTTTAGCAAATACTTTTCTTGCAACTGCATGCCCAAATGCAAACAATCACATCATTTCTAAACTACGTCCTTCAAGGAGTTTCTTTCCACGGTCGATAGAGCCCACATTGTGAGGTTCGTCAGCTAGCATCGGGGTTGAACGTGTCCTTGCCTGCTGTGTCATATTGCCATACTACACAAGCATACAGATTAATAGATTTCGCATCTTTGCTGTACTCTAGATATTTTAGTGGTACGCTCTTCTGTAAGTGTATCCATGTTTCTTCTGACCAGTTTGTTATTCCAGTACATATACACTTCAGTGAACAATGAGTGCATGAAATTATTAACGAGAGCTACTCTGTCCTCGGCTCCCGGAACGGTGTCGTCCATTGTGATCACTATGATTTTCAGGTTAAATTATCTGCTATAGTTATTGATGTCATCTTCGGGCTGTCCTTTGATTTCAAATTCAATGGGTACTGAGGTCGACAACAAAAAGACGAGAAGAAACTCTACCTATTAGGATTCTTGTATCTTCATTATAGTGGGTGGCATTCTGGTCTGATTTGGAGCATTCGCAAGACTCTTGGTTCATAATTTTTTCTCTGCTCTTTAATAATCAAAGACGTCTAATTCTCCGATATTTCTTCTTTTCGTGTTTTTTTAATGGCCCCTGTGTGTGTGTATGAAGTCCTCTGGAAGGGTGTCTTCGTCGTATCCTTGCAGATTTGTCCTTATTGTGGTGTCTGGACAGCAGGATTGCCAGACTCCTCAGCGTACTGGGCATTTAGAGGAGTTTTCTGTCGCGCCAAAATGTCTTTTCCAGTTTGAAGTAACACATATATGTCCGGTCTCAAGAAGGACTCTTTGGCTATTTGTTTTTCGTTTTTGAAGAAATTTATTTTCTCTGCGTCAAAGTGGCATCTTTCAGAGCGTGAAATCCTAGTGACATCATCGGTTTAAAAACGGGCGCCACATAATTCATCATATATCCTAAACTATGTAATCGTTGTCGAGTGACTCCTCGATACACTGGATACATAACTTATACATCGCTAGAGAACCGTTTTCTAAAATTTTTATTCACCGAAACTTTCCCTTCGAATATTTTGTTACTAATCTTCTCTTACAGCGATGTTGACACTGTCAAAAATACGATTTCTTGACGGGTAAACAAATTTAAGGTGAACGTGATAGGTGTTTCCAACTTATCTGTCATTTGTCGTGGCAGATTTCATTTTGAAATGAATGGTTCGCAGTGACTGTACGGATTTGTGTCCCACCACGTTGTACTCCACTACATCCGAGTACACAAAGATCAGATTTAATCCCTTGTTCTGTTCTACGGGGTAACGAAAAATAAAAACTCGAAAATTTCAAGTTTTTGTGATTAGTGGAGAGGAAACCTTGACCATCCTGAGGTCTCCAACCAGAAAATCAAAAACAATACGGAACAAAATTTAATCGAAAACGCGTTGGCATCTAAAAATATCATGAGCAAGCGACGACCCACTTTATTTTACTCCATGGTTACACATCCTTTAATTTTCTACAAACCTTTGCCAAACAACTCATTTAATTTTTTTAGCAATTATGTCCACCAGATGTTCACAGATGTTCACAGCTAAAATAATAGCCTGCATAAATTTTCACTGTAGAGATTACTGTGGAGTATCTGGCGACACTTGTAGTTTCAAAAAAGAAATCTACCGTTTCGTTTCATTAAAGTATTGTTGCACTAAATGTTTCAGAACTTCGACCTCGAAAGTAATTTTGATTTTCAGTGATTTTTTTTAAAAAATTTGTATAGAGTGAATCCTTTCGATCAAAGCCACTTCCTAACGGGCTTCGTAATCCACTTGGATGGCCAGAGGTAGTTCGGCAGTGAAACAGCAGAAAGCAATTTTGAGGAAACACGTCCATGCAACTGTCGCTGGGTAAAGTTCAGCAACATTGTTATTCATAATTCCAGAGTTCTGCTGTCCGAATGGTCATTTGAGGTCAGAGGAATGTCTAATATGGGGTTGCTTTGTGGTTCTGATTGTTGGCAGGGTTACTGGCGATGGACGCACGGCTACTTTTAATACCTGAATAAGTCAGGGAGGGGTTGGGTAGAAGGCAACCGACGCAACTGCTTATTAAATGACCGGCAATTTAAGTCGCGATCATCTAAAACATTTTCTTGCAGTAATTGAGACGCCGTGATATCCATATTCTTCTGAATCATGGATAGTAGATAAATTTCTATCCACCTGTACACTTTTAAAGTGACCAACACTCTTATATGATTCAGGTGCCACAAATGTAAACGTTTATGCTGTAAACGTTTGTTACTTTTCCATGCATTTCAAGCAATGGAAGATAGCGACTATATTCTGGGAAAGCCGAGTTTGTACTTTGTCTTCTCACCCTGATTACAAAATTCAGGCTATCGCTAACATGTCGATGAATTATTGGTAACCATTGTAATTTCTGAGTGCACGGATGAGATTCTTAGATAGGTACACGTGCTGTATCGCTTTTAACAGTAAGTCAGAACAGTCGTTCCTGTATATTTCACATCGAGTCCTTTTTTCAAAACTTTAGTCAGTAGAAGGGCCCTCACTTGATTGCTGTGTTGAATTATTAGGTCAGAGTTAACACTAACAATGATGTATTAGTCTTGGAACTTTCTCCTTGATTATGCTGGAGCACTGCATGTCCGTATGGTAAATTGTTGCGTTATGGAAGTAAAATTTGGTCTGAATTTCTCCATATAGGTCTTTATAATGGTATTTGTAATTTGTATAGTCGCGGCTATCAAAACTGATGCTATTGTTTTTCGCGTTAGACGTGCGTCGATTCACTAAAAAGGTATCGTGACAGTTTTAGATAAATGACTATGACGGTGAATGATGTACATACAATTGTTGGTTTCGAAGTAAAGGACTCGATCTTTAGAAAGATCCAAGACGGATCTGAATTCTAAACTCAGCTGCGTGTTACTAATTGATCGATATAAAAATTTTACGGACGATTTTCACATGTTTCATAAGTTTTTCTTTGTCATTCACCAGTATAAAGACATCGTTCGAATCTGATAAATGTTTCGTGTTTGATGAGATTGAGCGCAGCTTTTATATTCAAGAAGCAATTAAACATGACTTTGGCAAACGATTGTCTTACTTTGTACTTCTATGCATATTTCAGTGTGATGCATTCTAAAGATCATATAATTTTTCTTTGTCTTCTGCAGTCTGACTCGAAGATAGATAGCTAATTGCCTCTTGCTTCAACTGGAGAACACTGTTGAGGTAGTCTGCAAAAGTCCCTGGACTGATATGTCCTCTTTACGATATTGTTCTATGAATTGAAAGTGCCGATTATCGCTCATTTAGCAAGCGGTATCCACGATCCAGATGTTGAAAAGAATACGACATTCCATACTAACCCACGTTCCTGTGAAAGCAATTCTTCATTTTTGTAATACACGTCATCAACTGTACTATATAATGAAAACAACAGTTAATATAGGCAAATATATCTTAAGACAGGATGGCACAAGTGGGTTGAAGGTTAGCCTGCAGAATATGGAGAATATTTTCATACCCAATGATATAATGAACGCACATCAATATATTTCGTTAATTCTGGAGATTCGTCAACGTCTTATAGGAAGCCTGCCTTCTTGGTTCGTCATCGAGAAAAACTGTTACCTTGATATAATGGATCGATGACTAGCAGGTGGTGTGTTTCGGCAAAGCATCTAAAATATAGACCGGTATTGAAACTATGATCCTAATCGTGTTCCCACATTTTTACAACTTGGTATTCTTGTCATTCCAACTTCAGACTTTGTTGGTAAGTTTGATCGTACAATTGTTTAGATTTCGTTTAGGGAAACACTTGCATCATTCGTGAAATAAGTACCCCTTAAATTCGTACACGATTTTACACCTATCCACAAAAATAGTTCTTCACTGATAATAGTATGTTGTACCCATCTGTCTCAACTTTCACACAATAGAGCCAATGGGAATCTTTGGCAAAGTCTCAACTATTAACCAAGAGATGAGATTAAGACACAAGTAATGGAGCCAGCGTAAATCTTTGACGAAGTATCGACTGTTCACCAAAACTGGGATTAAGGGAATATGGTAATTGTATTGTTCTAAGGCAATAATCTTTTTAAATAGACTAATTCACACACTTTATCTATGGCAAAAACATTCTTCAAATGATCGATACGTCAGTGATTCAGAAATAAGCGTTGAAATCTTTCGAAACAAGTGTCTAAATATAACGTCCACATCCGGTAGGCAATAATTCAATATTTCTTCCAGAAGTCAAAATAGTTGGAAGTAAGATTTGGTGACCAAGTATACGATGTTTCTCGTTGCTCTCTATGCATGTTTTCTGGATAATAATGCTAAACTTCGAGTTGATGATGGTTCTCAAAGTATTGATTAACGTTGGCATTGCAAAAATGCGAAATATGATCTTTGGTCATTCCAAACATTTCGAAATACCTCATGCAATGTTTGAACTATTCGTGCCCAACTCAGTTAATTTTGATTGTGTGCAATTTTTTGCCGCATTCGGAATAATATTTACAAAGAAAATATCCATCGTATCCCAAACATTTGTAAGCCGCGAATTTAGAATATAGATTGAATTCCCCCATAACGCTGCATAGATCGTAGCTAAAATCCATTCTTCAAAATCAGGAATAGTGAGGTGTTTCCGAATGATTTTTTGACCCAATCCCAGAATCTTAATAATAATATAGGATAGTTTGTTGTATACACTTCTCACAAGTAGGATGAGCTAAACAGAAAGTAATTTTAATTGGTTTGATATTTTGTGCTCGGCTTTCCATGAAGTCTTCATCCAGTTTTTTCCTAGATTTTGAATGTGACACTGACGTTCGTATAACAGCAGCTTTGCTTCCCTGGACATGTTGTGCCTTGGTTCGAATATGCTCCACACAAGTTCAATACAAACTCAATATTTTTCAAGCACTTTTCTGGTGAATATTTGTCTCAAGCAATGTTGTTGGTAACAGGTGGGTCTAAATTAGTTTTAATTTTCCTTCAGGAATGCATAGATTGGAAGCAAAACACCCAGGACATGTCTCTTCTCAATTAATTTAGACTGCAAAATCTTTGGTCACATTTATTGAAATATTAGGTGTACCCATGAAATCCTTTTAGTACGCGTAATAGCATAGAAACACCATAGATAATGATGGACATGAATGGATTTTTTTAATCTTTAAAAAGCATCTTAGATACCAGAAGGCCCCCTGAAGGGTTTGATAATATGATTTCAAGACTTTCAAGATATAACGATAAGCCAACAGCTATTGTAGTTGCTGAATTTCAGGAATGCCACACACCGTTTTAGTGAATATGCATGTATATCAGTAAAAGCATTTCTGCTTCTCATCGTTGCATGGCGCAGTTTGTCGAATTGTTGAATGATCTCCGTTACTCTTTTCGATTCTTTCGTCTCATTCTTCTAGGCATAATTTCGCCCCACGAACATGACACCGACAAAGCACATCTGATCTTGCGAGGTGATCATTTCGACGATGCATTTTGTAATGCGAATGTAATCCACCCCACCAATAACATTTTGTGATCACCTAACTGTAATATGTTTGTTTTCCATTTGTTTTGATCAGGCTCATACAAGCACTTTGTTTTCACTCTTTGTTACTTGTAGATGCCAGAGAGAGAGAGAGAGAGAGAGAGAGAGAGAGAGAGAGAGAGAGAGAGAGAGAGAGAGAGAGAGAGAGAGAGAGAGAGAGAGAGAGAGAGAGAGAGAGAGAGAGAGAATAAAATAAGAACAATATTATATTTAATGATATTTTATGAACTATTCATTGTGGTTCTGATTCTTCTGGTATTTTAAAATATGGATAAAATACATAAACATACACACAGACACACTAGTGAATCATTGGGTAAGTGAGATAACCTTCACTTGTGTAGTATATATTTTTAAGAGATATAGGTGCACTGAAAGTGACTATTGAGGTTTCAATTTTAAAACAAAGATGGACTTGATTTAATCAGTTTTAGCTCCTACGCCTATTCCTACTACTGGCATCTCCTGGACGGGGGTGAGAGTAGATATAACAAAAACGGTTTAGCAAGCTTGGCACGTAAAAGGTCACTTTCTATTGGGCTTAACTAAAGAAATCCGATACATTTATCTCCGATTCTATAACATCAATAAAATGTCTTGTAGCTTATAGCATTTTGTTTTCACTGCCTTTCTTATCTGCCCCACAATTTAAAGTTTTCATCTCCAACTCCTCCTTCGCTTCATTGTCTTCATAAGGTTTTTGTGCACTCTTGTGCTAAGGAATCCAAGGGCAACTTTGGCTATCTCACTTGCGATATGAGAATAGGGTCTTGATGGATACCCCAAAAAAACCTGCAAGTACCTTGTTGGTTTTACGAAACCATAAGGAATATGGTTCGAAATCGCGAGACACTAACTGTATAAATACATAAATGAAGTTCTCTTTTAGACAAATATCACAACTGCAGATCATGGTAGATAATGAACTGGTTCCGAACCTGTGCTCGGAAACTTCTGTGACTCTACAGTTTCGCCATCATGTTATCGAACTCAGCCAAGCTAATGGTTTTAATTTTGATATTTATCTAGTACATTTTTTTAATTGTATTAGGACTGCTTTATGCAACCACGAAATGCTTTAAATATGCACGTACTCGGGGATGCAACTAAGGCAAAATTATGTTGCAGACTACTGTTGCTATCTGTAGGAAGATATTGTTCATTAGTTTCTACCAACATACTTCCAGCAACAAAACTTTTAGACTATAACCTTGTTTAGTTTAGTGATTTTGTGGATTCGTTGTTTGGAAATAGTATCACGCTTAGTAATTAGCCAATTTCTCGGAACGGACGCTTTTATGTATTTTTGAGATTTTATGACATCATGGATTGGTTTCGCAAACTGACTCACCATAATTTCTAAACGTAGCGTATACTCTCTAGATATTTATAGGTATACTTATTTAGCAATTTCAGATAGGAATAGGTGTTTTGCGTAGGTGTTTTGCTCGTGTTTTGTATTGCAAGGCACGAAGTGCTAATATTTAGATCGGAAAGGTTTGGTGTGGAAAGATGCAAATGTGAAACAAAGAAAACCATGCAAGTTTCAAATTTAGAATTTTGTGACGTGTGTTCATTAGGTGATTAGAGTTCATTTACTGCTTTTTTCAGTTTACTACGACTTTTACATTTCGGTCATAACTAAATGGGGAAACAACCGGCCTCAAGTTAGAATTAGGTGTTTGATTCGCTCGATAGAGAGATCCACTGAATAAAAAATATCTAGGATAGAGAAAATATAGCTAAAAGATACTTCTAAAATATAAGGCCGAATAAGCAATTACAGAAGTTTATTTATTATAAACAGGGATGAATACTGTGAATCAATCTAAAGACAGTACACGTTCGTGTGGGAAAAAGAAAACCACAGGTAAGGCACATTTGGTTTCAGGTGAGAAACTCTCTCTCTCTCTCTATCTCTCTCTCTCTCTCTCTCTCTCTCTCTCTCTCTCTCTCTCTCTCTCCTAGAAAATAACTAGATACTTTCTTTTGGGCATAACATCTGGGAAGGGTGTAAACCTATACAAAATAATAAGGTATGTGAAAGCGACATTCGCTAGATTTCCATGGCAACTCTATGGTGGGTATGTTTCAAAACCAGTCGAGGATCTCTCCAAAAACGGAGCTTCGTGAGTTCATGATAACTACCACATCAATGCCGCTTATACTGGAGCCACACACAATGCAACATTTGCATAACGCAATAGCAATTCCGGTTGCTTCATAACCTGCGTGGCAAGATTGTCACTTAATCGATGAAGGATCACAGTGTCATCAAATGCCGAAATAAGTGCCATTCCAAACAACACGAATATTGACTTGCTTCAATATCTCTAATCCAGACTGGAAACAAATTCTTGCTACGTTTTAACTTATCAAGTGTAGCATTCAGTGACAACCAATGCATGAGTACAGCTCTGTGGTTCTACCAGTGGCTCTGAAGTTGCTTATGCGTGAGGAAATTTATCTCTACGACTACCCGAGGCTCATATGCAAGTAGAGCACTCAGAATGAACTCTGGGATGTCGAGTACTATAGAGGAGGAAGAGAGGGCGCGACATAATAGAACGTCTAAACAACTCCCAATGTTTCATTTGAAATAAATAAATCGGGAACAATGTAATGAAATCGTTTTGAGAATTTGCAAACAAGCGTCAACTTTTTCATGTCGGTTCATGTAAGACTACCTATTGTGATTTGCACTTGAAATACAATTTTCTGCATAGGCCAAAAATCTTTATTTAGAGGGTACAAAATGACCGTTTAACTGCAGACAATCGTGTAACTTTAAACATACATAAAGGTGTTGTCCTTATATATCGATCTATAGTTTCCAACACCACGAATAAGTGTTTGGTTAAGCGAAAACATGTTGAGTACTTGTTCGCTATGTAATGCGTCAATATGACTTGGTGGGAGCGCATATGCTGTATGACAGAGAAATGACATCATTGACACGGTTCCAGACTTCATAAGAACAAAGGGTATAATGTAATCAGTGAAGTGGATATTAAAGGCATCATGATGCTGATATTGACAGCTCAGCTCAATGCCAAACTGCATCGTTGGCATAGTTCATGACTGTATGTTTGACTCCAGACATCCATACCAAGTACCAATATATAGCTCAGAGGAATCGCACACGAATATTGCAATGAAGCTGAAAAAGGATCTTCATTACACTGCCTACATTTGATTGTATAAAGTATTGTTAACGCCTGTGAAAATAGCATGTACGTATGCATCAGCATTCCGAACAAGATTTAGAGGTAGTCTAATTGTGTATGGTTGGGATTCAGCATTATGAGATGTGTCCTTGGTGAACGTCTTGTTTGGGCCAACGGATATTGTTGTACCATTACAAGAGGTTGTGGAGTATTGCAATTATGTCAGGGAATTGTGTGCATGACTTTGTCAGGAGCAGAAACTCCAGTCTCTTTTTTTCCGGGTTACTATTTCATTTAATTTAGTGTATGTTTCGTCAACATTGTCGGAAGATTTTGCAATGACACGTGCAGCAATTGCACGTACAGGTTTTGCAGTTTTTGTCTACGAAAGCGATAGTACTTACGAACAGAGTTGCATCCGAATAAAACGTATATATTAACAGTGTATCAGCCCAAATAAATTCAAGTGACTCATTGAGAATTACACCATTTTAAGTACGGCCAGACTTTGTACGTATGTATCTAGTAACGTCAATAGTCTTCAAGCATATTTATTTCCTCAGTAGTTTCATTGTTTTCAGCATTTACTTTTGAGACATTTTCCAGTTCTTGTGCTACTGCACTTCTTCATCATCCTAATAATTTAAAATATCTTCTGAAGATTGTTCGGTGTTGATCCCGTTATTATATTGATAATTAGAACGTCTCCTTAATTGGCTTTCCCATTGTAATCATTATTATAATCGTTTGGTATTTCAAAGTTGTCCTCATTATAATCGTTGGAATATTCATTATCTGTATAACATTATCATCATAATTGTATTCTTGCAGAATATCAAATAAAGTCATTTAAAGTTTGGGGGAATATAGGCTTTGTTCGTATCGTTCATGGTCCTAACTAAATCCTAAGTTAATCATTTTATTAATATTTTCAGATATGCGGCTGACGAGTTCATTTAGCATCTTTTCGGCCTCTAAAAAGTCTATATGGCATATTCTAACGAAACAGCAATGTAACATTTTCTGCTACAATATAATATACACTTCAAAGATCTGATAGAATAATTATGTTATTAGATATCTTATTGAATTTTTGCAAAATGCTAGACGCATCGTCGTATGCTTTTTATTATTTAAATTGCTAATTATTTTTTTTCGAACAAAAAAAATGGACATAAATTCTAATACAAGCATTTTATTTGCGACGTCAATTCCAAAACAAGCGTAGTATTTGTCTCGTCAGTATCTCAAATTCGTGTACCATAGTAATGTGATAGTGGCGTTTTTATAGGTTGCTGATATCGGTCATCGCCTTCTATCCCTCATGACTTTGTTCATTGGTTACATATTGATGAATCTCACTGATGACCATCCTCAAGATCACATATGTTTCATTGCATAATAAGCACACATTCGTTGCTGACATATGTTAATAACCACTAATCAAAATCACCTTTGGTACACTAGTGCGGGGGTACCAATAGAGAAAATAACTATCTAAAAGTTTTGCACATAATCAATGCCAGCATTTAAAGCTATAGTTGTGATAACATAAGTAAATCATGGTTCTATGCCTGCATATGAGGACTAAAAGCTATACGGAATCAGCTCAACCAGATTATATCAAATATGGGGAAGGATTCAAATGTTGCCCATATGTAAAAGAATACGGCATGGACAAGAAAAAATACCACAGGTCCATAGCTGAATATAATTGGTCAGTGATGCTTCGATTTGATAATGTGGAATGCAATGCTTTCAGCAGAAAGATTAGAAAAACAAGCAAACTGATGAAAGGAGACATCTTCAACGAAATCCATAAAATACGGAATTTGATAATACAATCGTATAATAAATCTTTTCCTATTTTTAACAAGTCTCTTGTCATCATAAATTAAAATTAATGTTCCATTTGAAGAAACCATATCCAACTATTTCCCCTATATCATATATATATATATATATATATATATATATATATATATATATATATATATATATATATATATATATATATATATATATATATATATATATATATATATATATACACAGAGATTTTACAGCGATTTTACAGCACACTTTACATGGCTGCCAGTATCACTGGTGGAGCCTTTACGTTGGAGCAAGAAAAACTATGAAAAACTAAAACTAAGAAAACAATACAGAAAAAACTAAGAACACAATACAAAACTAAGAAAACGGAGAGAGAGAGAGAGAGAGAGAGAGAGAGAGAGAGAGAGAGAGAGAGAGAGAGAGAGAGAGAGAGAGAGAGAGAGAGAGAGAGAGAGAGAGAGAGAGAGAGAGAGAGAGAGAGAGAGAGAGAGAGAGAGAGAGAGAGAGAGAGAGAGAGAGAGAGAGAGAGATTGGGAGTGAGTACGGTCGAAAATTGCCATGCCCACTAGTGATCGATCCGTCAGTTTGCAAACTATTAAAGAGAACCTCAGACGCGGACTACTAATGGTCGCTGCATTAGTCTGATTGGATGGCGTCATTGACTTACGATCAGTTTATTAAGATTCACGGAATATCATTTTTTGTTCGCTTGGAGTCTGCAAGTAGATATAATGAGGAGAATTTCATCATAAATGCATAATCAAAATCATATTAAAATAATTGCATGCAGTGAATATCTATAAAATAAAACGGTGAACATAATTAAATCATAAAAGATTATTCCGACATACCAAAATATACGAACGTACCTGGTTCTTCTGTTTCCTTTGAAATACTTAAGGCAGTTTATTCTATAACAGACAGTACATGAAGAACATAGCTACATAATAGTATCATTAAACAATTATATACCTTGAGAACAGTGCAGTTGAAGGTAAGACCATGGTAAGTTTAACATGTCAATTTACCACATTTTAAAATCAAATTAGTTCAAAATTATGTTTATTGTTATTGAAATTATCAACTTTAGTATAGTTTAATTTTGTTAGCAGACACACATACATTCACACACACACACACACACACACACACACACACACACATATATATATATATATATATATATATATATATATATATATATATATATATATATATAACTTGCTACTATGTTTTAGTCATAAAAAGAAAAATGTTTTGCAAAACTTTAGCAATTTAATTTTCTGTGTTGTAAAACGAATATTTTGAGTGTAACTTAGAGAATGATAAACTGAATACATAATGATCCTGATAAAGGTTGTATTTAAGTTCAAAATTTAAATGTTCCTCATAGCTTTAAGATCCAAGAATATATTGGTCCACCAACAGTCCTGATGTGGTAAATTAGCCTTGTTCAGAACGCATTTGAATAATTCACAATTGTACAGAAATAATATTTTAGTCCAATGCTCACTTTATATTTCTACTGAATAATCCAAGTAAATGTTTGTTCATTTCAAATTATTTCTAAATACAATAAAAAGTTTGCAAACTTGATTTTTCAACAAGAAAACAAGATATAAGAATCACAAAAACTATTCGGCTAACTTTTATGATTGCAAAAGGGGCGAATACTTACATCGATAGTTCCGCCTACATGACAAATCGCCAATATAATTTACTTATTCTAAGATACAACCTGACAGACATGTCCAATGGGAAAAAGTACCAAACCTTGTCAACATATTTATTAGTGTATCTATAGAGCCCCGTAATTTTCCGTTTTAAACATGATAAAATAGACCCTATGTACGTTCATCAACTCCGGCTATAGATATTCGATATAATGTACAGCCATGAATACAAACTATAAACGTTATAGATATAATTAACTATATATCTGTTTCTAATATTTTCTTAGTGATATATTTTTTACAACTGTATTTGATCGGATAATGTACATATTGTCTACATATCCACCTTCGTCATAATGAATTTGACGAAAGTACATAGGTGATTAAAGGCAAAAGTCATTAGAAATAACTAAAATGTCCATTTTATCCGCTTGGGTTCTGATCTCGGACTAACCCTAGATGGGTATGTGAGATACAATTCCGGCACCTCTCTTGAGTTGATAGGTATTTCAATCGTTCCTCGTTCACAATAAATATTGGCTGCAATACATAGTCCATCAAAAGCATTAAACCTATAACAACAATGGAACATGGAAATATAATCTTGAATGAAAGATAATTTCTTTTGTTAGGAAGGAAAAATAAATACAAAATGAAAAACCCACCATATTATTTTTAAAATATGCCAGCTCTGACTTTTGAGGAACTAGAAGTGAAAAGTCAAAGGTTATAATATGACATACATCGTTGTTTTCTTGAATCTTTTTATGATCCTGAATAGCGAAAACAAAGAAAATTAAAGATGTTATTGACTGGGATCAATACTTTATGGGCGTGGCGCTGATTTCGGCACAGAGGAGCAAGGATCCCGAAACACAGGTAGGTCTGTAACTGATATAGCTTTTCACTCTGTTGGAAATAATTTTCGCCATTTCTTGCTTTCATTTTTTTTACCTACCTTTAAAATTGTCGTTATCTCCGATCAGGTGCTCAAGCTCTAGACATGACATGAAAAGACACGTCACGTCACGTCACGTCACGTCAAGTTCACGTCACGTCATGTCACGACACGACACGACACAACACGACACGACACGATACGATACGATACGATACGATACGATACGATATGATATGATGCGATACAACATTTGTAAACAATTTCTTCTTTTTCAGGTTGGAGCGTGCATCGTAAATTCTAATAAACGCATTGTTGGAATCGGATATAACGGAATGCCTGATCAGGGCATATTGGGTAATGATAAGATATTTCCGTGGAAGAAAGTTCCTAAGGAACATAGCAAACACTTGTATGGTAAGTTTCTCTCTCTCTCTCTCTCTCTCTCTCTCTCTCTCTCTCATGCAAACATATATGCAAAGTAATTCTAATTTTCATTAAAATGCATAACAGTAATTTTTATATTACTATGTGCTCTTATCATTGAAATATTTACCCAAAACACTAGCACAACAAATTTGTCATCGATAGTGATTGTGTCAAACGTATCAATTTTATCCAGTTTTTAGCCTACGTTTATATTAAAAATACCTAGGTCATTGATTAGCTTTCAAAATTTTAGAAAGAGAATGGCATGCATTTTCCTCAATATTTTAAAAAACCTGGGTAGCCTAGGCAACTGACCTACATAAGTTAAATAAAATGTCCACATACACGACCACCCTTAGAAAGTTTATGAGAAACCATTGGAAACTGAATCCAGCGGTCGTCAAATTTTATGAGAAATATATGGGTTAGTGGCAGTAGAACTATTTCCATAACAACGGAACCTATGAAAGCGATTGCCAAATTTCGTTGTTCGAATACAAAATTCTGGGCAGCTGGTCGTCAAAGTAGTTGTTATTACAACATAAACCAAGAATTAGTTGTCCACAAATGGCTGAAGTCATAAAATATTTGACCCAGCAATATAACAGCTAGTTATATCCGCACAGACACACACACATACATACAATTCCTATCCATTAATTTTCATCACTTACAATTTCTGAAATATCCCTATAGATTTTGCTAAAACAAATACTTGTACCATATTTATAAAAATTACTATTATATTAACTTCAAGATCTTAGCCAGTCAGTCCTTAATATGAACACTTCTTTCAACTTCTTTTCCGTTTGATTATTTCTATTATACTAACATTTCATTATTCAACCAACGCGTTTTACTTCTAAATTTCCTTTGAAAAATGAATATCAACTTACAATCCAATAAATGTTTACACTATCTGTCTAATATTTAAGAGTCCTGATAAGCATCAACCTACTGTATGTTATGGTATAGTAATAGATAATATAAATGTTCAGACGTGAATTCAATATCTTCTTGTCAGGATTTAAATACGGGTCTTGAAAGTTTTTAACAAAATAAAAATAGAACATATATACTAACAAGACCGTATTATTGAATAGATTAGAGGAAATCACTGATCTTTGGACATCTCGCCAATTAAAACAAACGAGGATGAAAACATATCAGGATAAGTGTTAACGTAATTGGGTAGTTTGTAACAGATTAAAACACAATGTCCAACTGAAAAACAGAAGAGAAAGTCGGGATCTAAGTATATAAGTATATTCTTGTCAAAGGATTCTTCTTACTTTCATGGAATAGATTTGTTCAAGAAGTTAATTAATATATCGGGACCCAGGAGTATAATAATTAAATGATTTTAAGTAGAGAATAATTATTGAATATTTTTCGAAAAGTTAACTCTCTTCGATAATCTAGATTATGTCTTTGCGTTAAGCAAATACTCAAAAAGGTAATCTGTAAATGACAAAAATATATGCTGGTAGAAAGGAAAATATATAAGGAATCTATCATTAACTGGGAGTGAAAAGAACAATTAATTAAACCAAATTAGCCTCACATTAATTATCCTAAAGGGATTGCATTTCTCATATGCAACAAATTATATTTACATTACATGAATAGAAGCAGTAACATATATGTTTCATCAGCTTAGATATATTGATGCAAAGCGTAGGAATATCATGAAGTCCCTTGTGTGAGACAAAATCATAAGCCAAATGAAGTTCCTTGTGTGAGACAAATTCATAAGCCAAATAAAGCGTGCTCTTTCCTCTAAAATATCTTTAGCCATACACTATGAATGATATTAAACCCAAATTGAGATTCATAACAGTTTGAGTGATGCGTTTACATAAATCTTAGATCAGACATATCAGATGACACACACTTAGTAAGGTTATGATATACAAAAGTACGGATTGAACAGACTTATGGACGTCTTGGTCACGCATTTAATTAAATGGGTATATCATAATTATGTACCAAAGTATCAAAGTCTGTATCACTGAACCATATGCCAAACAATGTCCGTTGCAACTATAAATGGATAGACGAAGACGGAATTAGTGAAAATTGGTTTCTTGAAATTTGAATTTGAATATACAGTTAGGATTAAAACAAACACAAAATCGATGCAAACTTATATTCGATTAAACGTTGTGATTAAAATTATATAAATAATCAAACACATCTCTTTGATAAGTAGGAGTCAATAAAGTTTCACAAGGCTTTTAAGTCATTGAATAATGATGTCTTTGAAAAACGTTTGAAAGAAATCAAATATAAAACTGTACTAATGAAATAGTTTAAACTTTAAAATGATTATTTCTTTTCTAAAAACAACAGAAAGTTATGGTGATGATAGCATACCTAGCTTAAAGAACAATGAAACAGAAATGGTGAAGCAAGTATTGTAATTTTCCTCTGCTTCAAAAAAATGGGTACCATTATATCATATTTTGGAGTTTTTTGTATACTGAATTACTTGCTAAACCTTTCGAAGCAAACTGTAACAAAGTTGCCATAAGCATTGCAAAACTTGAGGTATAAGACAGCGCATTCATAAACTCCCTACTGCAACACTAACACAATTTCAAGAAACCAAAGAAATGTTCCCAACATTGTGAAAGCTATAGGTATTTATTATACGTCAAAATCTACTGTCAACAACAACCCCTGAACGTCCAGTTGTCCTCCTCCTCCATTTGCACACACCGACATGCTAGCAAATAACATGAAACCCAGAAAAGTTGTACTGATCCATTATAAACCATATAAACGCCAGATGTATGATAAATCAAAACTAAAGTAGTTTCCGTAACACCAATTCCACAGGAAAAACTGATATCCCAACCTCAGTAAAGTTTAAAGACTTATACACATTGTACACCTTTTTCTTACATATCTCTAATAAAATATCTCTTACATTGAATCAATTTTTAATTTAATAACTTTTATGAACGTAAAATATATTCCATAGCCATTAAGTAATTGATCTACCATTTCATTTTACTATTTCATTATCTTGTACGTTAGAATCCTTTGTGCCATTATATAGTCAATAGTAAGCTGACTTTAAAAATTAGAAAAAGCGATCGTAGTGCTTTTTCCACGCATGTCTTCGTTAAGGAATACTTTAAGAACTAATGATAATGTTGCATTTTAAAGAGTATTATTTATGTTGTTTGGGTCGCTTGTATTTTATGGACATAATTGTTATCACTTGAGTATTTATTAACCTATTAACTACTAGGAAAAATGATAAATTGTATTTCTGGAAATTGACTTGATTTAGTCGACTCCTTGGAACACATGTTAGCAAAATCTGCCGTGTCTGATTCCTTTCCATTTTTTTATTTCCAATATATAAGTCACACCATTAATGCAATAGTAGTTATTACTCTAATGGATATCAAGTAATACCTGTCGTAGCATATTTAACACAATTTAAGTAACGGTTACTCAACTCATTTTATTCTGGTTTTTAAATCGCCATATTAGTTTTGAAACGTTCTGCTTTGGCATTTTAATGCGCGTGAACGTTTTCCAAATCGGTTCACAAGTTCAGCTATACGAGGACCTTATATGGCTTGCTTATGGTATTCCATACTAAGTTTTACTTTACTACTTTCCATTTATTTTGTAACGAAATCAAGAAACATGGCAATTTAGATTATAAGCGAGCAATAATGATATTGCAAATTTCAGAAAAGCATTAGCGGTAAAAATGGATCTTTACGTGCATGAAAACGATATAAAAAAACACTAATGATCATATTCGTAATAAAAGATCCAGCTAAAGAGTCTAAATATTAAGTGAGGTTCAACGAAGTTATGAACCTTGGAAGGCATAAATGGGTGGACATTTAAAGTAAATCAAAATAACATCAGAAAAATATGAATAATATTAAGTTAAATTAGAGAAACGTTACTATTAGGTGAAAGGTTAAACAAGCTGTTCAAAGAAAAAGATGAGACACTTGTTACTGTTTCTGCAGCTATTGGCGTTATAGCAACAACAATTGACCTAACCATATCACGCTTTATAGACCGATTATCAAGAGGAGGAGGAGGTAGTGTTGGCATCAATGAAACGGTGGATTTGTTCATTAATAAATTCGAAAAGTATATGAAACATAGTGTCGAGTAACAGCATCATACCCACTTATAATTGTTGGTGTAATAAGATGGCTTTCTCATCAGCTGGAAAAATATATTTCTTTAAGGATTAAAACGTCACTGCGTTAATGATTACTTTAATTAGCATGTTAGTTGCAATGGTACTAAGACGTTAAACTGTGGTAAAAACAAACAGGTAGGAATTAACTATTTGATTAATATCTTTCAAAACGTGCAATACATACTTGTTTGTTTCTAAATCTGCATCATTTACGTTATCAGTTGTACTAATTCATGGCAATGTAGTTCTGTATAATACTATTTGTTCACCTTTTCTCTTAATTTACTTAACATAACAAGTTTTCTATTAAATTGGGTAGAATGTATAACATTTCGATGAAATATGATTTTTAACAATGTCACGTGTGCTTTTGCAATACATCGAGGACATAAGAAAATTAAAACGTTTTTACATTTAATTAAATAGCATTACAACTCTACAAAATAGAGACAAAAATAATGTAAATCATAATAAATTCATTTTGACGAATTTTGAAAGAATGATTACAAACTCGAAAATGTCTGAACGAATATTTAAGTTGCCTACAAGACACATTTTCAATAGTACTGTAGTCACGACTCTAAAGAGTAGAATGTTTAAATGAGACCAATATTTATGGACTTGGCAATGATCTCGGCATCAAAACTCAATGCGCCTTAAGGACTTTATGCGATTTCTAAAGCATTTCTAATGTGCGGGTAACCATTACTGATATATGTTTCTTTTTAGATGATATCATTCCATCATCTATGTCAGATCTGACTTTATTTTAGGGTACATCTAATCCGGTAATTCATTTGCACTTAAGAATGTCTTCATATGTTGTAATTCTTTTTATCTGTGTTCCTAAGAGACTCTTCCATATGCCTCAACCATCCCCATAAATACAAATGTTTTCATCTTCTCCAGTTTTTCCTGGAGTTCCATAAGTGAGGACGACATATATATATATATATATATATATATATATATATATATATATATATATATATATATATATATATATATATATATATATATATATATATATATATAAAACCATTATAATCTCAGTCATTGGGCTCAGGAATTCTTGTTTAAATGGGACAATATTCCAAGTATTAACATCCTTATGTATTTTATCATGATGTCTAGGATAGTTTTGTTTCTGTCTGAAATTTCAACTTCGGGGAAATAATTCTTTATTCTTGACTTTTTTGTGCTGGAAGATTATTTATCAAATAAATTAGGCATAAGTTTATGTACCAAGTCATTCTAAAGACACCTCCTATATTAATATGTAAATTGGAATAAAGCAATGGAGGTAAATGGCAATTAATAATGATTTCTAACGTCATCCATTCAAGGCTTGAAAGAAAGGATTGGACGTTTAAATCTGTGCTGAATATATCCATTTCAAAATCTATATTAACTAGACCGAAATAGTTTCCATTATGCTGTTTATCACAAAATAAGTCTTAGTTTGTTGTTAATGACAGTAAGGACTAAATTATCCTTTAATGGATTCGCCAATAAGAGGATCAGAACCCTGGGAACATATAGTACTAGAGATTAATATTCGGTTGATCACTATAGGTCTTTTAGGCCGTAGAAGGTAATGGTAAAGTGAGCTTACAAAACCTTATCAAAGCAGGTGTGTACCTCTCTGAAGCACACAAAGTAAAGAGTAAATGATGTTTTAGATCCAAAATGCCTAGTACAGGTACTGTTCAGGCGAAATATTATTCTAACTTAACAAAACTATAACTTTGAGTTTCCAATGCTCAACAGCAAACATGGTGCCGCTATTAGAACCTTGAAGTCTTTTGAAAGTAAAATATCTTAACGCAGGCATAAAAGTTCAATACTAAGATGTCGTTGTATATCTACAGATTGTTGTACACGAAGGTTTCGTGATTAGTACAATGAACTGTTTAATAGAGTACTAGGCAGAACTCCTATACCAGGCCTAGTCGGCTGGCGTGCTGTGTCTCTTGCAAGCCATTGAACTATGTACTAGCACTGACCAACATGAAAAGTCACTAAGCAAACTACATTAGATGGTTTTGTCCCGTCAGATAAAAATATTTTGTCAATCTCTGATGCAAAATAATCCATCCTAACAGTACCAGGTCCGATTTCAAGGCTAAGGCTTGGACAACATATTCACCTTGCTAAACAAACTAACCAAAGCATTTGTTTAAGACATCATAATGCGGACACAGCTCATCCAAATCAATTTGATTGTTTGCATCTCAGATGCACATCGATGACATGTGTTATGTACCTGTGCAAAATACATTGCTCACTTTGCCAACAAAATTAAGTACTGCTTCTGGCTAAGCATGTGGCTTACCTTTTATTGGAGTAGAGGCGGTATAATTTGCATATAGAAGAAAGCATGCTTTTCTGATGTAAAGATATACAATGCATTTTATTGGTTGAGAAACACGTCTTCGTGCAGACGTTTGGATTTTTCTCACCTGCAAGTATCGGGTCTTTCCTTGGGGTTTACGTGACGTTTCTGACTGCAATTTCCACTTATACGCACCTCCCCCACATGATAAAGAGGTATTGCGTCACACGTTTGTGCGGCCCTGTCGCGCACTTGGAGCTATGAGAAAATAGAAACGTTTGGCAGTATTGACTTTCCATGTGTAACATTCGATAAATGGACTGTCATGATCAATATCAGGTATAATAAAGGCGTGGTTATCGTTTAATAAACATCAGTGATTTCCTTAGATATGAAAAATTATGTTTTAGCAATACCTGAATGCTATTTTGATAACTGATGTTAGCAAATGGTATTTAATTAGGGATAATATGAATCAAGAAGTATCAGTCTACAACAATTGATCCGTGGCCAATATATACGGAAGTTATCTTGCCGAGGTAAATATTAGTTAGTTTACACATAAAGGTCCATGATATTAAAATAGAAAATTGATATGGGATATGGTTCGACTTAGCTCGCGAGAAGGCAATAATGAACATGAATTAGTCAAATCATGTGCCGTAAGGTAACATGTTTACTCGTGAGACGTTGATCTAGAGTTACAAATTTAAGTTATTCTTGCAACTTGATTAAGCAAAGATGATGATATTCTTAGCCAGCGTTCATTCGGTGGCCGAGTGCTTAGAGCGTCCACCTTGGCTGTAGGGCGTCGCTGATTCGAACCCGGTTCGAATAGTACCAAAGAATTTTAGAAATGGTACCAACAGCTTCCTCGCTAAGCGCTTAGCATTTAAAGGTTATTGTTAGGACTGGTCGGCCTGGTGTCATGCTACATATCTGCACCATAATTCACCAGTGTTAGAGGTTACTATAAACTGCCATACTGCATAAATCGTAGCGATATGACAGACAAATTGTTAAAGCTAAGTTTAATTTCAAGTCACCCACTCACACAGTGTGCATCATATTAGCACGTATTAGGAGGAATGAAACTATCTCATGCATTAGAGTAAGAATAATTCATGCTATTAAACAACATATTTATTTTAAGCAGCATCTTATTTCTTTTACTTCAGTATGCCACGCAGAAATGAACGCCATCGTTAACAAGATGAGTGTTGACATACGATGCTGTACGATATACACCACGTTGTACCCGTGCAACGAATGCTCAAAATTGATGATCCAGTCTGGAATCAGTAGTGTTGTCTACCTTGAAGATAAAGGCTTTACGAGACCTGAATACGCTGCGTCGAAGCTTTTGTTGGACAAGGCCGATGTGAAGTATTGGTATGCTACGTTGTTTGCTCCATACGCGACAAGGCATTCATTAATAAAGAGGTAGAAATGGTGCGGAAAAACATTACCTATTAAAGTCATACTATCGAAAAGTAGTTATGTAGTGACAGAAATGACGGAAAATAAGAGACGGAACAAAAGTTTAACACTATCGAATGTCCACCAAAATGTACTGTTCGATTGTTTAATTGTTTTTCATTTCTGTCAATCACGAGGTATTGATGCTCCAAAGTGTCTGTAAAAATATTCCGGTGACTACCACTCAATTTGTGAAAAACCTCCAAAACATTCATTTGTATATACTCCAATTAGTGGGGGTAATTTTGTTCAATAATAAAAGGAAACGCTCTTTATTGTTTAAATTTGATCAATTAACATCAATAATATGAAATGGGGCAATACATTACAGTTCCTCTTTGAAACGCTAGACATTTGAGTATCGATTCCTTTACAGTTATACAATTGTTGCATGCACCATTTACTATTTCTGCTGTATGATATAGGGTAAGGTGTCGATAAAAGGGTTTGGTTGGGTCCTTTATGAGAATTTGTAAATTTCATATTTTAATCAACACTGAATTTATAAATTGAAATCTATGCCCATTAAATTAAATAAAAGCAGAACAGAATGAATTTTAAAACAATTAAACAATCGAACAGTACATTTTGGTGGACATTCGATAGTGTAAAACGTTTGTTCCGTCTCTTATTTTCCCTCAATTCTGTCAAAGATTTAAACTTACACTGAAAAATCTTGGAGATGGTAAAATCGTTGACACAGTTATATATTTTATTGTTATTAAAGACTGTAAGAATAAGAAGAGTAATTAGACAAATCATGTTGCTACAGTACATGGCTTATCGAAAAAGTATCCACATATCACCGTCTGGTGTGCAACTGCGTGATATCTTTGATGCTGACATTTTACCAAATCCATTCACGCATAACAAAAAAAAGGCTAAAAGAAAATGCCTATTTCAAAAGTGACAACAAACAACAGTAACAACAATAAAAGTTCATTTAATGTAAAATAAACCTGTTACACCTATTGATACTAAATCATCTGCTGATTGAAAAGAACAGGTACCAAATATCATAGTTATAATTTTTTTTACACATTACTGGAAGCACTGAAGAAAACGATCAGACTAGGATGAACGGTTGCAAACATATATCACTTCTTGTGATCTTACTACTAATATTGCTACTGCTAACAACAACAACAGCAATAACAACAACAGCAATAATAATAATAATAATAATTATTATTAATATTATTATTATTATTATGAATTTTGATATTGATATTATTATTATTATTATTATTATTATTATTATTATTATTATTATTATTATTATTATTATTATTATTATTATTATTATTATTATTATTATTATTATTATTATTATTATTATTATTATTATTATTATTATTATTATTATTAATGGTAAATTGGTGGCGTTCAATAAACATTCATTTGCATGCAATCTTGTCAATTCTCCCAATGAACTGATAATTAGAAAATCAAAGAATAAAATGTCGAAACTAACATTTCACTTAAACCCTGAAAAATGAAACCAGACATACATACATAATAACATAAATACATTTGCAAGTACATCAACAAATAAAATAGCATATTAAAATCAGGAAACTAAGATTGCGTACCTTTGCCGTTTTTTATTCATTTTCCACGAACCTCCAACGTATAGTCTCTCTTCTGTCGAAGACAACTATCTGGCCGCTTACTTTATCACGGGAAAAGTACTTTCTTACGTTAGCCCGGAGTACTTTCTGACTTTTTGCAAGTAAGATTGAAGACTAAATAATTTTCCTAAGTAGGATCACTAATTATTTACAAGAGTTACGCCCTTAAGTTTCCTTTAACCAATCAAAATCGACTGTTTCCTAAATTCTCTTAAGTAGAATTTTTGATTGAGGAAACAGCTAATCATGCCGTAATTAACGTTACTTTGAACAACACATTATTGACGTGTTTCTCCTTTTAACCGGTCGATTTTGGGAGAGTGTTATGCCAAAATCCTTGTACCATAACAGACGACCCGGTCAAGTTTTCATTACGCAAAACCAATTTCCTTTGACGTTCAGAGATAAAATAGGAATAATCACATGACTGTCTCTATCCCTTCCTACTTAAATTAAGTTGGCTTTGGTACAATTCCTTTAATCAATACATCTAAGAGTTTTCAAAATTTGACATTTCACATTATTATTATTATTATTATTATTATTATTATTATTATTATTATTATTATTATTATTATTATTATTATTATTATTATTATTATTATTGTTATTGTTATTTTTAAAGTCGACAAATCGTTGAACCATCGCTTACTTTTGATGAAATAAAGTTATCTTCATCAATAAGTTGATAAAATGCAGTGGAGCACAAAATGCTTTCAAGTCCATATGTATTTCAGGATCGTTATTTTCAAGGAAAGACGGAATTAACAAAACCTCAACATCACGATGTATCGATTGTATCTTTACTACAGAGTATTCCAACAATTTTTGTCACCATAAGTGACCGAAGTTTGAAGTAGTTCAATAATTTATGCGTATGACAATTACTTAATCTATATTTACTCTGATGTCATAAAACACAATATAAATACTGTGATCCGTTTTACAGGCAATATCATGATGTGTTACCATGTTCATCTTGCCAGAGTTTGCTGGCTACATTTCATTGGTCATCTTTAGGATTTTCAGCTGTTTCGATTACACATATATTTTGTTGCATATATTAGGGATGACAAAGAATTAGGCACAGTTTCTTTAAAATCAGAATAGCCATTCCAATAACATATACAAAACATATCTCATGCATCAGGTGACACTTACAAGGGAAACTGAAATTGTACCTGAATGAGTGTTAGAACTATAATGATCGAAAGCGTTCATTGTTTCAGGCGCAAGAGTATGAACAATAATAAAGACAAGGTCCTTTGTGGTAATATGTCACGTTGTTGTCGCTAGCAATTTCCATTGTCTTTACTTATCTCCTGAATAACGATGTCTATCTGAAGTCTTCAATTATGAACCGTCGTAAATCTTATATTGCTTACATAATGTAAGACAATATTAATGATTGAGGTGTTTTCAAGCTATATATGAAAATTGTACACAAAACAAGTTCTCTTAAAGAAGCTGATATGCAGGTTTATTTACCATGTATGGTAGCAGGCATGCCATTGTAGTGGAGGATTTTCTCAAACTACAAATATATATCAATAAGAAACTAAAGTATAACTTATAACTAGCTAAGCAGTATCATGTTCTTGCTGAAGAAAACAAATATACGCAATAATATGTTATTAATATCGTCTTGATTGCTTTGACTAATTGTTCTGCGAAACTGATTTTGTATATACCTTGTAGATCATTGCTTACAACATGGCATTCACAAACTAACCATTCAGCAACATGGTCAACAATTTCTGTTTATTTTCATTTACAGGAGAGCTGCGCGAAATTCATGAATAAGAGGAATTTATATGGAGACATTTTATCAAGCAAAAACTAAACAAAATAAGACAAAACAAAGATAAAAAGACAAATATGAAGTATTTTAAAATACAAGTAGTTTGTCATAATGTTTTTTTTTTATTATATTGGCCAAACGATACCTCATGAAAAATCTAACAACTTTCCACCCACAGAACCCATAGGTTTTTAAAGTTCAGAATATTGAGAATATGCGCATATATATTTTGTTTGAATGTATTATACTGCTTACTACTAATTTGTTAAATTGTTATTTTGTTGCTGAATATTTAATTTACAATAATATGTTTGTCACTTATTTTAAACAATAACGTATTATATTTTTCAGCAAGTACAAGCCAAAGGGCGATACGGAAAGACTTCTTAAAGCACTTGGAAAGCTGTAAATGTACAAGTGTTAGTAAATATATGATATTGGATTCCAATAATATTTTGAGTAATCATTAACGTTTAAGGAAAGCCTATTAAAGAAAAGCAAATTCCGAGTGTTACTTCAAGTTAGTACCACTAATATTATGTACATTTCCTCCACTTACAATGTTAACGGATTTTTTTAAAATTCAAGATTTCTTTGTTTATTTTTTCTCTTGTCTACTTTAATCCAGTTTGGAAAGTAAAAGCGTTTGGCATATCAAACAATGATTATGCTACTTTAAACTTTGATGTCTTGCTGAAGATGACACTATTATACTCAAGTCCGGAGTAAACAACAGCTACCAATCAGAATTGTTCATGTTCACTGTTTGTAACGCGTCAATGAATTATTCAGTAGAGTGTTTCAATCATGCACTGGTAATACATAAGAATGTCTCTCGTCACCATGTATTGAGAGTATGTGCCTATGTTGTAGCTTGCAAGACTTCATCCGTTGTTTTAGTATTATCACCCTGTATGAAATTGCAAAAATAAAAGATTACATAAAAGAAAAGAAAGAATTAATATTATGCAATGCTTTCCTTAAATAAACTTGAATGTAAAACAAACTGCTTTTGTAACTTATTAATTTTTAAATTCATATATATTTCTCTTTCCCTTTCTAGAGAATCAGCGGCTAGAACGCGTTACCATTTCCAAATGATACGTGGTGTGCAGCACTTGCGCTGATGTCAACGATAGGTTGTATGCATTCAACAAACTTTCTGAGAAACTGTTAAATGTACAGCTATGAAACGTGCTTGGTAATTGATATTTTAGGCTCCTAAAGTAGGTCATAATGAGTCTTTTTGAGCATGGAAAGATATTGTAAAGAATAAAAGCTCCAGAATTGCATAGTAAGTCACGTAATAAATTATCGATTTCCGTTTAGCTAATTGTAAGGATATACTTTAGCACAGTATTCAAATTTCCCGGTTCTACGAAATGACAAGTGGCATTCTTTATGTTCCTGCAAAGCACTATTGCTAAGCACCGACGTTATATGAACCCACATAACAGCATGCAAAGTATTAAACCTATTATTGGCATCTCTTCAGAACTATTCTCCTGCACTTATTTTTGGTGGGGTAAGTGCCTTTGCCTTGGGTTTGGTTATTGCATCCATCAAACAATATTATAGGAAAACAATTTTCTATAGCGATATAGTGAGAGGCTAATATATATTTGTGCACATTCACATGATTACATTATTACTTCCCTTGTGTCTGTTTATGTGTTTTTACGAGTAATATTTTGCGAATGATATTCTATTGCGACAATTGCTTTGTTGATGTTCAGATGTTTGCCTTAAATGCTTGGTTTGACATAATATTTGCAATAAATGTGTACAAACATTAATTCAAAATCAGGTTTGCTTATATTATGTCTTAACGTTTTGCTTCCTTTATTTCTTGAAATATCATTTTTCATAATATAATTTTTACCAAAATTAGTATTTGCCTATTGTGGTCTTAAAAATATATCAAAGTTTAAAACCTTTCCAAACAAATGTATTACGCTTAGGACTCCAGCAAAATAGAGCTAACACCCTTACTAGTTTTATGAATTTTTTCGTAATGCTAAAACGGTTGAGTGCCGTTGTCGACATATATGAAAGAAGAAGTTCCATATCAATATTTATGGCACAACCAAAGCTACGTCTACATAGGATTTTGTTGAAAACGAGTAATTGCAATGAATAGCAAAATTTGCGCATTAACAATTTGAGAAAACTATTTTCTGAAAGGCAGGCACGACGTAGTCGACAGACATTAGTATATGACAAGAAGGAAAACTTGGCCGCTAGTTCAATCCGTAATGAAAAGAACATTTGGCTTGGACTGTACCCATGGGCAACAAATTAAACAAAACTGAATTGCTGATTAATTCATATGTAATGTGCTCCAACATATCATAAGAATGACCCCCCAACAAATGAGACACCATAATAGGTTAACCACTTTCACGACTACTTGATTTTCGATTTGGTGCCTCAGAAATGCGCCAAACTATTAACAATAATCCATCAAATTGACAAACTATTAATTATAATCCATCAAATTGAGAAACTATTAATGATAATACATCAAATTGACAAACTATTAACAATATTCCATCAAATTGACAAACTATTAATGATAATCCATCAAATTGATAAACTATTAATGATAAATTGAGGTATTTGAGGTATATATTGACAGTTTTGCAACAGGCTATGTGTGATAATGACAATTAACGGGGAAATTGGTGGTTTCGAATTATATAGATTTGTCAGCGTTTGACACTTGGATAGGGTTATTGTACATGTACATTGATATGATTTGATTATACTTTTTAACGTAGCTTTTAACAATTTTGCAGTCATATCGCTACGATGTCTGCAGTGTAGCAGTTTATGGTGATGTCTAGCACTGTGACATAATGCTGCAGACATATAGCAAGATGCCCCACAAACTGACATTATTCTGACATATGGCCTACCAGTCGTAACACAATCCTTTTAATGCTGAGCGCCAAGAGAGGAATCTGTTAGTAATATTTTTGTAAGTATTCGGTTTCACTCGACCGGGGATCAAACCCACGACCGCCCGCATTGCAATGGAGAGGCAGACAATGAATTATGCAAGAGATTATTGTTAGGCTCTTACGTGCTGCCTTCATGGAGATTGTTGAGGACGTGAAAGACAGCAAAATCTAACATTTGCATACACTAAACATGAACTAATAGTAACACACTGAATTAGCATCAGTGACATAATTCTTGGATTTCTATATCGAGGGTTGATGGCTTTATACTCATCGTCCATCTACAACAATTTTCATCTATTAAAGCACATTAGCATCCAAAGATAGTGACAGTTAAATCAGATAAAAATCTATAAGATACAGGTTCGGTAAACTATTGCTATATCAGCGATAAATAAAGTGACCTCAAAAATTCATGTCTTTTGCAAAGTACATACAGTGATCGACTAGACACGATGGTCAAATGCGCAATCTGGTCTAGCAGCGTGCCACTGGCCGCCAGATCGATGCCAGTCAATTTTAAGCCAGACAAGGCAAAAACATTAGTAGCCAGTCCATCTGGCCAGCTAGATGTTTAGGCATATCGAGTATATGTAATCAATAAATCATATATTTTTTACCTTGTGTCAGTGAACAAATCAGACAGATTATTTCATGTTATATGTACACTTTCAGAAAAAATATTGTTTTGTTTTTTAATTAATGCAACATTCAACATGCAGTTTATTGTCAATAAAAATTGAAAACCAATTTGAAGAAGTAAAGTTGATGTGAATTACCTAGTACAGTGACACGCATAATTCTTTGAAAGAGTAATCTTTTGATCTGGAACAAAGTGTGCGCTTTCCAGTAAGTCGTTTGGCACTCTAGGGTCTCACCTAGGTTTGCAATTTCACAACACTCCGTAATTGACATGGACAGAAACTGTGGACGTTTAGCAAGAACATCATGAACAACAGGTTTCAACGAGTAACATGCTTACAATCGCAAAAATTCAGGTTCTCAAAGGAAAGCCTGAGTGCAAAAACTAAATTTGAATTAAACAGTTGCCGCGATTTGTGTAAATAACGAAAGATATGTAGATTGATAAACCTGTATTTTTAGGGTATTTTAAGCATATCCAATGCTGGAGTTTAATTATGAGGCAAATGTTTAAAAAATTACATAAAAGATGAAATCGCTATGTCGCATTAAGGCGTCACTAAGATTTTATCAACGAAACGCAAAAGGTGTAGTAAGTGGTAAATTAATCGACTTATTAATTGTCTTAAACTATTCCACGCTTATGAAAGAAAACGTAAAAATATAATTATATTAAATTGGTTGGGGAAAAACGAAGTACTTGAGGTTCAACCGAATCGCCCGTGTGTGAAGAGAGTGAATATATCAGCAGTGATTACGAATGTTTCAGGGATAATCACAATTTGAAAGAATGACACCTTAATGACAGAGATTTTATTAACCACTTTCTAAAATCCTTAAACAATTCAAAACATTTAGAAGCAATGGACCAGAAGCTGCTAATGGCAGTACAATGTCGGAGCAGGCCTTTGTCCTGAACCAAATTAGCTTTTTTCTGACCGACATCGACATTAGACACATTTTACATGAGTCTAATCATTTTTTCTACTGATTATTTAGTTTGTGTACCTGTTCTTTTTACAAGACCAAAGTACAGTATTGCATAGTACCATACAAGATGAACGTGATTGAGCATTTGTATTGTGCTTGTATGAAATAAAGTCACATTAGGACGTAATAAAGGCAAAGGTATACGCCTTGGAAATCATGAACTCTGAGGCTGGACGTGCCGTTACGAATATTGCAAATCTCATGTACTTGCAATGCGTTTAGATAATAGAACCTGAAGTTGCCTTAAACGTGTGTATCGGTATGCGAACGTTATTGTGCGCGCAGATGAAGTCTAGCTGATATTGTGGAACTTAAGATTGTGGAAACAATCGGCTACGTCAACGTAATTGACAAACAAAAATAAATGAAACAATTGGCAGGATTGAATTATTGCACCTTCTCATCCTGACAAATTTAAAATGTTCAAAGCATTTATTGCTGTAATTGGAAACTAGACAATGATTTTCATTAATAGAGCATGTCTTACGTTCATCACTTGACACAATTCGCTGTCACAGAATGAGGATATATAATTTGGTTTTGCCTTGAATCTATTTTCCACCTTTAGTCGCTGTGCAGGCGTACAACGTTACCTGGGGTGAATGACTTATTCTCCAGGTAAACGATTTCGAAATTACATGTGGCGGAAAGTCACGGAAAGCATGATGTACATGCGCATAGGCACCTGTACGCTTACCAGAGGTGACTGTGGAATACAAGTTCGAGAAATTGGAGAAGTTATGGACGGTATAAGTTATTCTAATAAAGAAATATATCTCCAGCTAAGACAAAGTTAGGAAGTGATATCAAAAGTAGTAGAAACGTCTTCTTGGCATAGTTAGTGCTACTTCCTTAGAACGTAAGCTAACATTTGCAGCGAAGATCTTTGTCGATTACTGTCAAGGTCAAGGTCACTGAGAAACACTTTGAACATATAATATATTGAAACATCAATGAAGCTTACTCGCAGGTATAATGCATTTGCCAGTATTGAGAAAAAGTATTGGACAAATATAGTCTACGCTAGTGAAGTGCAGAAAAGAATATAGATTCATTTATGTAAGGCGATATTTTTGACCCAGGCCATAAGTATTGTCAAGTCAATAAACAGACACTACAACACACCCATAATCTTGAAATAAAATGAAAAAGGGATATTTATTTGCCATTTGATGAAATACTTAGTAGTGGCAAGCATGGACGTATTTTGCCCAATACCAGTTTGAATAAGATTGTGTCCAAGCAATAAAACTATTCAAAGCTAATCCATAGCATCTGCAGACTTCACAAATTTCTTTTGACCCTGATATATACAATTACAATGATAAGTTGAAATTATGTTATGGTTAATGGTCGTAATATCATTGCATTGACGCACCAGATATAAAGGCATGTCATAGAAAAAGCGAACTTTGCATCGAATACTAGAATTTGTTAACCAGTTGCTTGTCCCTATCGACTGCGAAGACTTCGTCCAATGACGGCCACAAAGACAAAACTCAGGCCACTATAACCAATATAACAAAGTCATAGCTAAGGACAACATCGTATGGGGTCAGCGTATTTGGAAACAGACGTGAGTGGGATGAAGACGTGGGTAAATTTATATCAACCACTATGGTTACATTGAACATATGAGACCAGCTGAAATAATCAAGCTTTGAATACATAATTAAGTGCTAAAGACTCTGTGTCAACCCGACGCCTCAAGTGGCCGAGTAGTCTAATTTGTTCACCGTACGGTTTGTCTACTTTGCAAGTCTGTCTACGTGGGTTCGAGTCTTGGGTAAGGTTAATGTGGGTTTTTTGGTTCTTTCCGGGGTTATCCCGCATACTTCCTCCACCATTTATTCTGGCCGCCATGTTTTGCCTAACTTGTACTGAAGAATGGCATTGATTCCTACAATAACAACTTTGTTGCAGCCCCTGTGCGATGATATTTTCAACGACGCTGCAGACGTTGTCCATGCCACGGCCGTGGATATAATATTTTGAGTTTATAATACTCGGTTCTACAGTGGCCAGGTAGAACAGCGTAATCTATTTGAATCGAGTAATGGTCACTGTTTCTATCGAGTGATGGTTATTGTTTCTGGCCAAATATCAATGAATGTAGTATACGCAATCCGCAAAACCCCCACGTAATGCACCTTTTTGTGGATGCCAAGCTCAATGCCACCCTGGATCCCGTGACGCGAATGCTGCACGAGCTCTATACCTCACCGGAAAAGAACTGGCTCAATACCAAGCAATCTGCCCACTTGGTGCACACGGTTTAATCCCTCTTTGAGGTGCCATGAAAAGGCTTCATTGTGTACTGAAAGGACGAGTCTCGTTCAGATATCTCGGCAGCAATGGATGCAGATGGAAGTCCTATTGAGCTATGCATCACACAGCGTGACGTCGCATGCCGAGCCATTTGACAATAACTCTTCCACAGCACGCCGACGGCCCATAGCCATATAGTGGTGGCATTCAGCTGGATGTTACGACGCGCAAACATGTTCAGTATAAGAGAATATTTAAGACTTTGTGTGATCATTAATAACGATTTATAAATATCTAGTTGAAAAATGGGGTCTTGTTAAACACCACATTTAACTAGTTCCAACAAGCTTTGAACAATGTGTGATCAAAACTTGAAAATTTATAGGCTTTCAGTTTTTTCAAAAGAATCTTTTTGTTCTCAGAATCTAAAACTTTTTTTGTCGTTTATACAAATATCTTCTGTTGTGTTCCCTGCTTAATTGCAGTAGCTATTTTTCTCTGCTGATTCAGAGAAGCCAGACAGGAGTATTGTAATTTGGATTACGATTGAACAAGATTATATGTACGGATATAGGTGGGTAACGATATTTTTCTTAATAAGTTTATAAATAATATGCGTTATATAATAGACTTTTTTGGTCAGTTTTGGGTATGCCATTTTGGGGTATGCCATTGTGAATTGGATAAGCATTGGATTGTTTTATTGCATTAGGCCATACAGTAATCTCTAAACACTTATTGGTAAGATCAACAAGAGAAGAAACTATGCTATCATCAGATTGCTTTCAAATCTTGGAACTAATCTCATCTGTCACATTTATCTTTATTCGTATTAAGAACAAACAGGTGCTCCTAGGTCATGAATACAGAATCTAGTTATAAGAATTTCAATATTAGAGAGTAATCGTGCTACTACAAAATCAATCTCCGTAAATGAATAAACTGTATGCACGGTGGATGAAAGAGTTAATTCATCATATCTTCGAGTTCACGATTTTACGTGCAGTTTTATTATTTGCCGTTATTTTATCATATATGTAATATAAGTTCAAAATGACTGAGTATTTATGAAATTCTCTATAGGAAGTTTGTGTCCTTTCTAACGGAAATATTAATTAGATAAAAATATATTTGAGGAGAGACTTTCTCTCTTTCACAACAGGGTTTAGTTTTGTTGTTGAAGTGAACGTATTTGCTTGCTACTTTTGTATTATTTACGTACCATACCGGTTTTAAGTCGCTTAACCCTTTTTAAATTTAATTTAAACACTTTTAATAAGAATGAATCAAAGCCTAACAAACCAAATGTTCAGTTGTTGTTGTAGGACTTAACGCCATTTTTCAGGACACGATAGGCTATAAATGGTGGCCAGTATTAATGGTGGAGGAAGAAACTGTAAAATCACCGGAAAGAACCATCGACACAGGAGAATCTACCGGCGAGCTTTTTCACATATCCACATTCGCCGAATTCTAGTCTCGAACCCACGCAGAAGAGATGAGATGGCAATGATCGCAAAGAACAGCGCTTTAGACCACTCGGAGCCCATCCAAATGTGTAGCACCTCATCCCCATTTAACGAGGATGAAATTAGTTCACAGTCAGCAACAATACTATTCAAAGTCACTTTCTCATTCTCAAACTTTCTATTTGAAACACCTACTCGTACTGAAAGTGCAGAGTAAATTTCATAGCATACGAATGGTGAGGTTTCATATGCAAGTGGGTATGGGAACGGTTAAAAGCATTGTATGTCGCTATGCTCATTAAAATATTACAAATATTATTAAGCTTGTCATAGAAAATTTTTAATAAAGACCTATTCAAAGATCTAGCTTTTCAATGACGAGAAAGTGCTCTCAGGCAGACATATTGAAATTAGCATAGTGAAATCAGATTGAATTCAGTGGCATATCATTTCAGTACATGGGATGATATATTTCCAAAATTCTACGTGTCTAGAAAACAACACGAAAAGAAACCCACAACAAATACAATAATAAAAATAAAAAAATCACATAAATGCCATCATGTATGGAGTTTACTATAACTTTATTCTATTCTGCCGATAAATCATGCAAATACCCTTGTATGTAAAGAGCAAATTTTCGCGATAACCTGAAACATTAATATATGAATGTGTGCTATTAGTATATCGAATGTTTCATTTTTAAATTTTATGAAGGACAAAATGATAAAATAACCAATATATAACAACTATTGTATTTTATTGAAATAACTAATTCCTGTCTTCACTCTCATTTGTTCTTGTTTATTTTGTTTTAGAAGTTCAACAGGGCTTCAGGCTTATTTAATACTTCGAGATATTTGAAATATTTAATTTTGCATTTCCGTTGATCTTACCATTATTCAGATTTCAATGTGCCCAAAATTGTAAAGAGTTAGGAGCAGTCAGGAAATCTGACTAATGATACATAATTTACGAGGGGCATATGACATATGATTAAATGCTCATTGTGACTAACGGACAAGAAGGAAAACAAGACTCAAAAAGTTAAAAGGTGTCATTACACTTATTGAGCCGACAACGTATTGTTTCCTACTGGTAACCTACGAATGGTCCAGATTATTCATAATTTATGAATTACAAAGATGTTTTACTCCAGAGTCACTACATTCCGATTGCTTTCCACCACTTAAGTTATAAATATCTGGGACCAACACAACTTAATTAATTGATTAGCCTGGATATCTCTATCAGCATACTCCTTTAATACATTTATATGGGAAAATTGATTTTCTTATCGCCTCCCAGGAGGACTGATGACAAAATTTAAATCACAAATTTTCTTTTCAGGTGGGTTGGGACAATACTACTTTGCCGGAAAAGTATTTCGTGGTATCTGCAAGAGACAGATCTATATCACTAGGTTAAAAACTACTTTCATTTGTATTGTTTATTATGCATTAATTTAATTTTTGACTGAGTAGAATAGAATAGCATCCTCACAAGCATTCAACAAATTATACATAAAATTGGAAATAGTACTGGCATCCTCACAAGCATTCAACAAATTATACATAAAATTGGAAATAGTACTGGCATCCTCACAAGCATTCAACAAATTATACATAAAATTGGAAATAGTACTGGCATCCTCACAAGCATTCAACAAATTATACATAAAATTGGAAATAGTACTGGCATCCTCACAAGCATTCAACAAATTATACATAAAATTGGAAATAGTACTGGCATCCTCACAAGCATTCAACAAATTATACATAAAATTGGAAATAGTACTGGCATCCTCACAAGCATTCAACAAATTATACATAAAATTGGAAATAGTACTGGCATCCTCACAAGCATTCAACAAATTATACATAAAATTGGAAATAGTACTGGCATCCTCACAAGCATTCAACAAATTATACATAAAATTGGAAATAGTACTGGCATCCTCACAAGCATTCAACAAATTATACATAAAATTGGAAATAGTACTGGCATCCTCACAAGCATTCAACAAATTATACATAAAATTGGAAATAGTACTGGCATCCTCACAAGCATTCAACAAATTATACATAAAATTGGAAATAGTACTGGCATCCTCACAAGCATTCAACAAATTATACATAAAATTGGAAATAGTACTGGCATCCTCACAAGCATTCAACAAATTATACATAAAATTGGAAATAGTACTGGCATCCTCACAAGCATTCAACAAATTATACATAAAATTGGAAATAGTACTGGCATCCTCACAAGCATTCAACAAATTATACATAAAATTGGAAATAGTACTGGCATCCTCACAAGCATTCAACAAATTATACATAAAATTGGAAATAGTACTGGCATCCTCACAAGCATTCAACAAATTATACATAAAATTGGAAATAGTACTGGCATCCTCACAAGCATTCAACAAATTATACATAAAATTGGAAATAGTACTGGCATCCTCACAAGCATTCAACAAATTATACATAAAATTGGAAATAGTACTGGCATCCTCACAAGCATTCAACAAATTATACATAAAATTGGAAATAGTACTGGCATCCTCACAAGCATTCAACAAATTATACATAAAATTGGAAATAGTACTGGCATCCTCACAAGCATTCAACAAATTATACATAAAATTGGAAATAGTACTGGCATCCTCACAAGCATTCAACAAATTATACATAAAATTGGAAATAGTACTGGCATCCTCACAAGCATTCAACAAATTATACATAAAATTGGAAATAGTACTGGCATCCTCACAAGCATTCAACAAATTATACATAAAATTGGAAATAGTACTGGCATCCTCACAAGCATTCAACAAATTATACATAAAATTGGAAATAGTACTGGCATCCTCACAAGCATTCAACAAATTATACATAAAATTGGAAATAGTACTGGCATCCTCACAAGCATTCAACAAATTATACATAAAATTGGAAATAGTACTGGCATCCTCACAAGCATTCAACAAATTATACATAAAATTGGAAATAGTACTGGCATCCTCACAAGCATTCAACAAATTATACATAAAATTGGAAATAGTACTGGCATCCTCACAAGCATTCAACAAATTATACATAAAATTGGAAATAGTACTGGCATCCTCACAAGCATTCAACAAATTATACATAAAATTGGAAATAGTACTGGCATCCTCACAAGCATTCAACAAATTATACATAAAATTGGAAATAGTACTGGCATCCTCACAAGCATTCAACAAATTATACATAAAATTGGAAATAGTACTGGCATCCTCACAAGCATTCAACAAATTATACATAAAATTGGAAATAGTACTGGCATCCTCACAAGCATTCAACAAATTATACATAAAATTGGAAATAGTACTGGCATCCTCACAAGCATTCAACAAATTATACATAAAATTGGAAATAGTACTGGCATCCTCACAAGCATTCAACAAATTATACATAAAATTGGAAATAGTACTGGCATCCTCACAAGCATTCAACAAATTATACATAAAATTGGAAATAGTACTGGCATCCTCACAAGCATTCAACAAATTATACATAAAATTGGAAATAGTACTGGCATCCTCACAAGCATTCAACAAATTATACATAAAATTGGAAATAGTACTGGCATCCTCACAAGCATTCAACAAATTATACATAAAATTGGAAATAGTACTGGCATCCTCACAAGCATTCAACAAATTATACATAAAATTGGAAATAGTACTGGCATCCTCACAAGCATTCAACAAATTATACATAAAATTGGAAATAGTACTGGCATCCTCACAAGCATTCAACAAATTATACATAAAATTGGAAATAGTACTGGCATCCTCACAAGCATTCAACAAATTATACATAAAATTGGAAATAGTACTGGCATCCTCACAAGCATTCAACAAATTATACATAAAATTGGAAATAGTACTGGCATCCTCACAAGCATTCAACAAATTATACATAAAATTGGAAATAGTACTGGCATCCTCACAAGCATTCAACAAATTATACATAAAATTGGAAATAGTACTGGCATCCTCACAAGCATTCAACAAATTATACATAAAATTGGAAATAGTACTGGCATCCTCACAAGCATTCAACAAATTATACATAAAATTGGAAATAGTACTGGCATCCTCACAAGCATTCAACAAATTATACATAAAATTGGAAATAGTACTGGCATCCTCACAAGCATTCAACAAATTATACATAAAATTGGAAATAGTACTGGCATCCTCACAAGCATTCAACAAATTATACATAAAATTGGAAATAGTACTGGCATCCTCACAAGCATTCAACAAATTATACATAAAATTGGAAATAGTACTGGCATCCTCACAAGCATTCAACAAATTATACATAAAATTGGAAATAGTACTGGCATCCTCACAAGCATTCAACAAATTATACATAAAATTGGAAATAGTACTGGCATCCTCACAAGCATTCAACAAATTATACATAAAATTGGAAATAGTACTGGCATCCTCACAAGCATTCAACAAATTATACATAAAATTGGAAATAGTACTGGCATCCTCACAAGCATTCAACAAATTATACATAAAATTGGAAATAGTACTGGCATCCTCACAAGCATTCAACAAATTATACATAAAATTGGAAATAGTACTGGCATCCTCACAAGCATTCAACAAATTATACATAAAATTGGAAATAGTACTGGCATCCTCACAAGCATTCAACAAATTATACATAAAATTGGAAATAGTACTGGCATCCTCACAAGCATTCAACAAATTATACATAAAATTGGAAATAGTACTGGCATCCTCACAAGCATTCAACAAATTATACATAAAATTGGAAATAGTACTGGCATCCTCACAAGCATTCAACAAATTATACATAAAATTGGAAATAGTACTGGCATCCTCACAAGCATTCAACAAATTATACATAAAATTGGAAATAGTACTGGCATCCTCACAAGCATTCAACAAATTATACATAAAATTGGAAATAGTACTGGCATCCTCACAAGCATTCAACAAATTATACATAAAATTGGAATAGTACTGGCATCCTCACAAGCATTCAACAAATTATACATAAAATTGGAAATAGTACTGGCATCCTCACAAGCATTCAACAAATTATACATAAAATTGGAAATAGTACTGGCATCCTCACAAGCATTCAACAAATTATACATAAAATTGGAAATAGTACTGGCATCCTCACAAGCATTCAACAAATTATACATAAAATTGGAAATAGTACTGGCATCCTCACAAGCATTCAACAAATTATACATAAAATTGGAAATAGTACTGGCATCCTCACAAGCATTCAACAAATTATACATAAAATTGGAAATAGTACTGGCATCCTCACAAGCATTCAACAAATTATACATAAAATTGGAAATAGTACTGGCATCCTCACAAGCATTCAACAAATTATACATAAAATTGGAAATAGTACTGGCATCCTCACAAGCATTCAACAAATTATACATAAAATTGGAAATAGTACTGGCATCCTCACAAGCATTCAACAAATTATACATAAAATTGGAAATAGTACTGGCATCCTCACAAGCATTCAACAAATTATACATAAAATTGGAAATAGTACTGGCATCCTCACAAGCATTCAACAAATTATACATAAAATTGGAAATAGTACTGGCATCCTCACAAGCATTCAACAAATTATACATAAAATTGGAAATAGTACTGGCATCCTCACAAGCATTCAACAAATTATACATAAAATTGGAAATAGTACTGGCATCCTCACAAGCATTCAACAAATTATACATAAAATTGGAAATAGTACTGGCATCCTCACAAGCATTCAACAAATTATACATAAAATTGGAAATAGTACTGGCATCCTCACAAGCATTCAACAAATTATACATAAAATTGGAAATAGTACTGGCATCCTCACAAGCATTCAACAAATTATACATAAAATTGGAAATAGTACTGGCATCCTCACAAGCATTCAACAAATTATACATAAAATTGGAAATAGTACTGGCATCCTCACAAGCATTCAACAAATTATACATAAAATTGGAAATAGTACTGGCATCCTCACAAGCATTCAACAAATTATACATAAAATTGGAAATAGTACTGGCATCCTCACAAGCATTCAACAAATTATACATAAAATTGGAAATAGTACTGGCATCCTCACAAGCATTCAACAAATTATACATAAAATTGGAAATAGTACTGGCATCCTCACAAGCATTCAACAAATTATACATAAAATTGGAAATAGTACTGGCATCCTCACAAGCATTCAACAAATTATACATAAAATTGGAAATAGTACTGGCATCCTCACAAGCATTCAACAAATTATACATAAAATTGGAAATAGTACTGGCATCCTCACAAGCATTCAACAAATTATACATAAAATTGGAAATAGTACTGGCATCCTCACAAGCATTCAACAAATTATACATAAAATTGGAAATAGTACTGGCATCCTCACAAGCATTCAACAAATTATACATAAAATTGGAAATAGTACTGGCATCCTCACAAGCATTCAACAAATTATACATAAAATTGGAAATAGTACTGGCATCCTCACAAGCATTCAACAAATTATACATAAAATTGGAAATAGTACTGGCATCCTCACAAGCATTCAACAAATTATACATAAAATTGGAAATAGTACTGGCATCCTCACAAGCATTCAACAAATTATACATAAAATTGGAAATAGTACTGGCATCCTCACAAGCATTCAACAAATTATACATAAAATTGGAAATAGTACTGGCATCCTCACAAGCATTCAACAAATTATACATAAAATTGGAAATAGTACTGGCATCCTCACAAGCATTCAACAAATTATACATAAAATTGGAAATAGTACTGGCATCCTCACAAGCATTCAACAAATTATACATAAAATTGGAAATAGTACTGGCATCCTCACAAGCATTCAACAAATTATACATAAAATTGGAAATAGTACTGGCATCCTCACAAGCATTCAACAAATTATACATAAAATTGGAAATAGTACTGGCATCCTCACAAGCATTCAACAAATTATACATAAAATTGGAAATAGTACTGGCATCCTCACAAGCATTCAACAAATTATACATAAAATTGGAAATAGTACTGGCATCCTCACAAGCATTCAACAAATTATACATAAAATTGGAAATAGTACTGGCATCCTCACAAGCATTCAACAAATTATACATAAAATTGGAAATAGTACTGGCATCCTCACAAGCATTCAACAAATTATACATAAAATTGGAAATAGTACTGGCATCCTCACAAGCATTCAACAAATTATACATAAAATTGGAAATAGTACTGGCATCCTCACAAGCATTCAACAAATTATACATAAAATTGGAAATAGTACTGGCATCCTCACAAGCATTCAACAAATTATACATAAAATTGGAAATAGTACTGGCATCCTCACAAGCATTCAACAAATTATACATAAAATTGGAAATAGTACTGGCATCCTCACAAGCATTCAACAAATTATACATAAAATTGGAAATAGTACTGGCATCCTCACAAGCATTCAACAAATTATACATAAAATTGGAAATAGTACTGGCATCCTCACAAGCATTCAACAAATTATACATAAAATTGGAAATAGTACTGGCATCCTCACAAGCATTCAACAAATTATACATAAAATTGGAAATAGTACTGGCATCCTCACAAGCATTCAACAAATTATACATAAAATTGGAAATAGTACTGGCATCCTCACAAGCATTCAACAAATTATACATAAAATTGGAAATAGTACTGGCATCCTCACAAGCATTCAACAAATTATACATAAAATTGGAAATAGTACTGGCATCCTCACAAGCATTCAACAAATTATACATAAAATTGGAAATAGTACTGGCATCCTCACAAAGCATTCAACAAATTATACATAAAATTGGAAATAGTACTGGCATCCTCACAAGCATTCAACAAATTATACATAAAATTGGAAATAGTACTGGCATCCTCACAAGCATTCAACAAATTATACATAAAATTGGAAATAGTACTGGCATCCTCACAAGCATTCAACAAATTATACATAAAATTGGAAATAGTACTGGCATCCTCACAAGCATTCAACAAATTATACATAAAATTGGAAATAGTACTGGCATCCTCACAAGCATTCAACAAATTATACATAAAATTGGAAATAGTACTGGCATCCTCACAAGCATTCAACAAATTATACATAAAATTGGAAATAGTACTGGCATCCTCACAAGCATTCAACAAATTATACATAAAATTGGAAATAGTACTGGCATCCTCACAAGCATTCAACAAATTATACATAAAATTGGAAATAGTACTGGCATCCTCACAAGCATTCAACAAATTATACATAAAATTGGAAATAGTACTGGCATCCTCACAAGCATTCAACAAATTATACATAAAATTGGAAATAGTACTGGCATCCTCACAAGCATTCAACAAATTATACATAAAATTGGAAATAGTACTGGCATCCTCACAAGCATTCAACAAATTATACATAAAATTGGAAATAGTACTGGCATCCTCACAAGCATTCAACAAATTATACATAAAATTGGAAATAGTACTTGCATCCTCACAAGCATTTAACAAATTATACATAAAATTGGAAATAGTACTGGCATCCTCACAAGCATTCAACAAATTATACATAAAATTGGAAATAGTACTTGCATCCTCACAAGCATTTAACAAATTATACATAAAATTGGAAATAGTACTGGCATCCTCACAAGCATTCAACAAATTATACATAAAATTGGAAATAGTACTTGCATCCTCACAAGCATTTAACAAATTATACATAAAATTGGAAATAGTACTTGCATCCTCACAAGCATTCAACAAATTATACATAAAATTGGAAATAGTACTTGCATCCTCACAAGCATTTAACAAATTATACATAAAATTGGAAATAGTACTTGCATCCTCACAAGCATTCAACAAATTATACATAAAATTGGAAATAGTACTTGCATCCTCACAAGCATTTAACAAATTATACATAAAATTGGAAATATAGTCGTGAAGTTTAATTTATGTTTCTTCATTATAAAGACGTTTCTCTTTTAACAACGTATATCAAAAAGACCAGTAAATGGTATTGAATCCTAAAGACTCTTTAACTCATTCCATAACAGCAACCAACAGTAAATAAATACATTCGTCTCTATCTTTCCTATTACAAAAAGAATATGACCGAATCATATTTTTCAATTCCAACATTTTAGCTGCAATTCCATTTTTGAACTTTCTAATTATGCATGGAAACGTTTCAAAACAACGTTTTCTATATCGAAAATGCGAAATAATATATGGGATTTAGAAAATTCCAAAACAATGGGAATCTATATCTCAAAAACAATGTTTACTGAAATATTTTAGATAAATTCGTATCTCCGACGAGAAGTCAGTTTTCTTCTACGAAACCATAATTATAAAATAAGTAAAATAAAAGAGTGAAAATCTGGGCGCTTTTGTAAATTTCAACAAAAATTTATTATCTTAGAATACATAATGAAAATCAAAGAACAACTTAAGGGATTTCGAATTCAGTAACAAAATAGTCATACAATTACAATCATAAGTCCTAATAATTTAAATTCATGACTACATTTCAGTAGAAATCAAAATTAAAAGCAAAAATGAAGGTGGAGATGTGTTTATTGTAACCTGCATAATTCTGATGTCACAACAGTCAATTGTTGAATCAATCAATATAATTCCATATTTGAATAATATTTATCTCCAAGAAATTTATTAGAGCACGTTTGTATTACAAGATAATATAATCACTTGAACTCAATAATTTGAGGAAATAAATTTCTCATTTTCAGTACAGTCGCGAAAGAAAATGACTTTGTTAAATAGGTGCAACTCTTTGCATCTGATTAAATTTTACATTAAGCTACAAATATTAAACACTATTGAAGTCACTTATGGAAAAAGTTATACTTTAAACCAATAGAGAATGTTACATGCATTCAAAAGAAGCAGCATTAAATACTAAACAGAAAATATATCTGTGGAGTGGATTCTGTTAACAAAAGAAGCAGATGTGAATTAGTTGGTTCCACGCAAGTCCCACTCCCTAGCTTTTCTATTTATTTAATTGACATGCAAGTTTTTCTAGAAAACAAACATTGATTTCTTGATGTTTTGTCTCGTTTAGCACCATACATAACATACATAGATAGCGTCGGTGCATCTAATTGTATAACTTTTATAATTAGCGTGCGCGCGCTGAATTCTGTCAGAAATGTAGAAAGTAGAAGAATATATATATATATATATATATATATATATATATATATATATATATATATATATATATATATATATATATACACACACATATGCGTGTGTGTGTGTGTGTGTGTGTGTGTGTGTGTGTGTGGTCATAACTGGTACAGTAATACCTAAAAGGAACAAATACAATGTAAAGAATATTTTGAATCTAGTTAACAAGAGAACAGTGGAGGTTGAAAAAATGACAGCGTCTATTAGAGAGACCTGACTGTCAAGTCCTTGAAGATTTGGTGTTCTGTAAACTTAAAAATCTAAGCATGTATGCAGCAATAGTTTATTTGTAGTCATCGTTGTGCAGTTAATATTTTATGTGGATCAATTTTTACATAATCAGATGGCTATCGTGTAGTTTACTAGATGATGGCGAGGCACCATATAAGATAGCAAGACCTATTTTACACTATAGCAGTTTGCTTTGCGTAATGAATACACTGACATATGATGAAGCACTTACCTTGTTCGTAATGACAGATTCTGCTGACTTTCATTAATTTCGCAGAAACAAATTGTAACCCTTGTGAGGAGAAATAATTATTTTTTACCTGCATGATTGTGTTAGACTGTTACAAATACTCAGATTTTAAAGAATTATACAGAAAGCATTGTTGTCTAGCGATTCAAAATTTACCACACATATGATCTCACTTCAAAGCGTAATGTCATAGAAAAAGAAAGCATAATCACTTTTTTTTAATGCTTTCTCATCCTGAAGTCTATAGTCGCATTAATTTAAAGATGTTTCTTATAATAAATTTCTTAGTAGCAAAACCGTTATTTCTATTCTAAATTGATAAATTATATATATATATATATATATATATATATATATATATATATATATATATATATATATATATATATATATATATATATATATATATATCACCTAATATATGACAATGGTTTTTCTGTGACGTTTAAACTGATGAAAGTGGTTATTCGTCTGGATTAAGATACCAGTTCGATTATAAAGGAAAGTGTATGTTAAAAAAACTACAGAGATGTCTATGAGCGATGCTGCAATATGATTAGATCATTTTCAGTTAACTGTGAGGGTTTCTCTGTCTTTCAGTAACTAATATATCTTTAAATGGTATTTCTTTTTGAAAGTTGTAAAACAAATAGTTTGTATTATATAACAAAAAAAAACATGGTACAATAATTTAGCAGCTACCTTGCAGCGTTGCAATATTGATTGTTTTAGATGGTTGAAGAATGACAAGATGTTCTATCATAAATCTATAAGGTGTCACAGAGGAATTTCATTGACTTTGATGAACTTATGTTTTTGTTATAACAGCAAATGGCATTTTCAAACGAGATTCAATATTAATTCATCTGCAAAATTATACCAGCAGAATTGATTGTTCTAATACACATAAAATAATCATTTTTGTGTGTTGTCAGCCAGCTAAAATTATCACACGACATCTTGAATAACATTGATAGAATAAATTGTTATTTATCTCTATGCATGGTAATCATACATGAAGGATGTTAATTGAGATATTCCATTATCTTGCTACAACGTGCATGTTCATCCATTTACAAGTACTATTGGTATTCAAGCAATGAATCGTCCTCAATAAAACATCAAACCCATTGGGTATGTAGTAAAGGAATCTTCCTATACAAAATCTTATGTTGAATTGCTTCAAGTACCTTAGGTATCTATTCAATAAAGGAATCCTCCTATACTATACATCAAGAATCTCGGGTATTCTGTATAGCAATCCTCTTCTAGAACGCCCTATGTAACTCTGGATTAAGTAAATAAATAATTTGTTAAAATACTCCAAGTACATTAGATATTCTGCAAACAAATCATCATATGCAAGACGATTTATATTATGCCATCTTGCCACAAAGAATAAAGATCTCCTCTCTTCAAGTATTAAATGGATGAAACAGAATTAGTACGTGTTTTGCAGAGACCGTTATGACACTTTAGTAACTATGGCCGGATTTCATAAACAACATTTCTGGAATAGTAAATTAACGAATGATTTGCTTTGGACGGCAGTGTAATGTTAACTTATAATAAAAACTCTATTATTGTTGAAATCTTTTAACCATGTTCCCCTTTTTATATTTCTGTATTCTGCTTTTAATTGTAATAGTGAAATTTATAAAGCCAAACAAAGAGTCCTTTACATCTTTACTCTATATACATATTTTACATTAGTAACACTTATAACTTAAAAATAAGATATAGCCTTTATTGCTTTGATCCTGATTCACTGACTAATATCAGTTAACTTTTCTGTAACCGTGAAAAACTTTGGAACAGAGCAATATTTAAAAAGCTCCGATTTTCTTAACAGATTTAGCAGCAATTTATTCATTTGTTTTGATATCAAATCTAAGAAATGGTAGCTATGAACAAATTGATGACTGTAACATATTCTATGTCCTCTTTCTATTGGAGGGAAAGGAAAGCAGAAAAATATTTTACGACTAAAGACATATAATGATAAAATTGCTTATAATGACGAACAAACAACATTTGTTTGAAAGGAATGTTTGTTACCCAAGCTCTGAATACGGAAATATGAAGAAATACGATTGGAACGGTTGGCAATTATTAAGTAATATTGATAAATACATTCTCAAAGTGTGAAAGTTTAATTGACTGGAAGCAATATTTCATGGGCTTTCAACTCTGCACAGAGACTCAGTTATGTCAGTAATTGGAAGTTTTGACCTTGCCGCACCTGAAATTTTGTCATTACTTGTTTACTTTTGTTGTTATGTATAGTGAGTTTTAAAAAAATCTATATCGAAGATATGTCGTGCGAATTCTGAATATGATCTGATACGATACGATGTTATGAAAGAATTTCTTCTCGTTAGGTTGGAGCATGTGTTACGTAAATGCAATTTATATACATTTGTTAGTTTTAATTATTTAAGTTTTTAATTTGCTTGCATAACATATTACTGAAATGATAACGTTTCTGTAGGATTTGATTTTTTGTTTACAAATTCACTTCAGTTATGACTTTTGTCTTTTTATCACAATAAAAATGTTCTGATATTGATTCAAAATCGGTAAACACAGAGTGAAAATCATTGGTCGTAATCAAGGTCGTATTGGCTTGATTAGTCATCTCTGTTGTAACAAATGTTTAAATTTTGTTATTGAATCTTATAGATAGTAACATTCATTCGTCCATTGCGGCCGTAACAGATGTCCTGTGGTCTTACCGTGCCATTCGAATTAAGTGACAACATAACCTCTTCACGTGATCATGAGTTGCGTTTATAACTAACGTTTTGTAGTGATTTAATTCAGTCGTAGTTTCACACATTCAGAGTTCTGAAGTGTTTTATGTTGTTGCCAAAATGTGAACTGAGCTTTCATTTAAACAATTTCATTTCCCTGAAGATATGTGATTATGCAAATTCTTGAACAAAGACATTATTGGGAAATTATTCGGAAGTCTTATGCTGGATTATTTATTCTTGGAGTCATACAAACGAACTGTATACACATCAACACAAAAGATGTTATAGAAGACGTCATCGCCTTTCTTCTTGGGACTTCATCGTGATTGAAACTTTGATACATTAAGAACATTTTAGTGATCGTAATTATAGTTTTAAATTCTAGGAATAATGCTTGGATTAGATTCACAAATTGTAAGTCCTTTTTCATTTTCGACCTTGTGTTCTAAGAAATTATATTAATCTGTTGAATTTAAAAAGATTGTTGGATTCACTCTTTTCTGATTTACTTTGTACAAGCGTAGTCACCTAACACATGCATCGTAAATTCTAATAAACGCATCGTCGGAATTTGTATAACGGAATGCCAGGTAAGGGGATCGTCGATATTGATAAAAAGTTTATATGGAGGAAGGTAACTAAGTATGATGAAAACAAATGCTTGTATGCTCTCTCTCTCTATCGTTCGCCAACTTAATCCTCTCTCCAGTTTTCACAAAATTGTTGTACATCTAATGGAGACAAATAATCGTGTCCTGATTCTCGACCACTTGAGCGTTGAACTTGAACCAATGCATCGGTCCTCAAAATAATTGTTATAACAACAGAATTCGGAAGTACTAGCCATCACAGTAGTTGCCATGCCAATAAAAGTATAAGCCATTTACATTTGAATCGTAACTAGAAACCTGGGTTACTGACCTCCGAAATCTCTCTTATGTTAGTAAACAATTGTGGGCCACCTTAGGCCCGTGAAAGTTCAATCATTCTAAGCTAAATCTGGGTAACTTGCTGTTATAACAATAAAACCTTCGCAGTCACTTGTCAGAGTAAATTTTGCAACATCTCCTGGTCGTAAAATAAGATGCTAGAACACCTAATGGTCCACAACATAGTTGCTATGGTTAGATAAACCTTTGACTTTGATACATAACCACTATTTCTAAGACAATAAAGCAATCCCACATAGACACACACACACGCTTCCAATCTATCATGTAAAGCTTGGTGATTTCCTGTGTATTTACCCATAGGCCCCAAGTAAAAATAACACCAAATAGGAACGTAATGGTATACAATATAAAGCTGTTACTATTATATACGATATTTCTTCAAACATCCATACATCCATACATGTATTCGAGATAGCAAAATTGGAAAAGATTTCAAAATTTATGCCAGTATAAATTTCGCTTGTGAGAAAATAAGTATTAACACAGCATTAAAATTTGTTTGGAAAAACTGAAATACAATATTAGAGTAGGATAAATGTTTATAAAATTACATCACCTCTTACGGTTTATTAAATTATTATTATTATTATTATTATTATTATTATTATTATTATTATTATTATTATTATTATATTATTATTATTATTACTATTATTATTATTATTATTAATGTTTGTGTTATTATTGTTATTATCATCATTATTAATATTATTATTATTATTACTAAACCATGAATCAGTTTAAAGAAAGGCACGTATCTCTAATAATACATTTATTTATTTATACTCAAACATATAAGGCACCCAGAATATATTTTAAAACTCTCACATTAAACAACCTTCTTGAAACAAGGTCAACAAACCTAGCACAACATTCTTTTCTGACTCCTACAGGAAGCGTTGATCTATACAGGTCATCATATGAAAACATAACCGACCATACAAGCTAGAACGTATAAGGTGGCCATTTCCCCAGCCATAAGGTCCGATCGCACATGGTTATAATAATTGGAAACAAAATCGAGTAAATAATTATTTCAACCTAAACAAAACAGAATAATATCGTGACCATGCCAGTGATCAGCCTCCCCACCCCCACTGCATCCCGTAGAAACTAAAGATACACCCCCCAAAAAAACGTACATGTAATTTCCCCACATAATATATTAAAATTACCTAACACCACAGACACAAATCTCCTCCACAAATAAGAAAGGGCACAGTTTTATTTTCAAAATTACAAGATGACGACACGGAGCTTGGATGATAAGGATGCAAGTGAGACTTTTGTGGGGCTGGCGCCTCCGTTCCCGCCGATTTATGCCTCCCTTTCATCGTCCAGAAAGTACAATTAAAACGTATGACATTGCACACATAAATACAAGGTTGTAGTGACACCATACCAAAAACCTTGACCAATTAAAAATCATGTACTATCCATAAATATCCGATGGAATCAAGTAACTGAAAAAAATATATTTGATTACATTAGACTTGTTAGGATTCATTCGATCATTCATTCCATTTCATCGCCAGCTCCCACAGCAGTATCACCGTTCCACTGGCATAGTGGTTAGAATGTTCGCCTCCGATGCATGAAATCGTGGGTTCAATCCCCGGGAGAGTCATACCAAGCACAACTGTATGATATTTCTTGTATTCCTCACCATTTGAACAATGTGGTGAATGCAGTTTTACACTCGTTTAAGGGTTTGATTTGAGCAAGGGGATAAATTAAATCGCAATGCCTGGACAGCCCTCTGAATTTCTATTATATCGTTTCGCACATTAAGAATTCGCTAGGTGTGTCTATGCGCTTGCGTCCCTAAAATAAACTGAAGGGTGATGTGAGCTCGTAACCAAATGGTCTCCTCAATAAGGTACCTGTGGACCATATGAAAGGTCCTAACTGATGAAAAAATGTGAAAGAATGTCCTTTGGTACTTTCTAAAACACGCCTTCAGGTCGGAATATAAAATGACTTTTGGGTGCGCTGCTATTTGTGAAGAAGCTTTTGTATAGAGTTGAAGCTTTTGTAAGAATGTATAATATTTCGCTAGTTTGATTTTGAGTTTTTCAGGCTTAGCATGTGATGAAATAGTACACGATTTGCATGACATTTTTTAACGAATCATTCAGTTGGTTTTCTTCAATTCTCGCGCTCGGCCTATGTGATCAAGTCAAGTAGGATGCTACACTGCCCTCTCATGATGTTGCGCATACGAGGGCAAGCTTGCAGCGTTGAATGGTTGATAACCGTGAAGAAATTCAGGATAGCGGATTAAATAGAAAATAAGTTGGCATTAAAGAAAAATCAGTAAGTTGGTTATTTGCAGCAACCTGATCTCTCATTGTATTAGTCACAATTATGCCAGTTAAAGATGCTCTCATTGTTTAAAGTGTCACTATACAGCACTGTCTTTCACATATATTATGTGTGATTTTGGATGTGTCCGTCAAGCGCGAGATTGCTAAGTCGTATCATTGTGCTCTTTGCTTGACTGTCATAGATGTTGTACTAAAATTAAAGTTTGCTAAATTGTGTTTACCTTTATTTGACAGTAACGTTCAACATTTCATAATGGTATTTTAGAATGAATTAATGGAATGGATAGCGGATTCCGGTGAGTGGAATTAACTCGGTAATACCTATTTATGCAATGAAATGATGGAGAATAATGCATTATCGGAATTTTTGCTGACAGGAATTAGCATATATGTGGGCCATAAAAAAGGATTGTGATACTTTAAAAAATATATCTGTTTAGTTTCAAAAACATTTATGTCCTGTGGCACATACCGTAAGGTAAAGGATCATTAAAAAAAGTCAGAAACCTTGGCAGTCACAATTCACTAGTAGATCTTATCTTTGCAGTTTCTTATTACCAAACATTATAACAATCAATGCAGAATATTATCTGTTGGCACATTATGTGTATGTGTGTAAAGACGGTACACGGATATGACACTGAGATGACTCATCAGAATTATTATAGGAGCCAGTTTGTATTACCTGTGTGTACATGAACCCAATATGGAACTGATAAGATCTAAATTTACTATCATGTAAAGAACCTGCCTATCAGAGTTATTCCTATTAGTTTTAAACGGTAAATAAGTACTACCTGGAAATTGAACTGAGTTCATTCATCTAAATAATTATGTCATCTAGTTTGCTGTCTAGTCGATAATACCGACTGCGTTAATAAACCATATTTGTGATCATTTTTAAGACTAGGATATACATGCATATATTCAGAGCCATCTGGTCCCATTATCAATTTTATGTATTAATATCACATGGTTACCTCAGTTTGCGGCTAGTCCTGTCATCTGTAAAATATAATTATTTAGTGAAAAACATACATTTGTTCTAGCCTTAAATTACTGCTTTAGAATTATCTTATCATTAGTGGAAAACATTCAGAAGTTCACTTAAAGTGATACAGTTTTAGAAAGTAACTTGCGCTTCAAGATGACAAGATTTATAGAAAGTTCATTGCATCGTCATGCTGACTATAGAAAGTAACGCATCCCATCATGTTGAACAATCAATATAAACACCATTGTTACCGCCAGTTAGAAGAATGAATACTCAGACTGCATACATGTCTGATAGTACATGTTTACTTCAATGGTTTTACTCAGAATCGTGCTGTATGCTGTTAAGATGGCAATATTTTTATTTATCTTAATACAATGGTGTGGTGTTTATAATTTTTAACGTAGCTTTAACAATTTTTCAGTCATATCGCTACGATGTCTGCAGTGTAGCAGTTTATAGTCTAGCACTGGGGCAATATGCCGCAGACATGTAACATGATGTCCCACCCAGTTACATTAACCTGACACCATGTCGACCAGTCCTAACACCAACCTCTTAATGTTGAGCGTCAAGCGTGGCAGCTGTTAGTACCATTTTTGTACGTCGTTGGCATGACTCAACCGGGGATCGAACTCACGACGTCCCGCATCCGAGGCAGACGCTCTAACCACTAGGCCACCGGAGCGGTTCTCTCTTAATGCAATTGGTGCTTTATTCCATGTTTATAAATAAAAAAATATTTCAGTAAAAATAGAAAAAATATTGCATCTTCTTTCCTTGCTAATAAATGAAAAAAACCTAACACCAAAATTTAGATCAATAATTAAAATGTTGGGACTTATAAATACATACTATAATAATGATCATCAGTGAAATGAATAAAAACCTAATAGCCAGTCTTTTATATCAGTAATGTTATTGTTAAACTTTTAAATAGCTAATGTAATATCATCAATCAGAAACATATAAATGTATTGCTTCATAATGAAGTGCATTATATATATATATATATGATTTTAATTAATTAAATAGGATCCATGACCATATCCTCCTTATTCAAGAATGATGTTTAATGAATGATGACATCATTGTGTTTAAATTTACGTTCTACACTTATATGTTGGCTATGGAAAATATTCCTATATAAATATTATACTGGGTCTAGTGAAGTGCAAGAAAAACTTTTGAGTCTCACATAGGACAGACAATTTTGCTATTTACTATATTGTCAATAATACACAAAATTATGTTAACATATTTAAAACTGGACAGATTTCTTTCGACTTACGGAAATACTTTTATCTCTCTTATATGCAATGTGTGTGTGTAAAGAAATAGTTTTATTTCAGTGATACTTTCTAAATATGTATAATATTGTAAAATATTATGAATTCATCAATGAAGATTATACATACTATGTAATTAGAGCTTTTCAGATATACATGAGATTATCCAACTAGTGAAACCAAATGTTTTCTTTGCAATTCCTAGTACGGAAAGAAACGTTTTGACTGTAAAATAGTATATCATCGAATGTTCAAATTTAGAAAGTTAAAATTTTTTAAATCATGGTTGAAAAAAAATATTTCAAAAGAAGCACAATATAGAGGATTTACATTTTTAAATGGTAAAATATTATTAAAATTGATAACGGCTAATGTAAGCGGTTGAAATTAACAAGATGGATCGATAAAGTTCATTATATAAAATATATTTTCATGTATGTAGATACTTAATTTTGTCCAATATATTTCTTTTTTAAATAGGTAACAACATATGTTACAAACCTTTTATCATAACTCATCTTACGTGTTCTTTGGTCGTAAAGCATCCTATGCGTTTCTTTGGTCGTAAAGCATCATAAGTGTTTCTTTTGTCGTAAAGCATCCTATGTGTTTCTTTGGTCGTAAAGCATCATTTGTGTTTCTTTGGTCGTAAAGCATCCTATGTGTTTCTGTGGTCGTAAAGCACCATTTGTGTTTCTTTGGTCGTAAAGCATCCTATGTGTTTCTTTGGTCGTAAAGCATCATTTGTGTTTCTTTGGTCGTAAAGCATCCTATGTGTTTCTTTGGTCGTAAAGCATCATTTGTGTTTCTTTGGTCGTAAAGCATCATAAGTGTTTCTTTGGTCGTAAAGCATCATATGTGTTTCTTTGGTCGTAAAGCATCCTATGTGTTTCTTTGGTCGTAAAGCATTATTTGTGTTTCTTTGGTCGTAAATCATCATACGTGTTTCTTTGTTCGTAAAGCATCATATGTGTTTCTTTGTTCGTAAAGCATCCTATGTGTTTCTTTGGTAATATCACATCTTAAGCACTTCTTTAGAATAACTGTTACTGAAATAAGTATCATCATTAACGAACGAACGGTGAGAACGTATGGATCAATATTTAATTGATGAATTATGATTTATAATTATTTAACAACCTTAACTGATTTAGCATTGATTTTCTCTAAACTTTACAAATTGTCAGAACCAAGATGACATACTAAAAAGTTACATTATACATAATTACTATACATAGATATGTTCATCTGGATATCTTCTGTTATTATTCACACTGATGTATATATGATAGTTCTTCAATCCAGCTTAATACACCTACAAGGCAAAGTTGGTAATATATGTTAGAGTCCTGTTTTCGCTGTTCTACTTTACCAGTTTTATTCTTGTATTTTATTTATCTGACTCTTTCATATACTTTTTTATGGTCGCGTGCAACCTATTTGTTTATTATATTGTACTACTTCTTAGTTTACCAATGTCCCTGAATGATTCATCACGTGGAGAGCAAATATAAACGCAATAGTTACGATATACAAACAAAAACGTTCTTTAGTATTTGTTCTTATAATAAATGTTAAGAATTACGTATTCGTTCCTATACTTTCATTTAATGTTTTCGATGTTTTCTTACAACACATTAAATTTTTAATGTTTTGGTTGCATGGCGGAGGTGGGCTCTGAAGATAAATCCGTACTTACGACAGAATGACAGAATATCACGGTGAATTGTAAAAACAAAATTCTGAAAGCATGGAGGTGAGGTGAAAAGTCTTACGGAAAAGCATATTACCTTACATAACCAAATTCATACGAAATGTTCTCTTATATTTGGGTATTCTTGCAATAATATCTGTCACAAAATTAAGGTTATAATTATTAACGGAAACAAAAGACATATGTCTACATCAAACGCAGTTGTGTTGTCTCAGTATAGTGGGTTATACAAAATCTTCACCGTTCTGTATTAAAAACAATGATCAAATTTACTAGTGATCGATATGGAAAATACAACTGCTATAACTACCACTTTTATTATCGTTTCAAAACGTAAGTGTTCTCATAAATCAGCGTGTATTATTGTATATTCCTTTTCAGTTATTAAGCTACAATTGCAATCAACTGTATATTTTCGAATGATGTCTTTTATTTCAATCTGTTATGTTAGTTTTTAACCACATACTGCATTGTGTCAATATCAAACACCATCTCATGTTTTAGTTTTTACATTTTACTGCATCGATTTGGTTTGTTTTCTATATCTGTAACATTCAAGAAACATTTCATTTTTATAAATATCATAGATGCAATACTTTTCTTTGATGCTATTTATGTATTTTTCTTTGTCGGTATTTGCATGTGGTGTCCTTTAGAGAGAATATGAGTACTTATCATGCACTATTTATTTAATGGTATTCTATTTTCAAATGACTTCCAATACTTAAATGTTCATCATAATCGTTCCATCTCAAAAGTACATTCATTTAACTTTTGTTGATTTGATCCTTTCCAATTTGTAAAATAAATATTTCAAAGTTGTAAATGTCATAATGTTTTTCGTGAATATAATCGTTCTTTTTTTAATAAAGCAAGCCACCTCTGTCCTCTCCTCCCATATCTTCTTGTCCTTATACATATCAATTAAGATTAACTGATTTTAAATAGTTCTTTTTAAAATTGGGAAGGTAGTTAATTACAATAGTTATATTGCATGTAAACTTTCTGATGTTTGCCCATATAAGTGTTATATATAACAGATGTCAGCTAAATAACATGTTACTTGCTCAAATTTTCCTCCCGCCACAATCACAAGTGGAACATAATGATGTCGTTTTCGTCGTTTTCAGCATAACTGAACATACAAATACATGTATAAACATATTGAACTTTTATGATCAGAAGTATAGCAAATGTTATAATATTTATATAAGAAATTCTAACGTCACAAATTATATATAATAGAAAGTACCATCAGTGAGTATCTGGCTCACAACATGAGAGTGACTGGGTATTGCACACAAACATATCAACATACAAACATAGAGCTTACTGTGTAATGCACTTCTTCATAACTCTTCTCCAAACTATGATGAGGCTGATAGATTTCATATACCCACTATCTCTTCATATCTTAGAGTTCATGGTTCGTCGAACCCATCTACGACAATTTAATAACATCACTATAAGCTTGAAGTTTTTCTTTTTCTTTTGTACCATTTACACTCTGATATTTAATATGATATCATTCTAAAACTTATCTGTAGCTATTATCCTACAAATAACTTTTATATAATAAAAGTAAATAAGGTAATAAAATTTACAAAGTGTAAATAAACTAAACGGTACGATATCCGTATATAAAGTTGTGTTACACAAGACACTCTGGATATCAATAAACTGGAGAGTTGATTATATAAGCCATCAGCAACTAGGTATTAAAGCTGACATACATAATGTTAAAGATCAGATATAGACAACCAGCATTAAATAACATGAAATGGCTGACATATCATGCCCATTCTGTATATAGCGGCTCTAGAGGAACATTTGGAGAGGGATCCATCATGCAGTCTGCAGACATAAATCATGAAAGAACATAAAATGGCAAACACGTCGCACTTCCACCAAGCAACTAGCAGTTTCGAATGAAAATAGGAGTGTGGTTGATATTGAGTACATCCTGTCTGTAAAAACTATGCTGTAACTTTAATTGAACAGCATACACAACCTGCACATTAATTTAATATGTACTGTACTTAAAAAAAGCTAATAAAACCTCGACCTTGTCATTGTGACATGATAATATAGCAACCATGTATTGGCTAAAATACTTTTATAATTAATCACAAATTTGGCGATAAATTATGAAACACTGATATCTTCAGCCGTGAACCTATTTCAAACTATCAAACTGTCTGTTGCAAATGTACAATACAAAGCAGACTAAGCCACACCTAGTACATGAAGTTATGAATGCGACAATTATATTGATTCACTCCAGCTAGAATATTCTTTGGAAATGCTTAGTACGTGTCTTACGTCAGATGTTTTCTTGGTAGTATATAATTTAACACGCCATATATAATTTTCTTGGTACATGCGTAGTACGTAAACATTCAGTATATACTAGTCTAGTTGTTGGATTTTCCTAACACGTTGAACTTGACGCATCGGTGAGTAGCCATTTGAATTCATTTTGTTTCTGACATCATATTTGTGATAAATATTTTTTTTCTCAATTGCTGTTATGTTGAAATATGTTGCAATACTTTTGTCATGTAGAAAAAGAATACATTTAAATTAGGAAGGTATGTTGAACGCCTTATCAGAGGCTACACATGTCAGAATATATGGTTGGGGAAGAACCTAGTCAAACAGGCAAGCCCAAGACAATTTATGGTGTAGACGACAACATATAAATCTCAGCGTCAAGATCTTATATTTAGGACTATGGAAGAACCTTGAAAGAATTCTGGGGAAAAACTGACCCACTCAAAGCTACCAGCGGGCATGCGCATGTTGGTCGAGCTGAGATAGATATGGGATGTGAGTGGTCTGTTAAAGTTAGCTCTAAGCTTAGACCATTCGTCACAATGCCCGGACATATGTTGTCAGAAATTTTGCCCGATCGCATTGTATCATATTGTGACAATAAAATATATTTTAAAATATAATTATGTAGATGATAACATATGGATGCATATATTGATATTGTGTTCTCATTTTCTTTCAATAATTCCCAACGATCATTCAGGCAGGTCCAAACACAAGTGAAGAAGAAACAAACCTAATGCTGCATTGAACCGATACATTTATCCCAATATCGATTTTTTAAATTATGATTGTTAATCAGAGGGACGTGTTAATATCTGTATAAAGGGTGGTGATAGGGTTAATGAGTGGGAGTAATGGAGAATTTTATCATTAGTTACACCCTTTTATCTGATAGAAGCAAGTGCCTGTGATTTCTCTGCATCCAAAATTTCACATATAATGTCACCCACCCACCTAATAAGAAGCAGATAAACACCAACATGAATGTAATTATTAGAACTGAATATAAAATACTCAACAGCAAGTAGTTTTGAATCGCAAGGGCTGGTATCGTTGTTGTAAATTTACTATCTATCTATCTATCTATCTATCTATCTATCTATCTATCTATCTATCTATCTATCTCTCTATCTCTCTATCTCTCTCTCTCTCTCTCTCTCTCTCTCTCTCTATATATATATATATATATATATATATATATATAAAAAGGATACTTCTGTCGTTTTTGTTGCGACCAGTTTAAGAATAGACACTTATATATATATATATATATATATATATATATATATATATATATATATATATATATATATATATATATATATATATATATATATATATATATATATATATATATATATATATATATATATATATATATATATATATATATATATATATATATATATATATATATATATATATATATATATGAAGCTACACTTCGGACAGCATACTACATTTATCAGTGACGTATAGTTCAAGAGATTAGACCACTAATGACTGGATCAAATGTGACATCACCGATTGACATGACCATAACCGTTGCCAATTAATTTGGAAAAATAAATGATAGAATTGTCATCCTTTCTTTTCAAACACCGTTGCGAATCCATCTGCTAGTGACCTTTTGATGATAATACTAAGGAAACTATTCCTGATTATTTCTGGTTATATATGTACCTTCACTTTCAAATATTATCTTAACCGCTGTCTCAAATTACCGACGAAAAACTTGACTTTTTATGCATATTTTTTAAAGCTTAAATCATTGATACATTTGTTCATTTATGCATTATGTTCTTGAATCATTATATTTATTTTCAATACCCATATTTAAGTGTCGAAAGTCCCATGACCCTTTATGTAATTACACAATTCAATTGATATGAGTGTTGTCCTTATCTATGTAGTTCAAACAACAATGAATTAATTCCCTTTTAGCGTTGTTTTTATTTCATTAAAGCACACATACACACATACCTACCAATATATATATATATATATATATATATATATATATATATATATATATATATATATATATATATATATATATATATATATATTGCATAGTCTGGAATCTCCGAATATTATCCACGTTAAAAGTAGTTAATATGCCATTTACAACAGCAAACAGTTCTTTATTGGTTCTAATATTGTTAGGATAATTTTGCTTCTGTATCGTTATCCGAAGCCATAAATAGTTTTGACGTTACTGGTACCACCTGTTATTGTGGATATAATATGTACACGGGGCCATATACGTCCTGCAAAAGTTACCGATAAAAATTGTAGATTATGTCCCAGTCAAATCACAAATTTTCCGCATATGTTTTGCCGTAAATTGGTGAAATTATTGCTCTTTTCCACCTCTGACATGCATTTTATGTTATCTACATATCAACCAAAAGCAACAATTAAAACAGAATCTGGTCAGTCGCTATCTGAGGATTACATTTACAAACTTTGATGAAAACAAAGGTCTCTATCTACAAAACAGAATTGTGCGATCTTATAAGAGTATGTTATACACAGTCTTTATTTTGCTGTATTAAAATCATAATCTTTGTTAAAGTTATAATGTTCTCATAGACCTACTCCTATTATGTTATGTTCTGCTTCAGCTTTAAGGTATAGTTGGAATCATCTTCATAATTATGAGTGATGTTTATTTTCTTCTATTTTGTGATAATAGTTGGTAACCCACTATACCATCGTGCTCGTTGCAGTCTCCAACTCAATTTCATGTGCACCAATTTATTTTAAACCTTTACTTCATACAAGCGCCTTTAGACGCCTCTACCTGATCCTCATATAAGCTTTTATTAAAGTCTCTAGCATCTTTTGACGCTCCTGTAAATAGCAGCAATGGTTTTCGTTGCGCCTACTAGATACTGCATTCTTTAGTGGGAATAACCATTTGGTCAGATCACGGGGCCACTGCTTATTTTCTGGTCGCAATCTAGCCGTTTAGTTATCTCCACTCACCAAAATGGCGGTCGCGGTTTTTGTTCAGTACTAGCTTGTGTTTTCACGATTAGAATCACAACAATGAAAGCTTCAATAACTTAGGTAAAGGCTCTGATACTGAAGTAGGAAGCCATTAGTTTTTTTATAAACTATCCAATTGAGCTGATTTTGTAATGTAGAAGCAGACAAAGAACTTGTAAATTTCGAGGATGAAGAAAGATAGCTACGGTTGGTCATTGACTTGACAGTGAATGAGTTCTCTCAAGATTTTAAAGAACATACATAATTCTTCTGTGAAAACTTATACAACTATAGCAACCATATTTTACTCTTAAATCATTCCATACATATTATGTGTGTACCAAAAAGGTAAAATGGTTTAAATTGCTGTTAAACGTAACATAAACATCACTGCTTATCAAGTCTATGTGTAGCACACTGCACTGGTTAACTTTGTTGCATGCTTATCGAAGGGCTAAAAAGCCATGTACTCTATGAGGGAAAGGGTAAACGTGCTATTTTAGGGATGTCCATATATTCACACCTGTATGCCACATACCATATACGCTTTATATTGTCCGTTTACTGCGCCTTTTTGGTTTATTTTAATATATCTATAATATTCAAGAACCAATTTTCTAAACATCATTGATGGCATATTCATCCTTGATGCAGTTTAGGTATTTACTTCGTCCGTATCTGTAGGTTAAGTTGTCTGCAGGGAAGATGTGCTTGTCATGCATTATTTATTTAACTGCATTCTATATTTCTATATTCAACCTTATGCCAACAGTTAAATGATTCATCATATCATTTCCATTTCAGTAATACATTCGTTGTGCTGTTCATTTATATTGATCTTTATCTTCTCAAGCTGGGTATGTCATAGTGTTTATTGTGATATTTGACCTTTCTTTATTAAAATGGACCACCTATGTTCTCTCTCTCTCTCTCTCTCTCTCTCTCTCTCTCTCTCTCTCTCTCTCTCTCTCTCTCTCTCTCTCTCTCTCTCTCTCTCTTATTAAGCCATAGAGTTCTTAAATTGCTAGCATGATTTAAATATTTCCTTAGTAACATTAGTAAAGTAGACTTGACCATAGTTATTGTACCTGTCGAAAGTCGACCTATTTTGCTCATAAATGTGTTCCAAATATATCAATTGTCAGGTAACTAACAGGTCAATTCTCTTTTCTTCTGGTTTATCTAAATTAAGTATATTAATCTCTGATAATATTCTTTGTATGCTTCAGTTGCTTTTAGCAAACCGCAAACCGAAATACTTATGAATTCTAGATTTTCAGATTTATTTATAAACTATCCACTATTGATGCTTTCAGTCTGATTACGTTTTTCTTTACACAGAGTTTTTGTTTTGCACAAAGTTCTTAATATACATGAATAAATATTACCAAAACACTGATTTACGCCTCACAATATGCTAGTGAGTCACTCTCGGAATATTAATGGTGTTATATCTGACTCAACGGTGTAAGGTGGGGTGTTCTCGGTGTCCATCGGTCGATTTAATTGGAAATTATATATGTGTCCACAATTTTCGTTAATTAGTGAGACACCTCCAGGTTTCATATTCGTCTTGATTAGTTCATCAAACACCCTTCTCTGGTTCTTAATATACTATTAGCCAAACTTAAAATAATTCACACAAATCTTTCATTGCTTGCACAAAGTTTATTATTTGAATAAGGGCGAAGATGCTACATTCTCATCTAATTTTTCTGCCATTACCCGATGAGTTTTGTATTTAAAATGACATATTTACTATCATAATCATGATACATACATGTTTGATTGAAATTATCTATTCGAACTCAGTTTGTTAACGTCGTTTACGACCCACAACAATTTATATGAATTAATGTTGGTTTTATTGTCATACACTTGGCCTATTTCACTATTATTATAAATATTTTAACCTTTTTATTATGTAATGAATGCAGTTTACATGTCAATTGAACACATATTTATTACTTTGTTTTTCTTAGCGTTTTGAAGTTAAGTGTAAACAATATAATTTACTTTAGTTTGTTTCTTACATTTAAAATACTATAGGCATGAATATATTAAGATTTAATAATTTACAGGATAGTAATCAAGTATTATGTAAGTATTAAGGAAAAACAATTTAGAATAATATGTGAAAATATGTTTTATACATTGAATGTTTGTATTGTACTTACTGTCCATCTCGGTCAGTAATGTTGATTAAAAACAATGGAGGTCAAAATAATTTTTTTCAAGAAACAAATTGATTGAAAAGACGTATATTACGAACGTTTTTTATGCACATGTAGGGTATACTAATATAAATGGGCTTGTAAGATTGTAACTGTTTAAAAAATGTATTGTTCACAACTGCTTATTTTAGAAACTACCTAGGTCAAATAATAAGTAAACTACACAAATAACTCATTTGTATACAAAAAAATTATTGGCAAAAGGCAATGGCAAACACAGACCATGATCTGCTCGTATATTTGCAGTTGGATCAGTCTTATAAGCGAGTAAATATGATACATTGTCTTTTCAAGGTATATTAATGTCACTTGGATGATCGCAATGATATAGAATAGTATACATTATTGACTGTGTATGCATGAAGCCAATTCTGAAAATTACAGATAATATATGACAGTAGTACATGAAATAAAATGGGGATGGCACATATATAAATATACCACGACATACAGAAACCGCATATCAGCGTATGTTATATTAGCTTTAAATGATAACTACAGTTCTACTTGGAATTTTGTACTGAATTCAATCGTCTGAATAATATTCTCATCCAGTTTAAACATGATTTAAATTATAAATGAGCAAAATAATTTTAGATTATCAGCCCACAAAAATGGGTAATATTTTTTTTAAAATTGCATATCGTTTCTCAAATCATACTGTATGTTTTTGAAGATTTTGAATTTTTGTAATCATCATAATATAATAGTTGCCACTTCAACTTCATAGACATCACACTATTAGTGAATATATCGAATTTTCCAACATTCGCAATTACATGATTTCACCGCTGTTATTACGCGTTTTACAGGTCAAAGTTGATGGTATTTTCTAGTACACACCTTCAATTAGAGATATAAAAAAGTTTTGAGTGCGCTGCCATCTGTGACGAAGGTTTTGTAAAGAGCTGAACTGAGTGGCAGTCAACAAATAAGGTAAGTACTTAGAATATTATGCTATTTTGATTTGCGTATTTCAGACTTAGCATGTGATGAAGTAGTGCACGTTTCTTCTGATATTTTTAAACGAATCATTCAGTTGGGTTTCTTCAATCCTCGCGCTCGGCCATTGTGATTATATTTAGTAGCATGCTACCATGCCCTCCTTGCTTCCATTAAGAGGGCAAGCATGCACGGTTTAATGGCCAATAACAGTGGAGAAATTCAAGATGAAGGAAAATTTAAAAAGGCGTTGACATAAAGAGATATCAGTAAGTTATTTATTCCCAGCTATGACGCTACCAAATCATTCATTGTATCAGTGACAATTGGTCACAATTATGCCAGTTAAAGACGTTCTAATAAAATTATACAGCAATGGCTGGCTCACATATCAGACACCATATAAAGATTTAAAGCAGAACTATCTTCTAATATTTAGAAAATGAGAACACCAAATAATTTTGTTGATGACAGTTAAGAGATGAATTGTGTGTGTGTGTGAGAGAGAGATTTGGATTTTTAACGTATAAACAATTGTGTAGTCATATTGCTACGATGTCTGTACTTGTGGCTTAAGGTGATGTCTAACACTGGGACAGTATGCCGCAGACACGCTAAATCAAGTTCCACAAAAACACATTATCCGGACACCTGTCCTGGCACTAACCTCTTAATGCTGAGAGGTTACCGAAGCAGTAGTAAATACCATTTTTAAAACTATTTTGAAAATGGCTTAAAAATGTGTTGATACGGACCCTTTTATTTTGGGGTTATGTGAAGTGTGGTGGTAGTGGGGAGCTGTGGTATTTTTCACAGCACCTTTAGAAGTTATATATAACGATCATAAGAAGTGTTAAATCTTTAATTATCAAAAACATTTGATTAATAGCATATACATATCTGTGTAATGGTAATGGGGTAATGAGTCGTACAAATACATGTTATTCGAGTTATGATCTGAGCCTGGTATAACTTTGTCCACTATTAACTTTATTAAAAATTGTTATGAGGCCCGCTAATAGACGCATTAAGGTTTACATTAAGGTGATACAATTTCTCGATTAGCAGATAACCCAAAATAAAATGATTAAGGCAGTAGCATTCGCATTTAAAAAGGATTAGAGATTAGGAGGTTAATCAGCATCCCAGTGATTTCATACAGAGGTGAATATAAACAGATCATTAGGCTATGTTGCAAAAACAAATATTTATCATTTTGGTTTGATATTTTACATAAAGTAATGCATAGCATTAATAACATTATACGAAGCTATCAATGATTAACTTTTTTCATCGATGTAGCAGACATATTTTGTGCACAAATACACAAATATCATTAAGTTTACACAACTCCATAATGTAATATAATAAAATAAATAATAGCAGATTGTGAACATCGTTTACTATAATGTGTGCGGTTTATTTTCACACAATGGATATAGTAATATAATATATCCAGTCAAATAAATAACTTGATGCAAATTTTTGCAAATAAGAAATTAAACTATATTGAAAATAAGAGACTTTCGTGGGACTATTGCAATATAAATCTTCTATAAAACATGAATCTATGAAACTATTTTATAAATCTAAGAAAGTATATTAAAGTGTGAAATGTACTTAAAAATCTGATGCCAGGTAAACTTCGACATTGACTAATCACTTTGTCAAAAATCTAATTAATATCAATCCTTCATAATGTCAGTATTCTTTTAATATTTTTGATATAAAATATGTTTGGATTAATCGGTAACTTCAATTTTGTTGCTACTTATTTTGCTAAGAATATGAAATGAGTATTGAATGATGAAAACAGGCTGTGAAGGTCTTTAGCATAATGTAAAGGATAAATATTGATGATAAAATATGTGTGTGTGACTTGGAGTTTTAATGTTGCTTTCAGTAATGTCACTATGATGCCTACTATGTGTCAGTTTAGAGTTATGTCTAGCACTGGAGCATGCTACTGCAGATTTGCAGCATGATGTCCCATCAAGTCACATTATTCTGACACTAGACCGATCAATCCTGACACTAACATATTTATGCTGATATCTTAGTAAGGTAGATGTTAGTACCATTTTTATAAGTCTTTTGAATGGTTGTCGGTGTTCTGAGTAGGCCGCGGAAGCTGTAACCAATAGGTATCAGAAGTGGTCAAGATGAGAAAAGGAGAAAAACAAGTTTTAAATCTATAATGTTCTCAATACCTATATAATCATGTCAGATACAATTTTAATACGAAGATCACTGACACTATTTATATCATAAAAAACTTTTTTCATGTGACATAAAATATACATATTTTTAATCTTGTGTTCTTTCATATTTGATTATTTTCATGATGCTGCTCAACGTCTCAAAATAACATAATTTACTAAAACATACGAAATTTCAAAGATATTAAGACAATACTTATTTTAAATGATTACTGTGAATACCTTCTTCTATGTTATTGTCTCGTGTTGTGGAGAAGGTAAGTCCTCCCTATAGTGAAAGTAATGTTATTCTTGAAAATCAAACATACTTTTCTAAAACATATTAGGACAAAACGTTCTGCGAAATCTTAATGATTATACCATACTATAGCAATTGTTTTGTATGTTTCATTTGTATTGTTTATTGGCTTTTCGCAATGATTATAAGCTGTGTTTATATATATATATATATATATATATATATATATATATATATATATATCTATATATATATATATATATATATATATATATATATATATATATATATATATTGTCGAAAATCAAGTTAATGGACTATCTTAATATTAAGATTTTTTGCGTAAATAACGTAATAGATAGGAAACATTTCTCTTTGATTATAAATTAAATCACATCGGTATTAATATATATATATATATATATATATATATATATATATATATATATATATATATATATATATATATATATATATATATATATATATATATATAACATGTTTACTAGAATCTAAACTTAGGAAATGAGTTTTTCTCTTGGAAATTCCAAATGTTGCTGAAGTTTGAATGTTTTGTTCTGGCTCTATTTTTGTGTCACCTCTTTTCTTTTACTTAAACAATCACTCATTTATAACTTAAAATAATAATTGGAATTGGTCTTACTGCTGTGTTAATTTTGGTTTGGTGAACTATTTTTTTAGCTATTATTCTGCGGAACTACAAAGTCTTCAATAAAACTCTTGGACATAATCAATTATTTGGAGCTATTTGTGAATTCATTATTGAGTTACATCAAAACTGTTAACACATTGTCACATCCAGGTCATTATCACATTAGCATATTCGAGGCTACAGCCAACTTAGCATATTTATTATTGGAATTTATTTGGAACTCCACAGGAAATCTGTTAGAACTATACATTTGGACTTGTGACTTTTAGTACTGTTAGGTATTTAATTCACAATTAATGAAAGTTCTATATTAGGTATTTAATTCACAAGTTCTATATTATTACTTTGTATTCTACGGAAATCAAAATTACGGATGTGCACATGCGAAATCTATGTTGAACATGAAAGAATTGATAAATGTCATGCAAAGTGAAAACTATCCAAACTGGTAATGACATGATTTAGAGGTATCAATGAAGGCATTAAATGCTCTCTTACTTCTGGTCTGGTAGCTCAATTATTGAATGCTTTGTAGTCTGTCTCACTAAACCAAAACTTAATGTTGTCGTAGTAACCCTAGGTCTACGAGCAAATTTTCATAAACTCTAAATTATTTCGAGATTTATGAGCTCTAAATATTTCGACAGTGGTCGTAGGTTTGTTATTATATATTTTAACCTTTTTTTTAAAAAAGCACTAACTAAAACCATTTGGCGTTAGAGCCGTGCCATATTAACCTTTTGATCGCCTCTGAGTAAACACGACATATTTATTTATAATAGAACTATATAACTGAGATGGAGACAATAGTACAATAATGTCTACCCTGTGAAGTTAAACACAACTGGGAAAAAGAACGACTCAAACTGAACAAAAAGATCTAGCGCATAGTCAAAGCATTTCACGTCGAAGTATGATATGGTTTAGAAAACCAATCAACTACCCACATAAGTTAATGCATTTTTGCTTCATAAAGAAACATGGGATATGAAGTACTTAGATCGTGGAGTTACTTTGTATAAGCATATCCATTTTAGTGACATTACCTCAGACAAAAAGTTTGCTCATTACCTTTTATTATAGAGCACAATGGCATCGACTGATTCGGTGCATATTTTCATCATTCCCTTGTCGGAATTTCAAGTCTCTATCGATAACCAATCTGTGATACTAACGTGTTATATATATATATATATATATATATATATATATATATATATATATATATATATATATATATATATATATATATATATATATTGCTCCATGTTACAATACTTAATCTTATCACAACGAATTTTTTTGTCAATGTCCTTTCAACGCCGCACTTTATGTCTTGAGAAGGACTATTACAAATTACACTTCAGGTCCTTTCTTGAGGTAGCAAGGGATAGTTTTCTAAACTGGCTCTTGTCAGATTCCTCAACTTAAGCCTGTGATGTGACCTTTGCTGCTATTATTGTGTAATAATTAAAGATACGGATATATTTGTGGTTTCGGGATTGTGTTGTTCTTAAACTTGATATGAGGCATGTACACCTCCCATAATAACTTCGTAGGGTATAGACCTTTAAATTCCAATAGTTGCTTTGGGAGCAGAGATAGGCCACACATAGCGATAGACATGTGGGGGCAAAGCTAGTAGAACATTTCGAAAAACACTTATAGTGTAGCTATTTAGAGTTGTATTAAGCTGCTTAGTATACAATCGGCTGAGAATTATCACCTAGGGAAAGGCTTCTGTTTACGTTGGTGCATATAAACCTTTACATATTCCATTGACTTATCAGGTCAAGAGAATAACATTCTTATGCTTTTTGCTTATATAGCTATCCTGAACAATATACCTTGTTGACCTGACTTGTGTATATATGTGAATTTACGGGATTATACTCCTAAATTATGACGCCAAAGGGTTTTCGTTTGAAGTCGTTGTGGCTGAATGGAATCTTGGCCAAGAGTAATTTTGAACTGTATATTTAAAATAAGAAACCGGAATGAGATAAGAAGCAATTATTTAACAATTGATAAATAACAAAATTCAAACTGGGAATGCATATATACTCAAACGTAGGATTTATAACAGCATGGTGGTGGTTACGCATCCACATTCTAAACATGAACTATTTTCAAAGTAGACACAAACACGTCGTACTTATTGACATACAAAACAACACTCAACTCATGTGCATAGCACATCATCTAAAACCATGTGCAATGTTGCCAGTGCCAAGTGTAATTTAGCCTTCATTGTTTACTGCATATTAAAAACTACGCTAAAAAGGGTTGAACAATATTAAGAAAGTGAACATCTGAATCTGTTTATGACATATAGTGGTAGTCAAATAATTGAAGAATATTAGACTTAAAAGCCCTTCAAAGCTGTCAATGTGCCTGTAAATCACGTGATGCACAGTGATAAATAATAGGTTTTGAGTGCATTGTGAGATGAGCATTATTTGTGTCCACACACTATGATAGCTAATATCTCTTTGAACTAGAGGCTGTTTATTTCATCATCCCACCATGGAAATAAAAAGATCGTAAACTCGGAGAAACAGCAATTCACATTTTGCACAAAAGAGTGTTTTTTCACAACATACTGAACAATAATTATTTCATTTCCTTCACATTGTGACTAGATGGTTTAATTAAAACAATTAGGAACCATAAATGGTCATCGATCTTTAGATGTCTATATCTCCTTTAAACAATATGAATTTTAGAAAAGCATGAATGTTTGTCGATACACATGTCAGAACGGCAAAATGCATCAAACAATTAAGGACACAAGCGATTACCCTTTTGTATGGACTATAAGAGATTGGATCACATATTTTGCAAATTTGTCTTTAAATCATAAAAACAGTTCAAAGTTATATTCATAACATGCAGGGTATCAAACGCTGTATTTCATCTAACAGCAGCAAGGTTATTGGCTGAAATTACGAAAATCACATAGCACATTAGAAACTGAATTCGAGCAGTCTGGAGGAGTGCTTTAGTTAATATTAAATGAACTAATTAGAACTATGCAGTATTGCTTTGTAGTCCTTATTGGCAAGACATCGTTTGACTTTGTAATTGCAAAATGTATTTTTGGCAAAGTTTAAAAGTATACAATACACTCTCAGTACTATAAAATGCTAAGTATGATGTGGTTACGAGATGCAACTAAAGGGTTATGATTAGGTTCATAAAGCATATCGACAGAGGTTTAGGAATTGGAGAAAAGAGGTAAGACCAACTCGTACAGAGTTTGAGTGCTAAATAGAGCAAATGTTTGATACATGCTGCACAGCTAAGAAGGTTGATAAAGATTATGATACCCTTGGTAGACTCATATTAACTGAATAGTTCAAAAATTATATCCATAGTGACGTCACGACAAACCTTCATGAGATAAACTTTCAAACATTTGGAAATTCTGCTAGTACAGCTAAGACTTTCGGTTTCATATGAGTACTTTAAAATCTCAAACTGGCACAACTTTTAGAATTAAACTGATCAGAAATCTATATCTCGTCCTACGTACACTTATTGTTAGAAGAAACGTCTCGTTATTTCTGATTGCTGCAGATTGAAAAATAACCAGCAGCATCAAGACTGAACTATTCCAAATACTCTTATTCCTACGTCACAGACATGTATTTAAAGCAATACATGTGTTAAGTCAAACAAATCCCAGTATGATTTTATTATGGATAATTATGAACCATTCATGTGGACAGACTCTGCATCGCTTGTTGGTGATTCTATTAAGTATATCCATAATAAAATATTAAGAGACACAGGAACGTCTCAGTGTTTTATTGTTAGGTACTTTGTCTTTAGCTGAGAAGCAATCTTCTATTGAAAGTGTTCATAATTGGCTTTGATAATGCTTATTGCCATTGTGTTAATTTTTATCTGACATAATCACAAGACCATGCCTATATGACCGGTTAATTCTTTGCCTGTTGAGGGTATACATTTATTGCTAGGTGATGACCTAAATATACGTTTGTAGTTAATCCACCTGTAACTGACAACCGATGATTGGCTCAAAACGTTCATCCTATTAATATTGAAACTATTGGTGTATTCAACTTTAGGTAGTTATCAGATACTACTCATTTTTCTACTCTTTAGTCAGAGTGATCAAAGGCAATTCTTACATTTTACAGGAAAAACATTATGATATCCCATATTAGTTTCAAACGGCTATCAGTAAAACCGAAGCCACACAAATCCCTGTTTGTTATTTTCGGAAAATGAGGTGCTTTGCGAAGAGATAGACCACCCGAAGAACCCGTTGGTGAAGAGTGGTCAGAGATCTACCAGATTGTTCTTCTGAGGTCATATCGAAGTTGCTATTTAGTCCATGAAACTTCTTTGGATTGTTATTTAGGAGTCTGTAAGACATCACAAAATCTTAAATCATTTTATCCGCCAAAAGGTAAAGGTGAAAATTCTAGACACTCAAGACCATTTCGCACTTGCAAAATGGTTATAAAACCAAATCAAGAGATGCCGAGTCTTTCTATGCAGCCTATTTCTGCATTTGACGAATCCATTTAGCATTTTAAGGGTAGAATGTGGCAGTCACTTTCTTAAGACCAAAACAGGCAATTGTTGAACATAACGTGTGCGTCCGCATTATTGCCATCGGCAATTTCTTTAAGGAAGTTTAACATTAACACCATAGTTAACGCTTTGATATTTTTACATTTGTTGGTCTTCCCACAAAAGTCCAGTCTGATCAAGGTCAATTTTTTTTGCCTGGAAGTTTGGAAACATTGTGCACGGATGAATAATCCAACCCTGCAAATCATGTGGATTTCAAAAGATTTCTACACGCATTTAATAATTTGATTCTGTCATATTCTTATGATGCAGGAATAGATTGAGACGATGCATTTATTTTATTCTGTCTGCCCTTACGAAATCAGTTCCAGGATTATTCCAATCTAGTCTTTTCAACTACTGTGTGGACACAATGTACGTGGATTATTGAAGTTACTTGATGAGAAAATTCTTATATTTAGTTAAAATTGCACATATAGTTACTCAGTCAAATTAGTTGTACTTTTCACACATGCTAGGGATATATATATATATATATATATATATATATATATATATATATATATATATATATATATATATATATATATATATATATATATATATATATATATATATATATATATAAAGGAATTGGATCTGTATTTATTTGGTTTAACAAATTTTCGAATTTAGGAAAACTAAACTATGTTTAAATGAAACTTTCACATCTATTACCGCAAGCAAAGAGTAAACTAAAACGGTTATTATTTGAATATATGCAACTGTAAAACACAAAACAAGAAAAGGAGCTATGTAGACACGGGTAATACAAATTTGAGTTCACGGGGATTGGTACTAGCAAAATATATACCATGTATAATATGATAAGAATACTATAAATCATAATTAGTTCATGCCCGCTAACACAACTCTGCATCCAGAGATCCTAATTAAATGTATGAACCTAATTTTAAAAAAAAAATATAAAATGTGCTGCCTTTATGTACAATTTTTACAATTTTCAATTGTGTTTTATTTTATTTCTTTACTTTGAGAACATATTGCCGACGGTATATTTATTTCTCAATTACCTCGGTAATCTGATGTTCTCTTTAGAACGACTATTATCAGACTTAATTGCAACGTATGCAGCAAATTGAAGGACCCGTTGATTGGAAATGAACATTATTCCCTAGGTCAATACTTCACACTTCGACTACTGATACAGTTTAAAACGTATGTGTACTGAAATCATTCTTGAACAATCTGTTTCTAATGAAATACGCGATAATGGAACCTTTTGGCCTTATATGCCACATAGTGCAGTAAACCATCTAACGAGGATTAAAACGCATTTATTGAGAGAAAGATATGCTCAAATATGTTCTTTAATCAGTCTTGGATTTTCAGCTAATAGTTACCTCATTCCGCTGTATCAGAATAAATAATACCGCACCAGGAACAATATCCAAAAAGCATTGGATTCTTTTAATTTCAGTCCGTTTAGTTTTAATCAATTTAATAACTTAACATGTCATGATCAAAAATATATTTCTCAGTGCATACTTATCACCAATGCAAGCTTCTGCATGGGGCAAACCATATGAGCTATGCCTTTGTTAGATCTGTATGTGTATGAAATTCATTTCCGATTCCGCACCTAGAGAATTAAAGTCCCCGCTATATTAAGTAGTCTTAAATCATGGCTGTTGTTATATATATCTGAATAATACATTAATTAATAATAGTTTTATATATATATATATATATATATATATATATATATATATATATATATATATATATATATATATATATATATATATATATATATATATATATATATATAGAGAGAGAGAGAGAGAGAGAGAGAGAGAGAGAGAGTATGTGTGGATAACGTTCCTTAGTGCAGGTATCTGGATCAAGATCAAACGTCAATATTTTTGATTGTTCATCTAAAATTTGTTTCAGCTCATTAACTTTGAAGTTCAGCAAGAAATATTCAATATTTGCTGTTAAATTATATGGTAGCCTTACTGTTATCTTTGGTGCCATCATGCAAATTTTGATCAAATTTCGTTATTAAATTAAAAACTAAACAATCAAGTAATTGTAGAATTACAGTCGGTTAAAGAAAATAATGCTCAAATGCGTATGCTTAAGGGATAATTAGGTGCAACCTGTTTTCTCTATCTTCAGGACTATGTGGTGTGTCAAATATCATGTCTGCTGTTTTCTTCACGATCAAGGCTACATATTACTTTTCCAGTTCAAACCCTGATGCTATTTAAGGTAAATAGATGTTACTTGATATTATCACTTGATGGAATGTCACGTACAACATATGTTGTCCTTTTGTTCAGAGACCACGAACGATACTGAAAGTTTATTTTCATAGCATTCCTGCTTCAGCTATATAACTCTACAGCTATTTGAGAAGTTTGGATGAAATTTTGTATACAAACATATCTGATTAATTTCATACAGGCTTCTTGTCTATTATAAAATCATAGTGAGATCAGTATCGCATTTGAAGACAGTTATATATTGTAACATGTGCTTTATTCCATGCGTGAGTATTAAAAACAAACTAAAAGGGAACACAATCCCGATATACTTCATTTATATATAAGGTATATACAAAAGGATGACACAGTTGCATAGTGAATGGGCTATATAAAATGAGTCATTAGTAGCTACAAGTTTCATCTTCATAAAAGCCAGTATATTCCACTATATTCTACACTATTTGATACAGGAATATGTAAACATAATAGATATATTACAATTCACGCAATTTTCTATAGCCAAATTGTACACGCGACAGTGATAAAGTAACCCGTTATTGAAGCTCCGTTTTGGCCTAGAACCTGTTTACAATAAGGCATCCCTAGAATGTTCACTATGCGAAGCCGCGAAAAACAACGGCAAATTAGTAAAGGCAGAATATTTCATTATTTTTAATTCCGTAAATTTTATATCTTAAACAATTCATTATTTGTAAAGTTTCAGACACATAAAAATTGGTAGATAAGATAAAATATTTGCATTATACTTTAGTCTATGTATATATGTGAAAATGTTAAAATAGCTAGTTCTTTAAGTTAGATTAGAGTCATAAACATGGTAGCAATAATTATTAGTAGAAACCTAACTGATCTTGCCTTGACAACTCTAATTGTTGACTCATTTTGCAAATTACTGAAGGATTGCGCAGAAGCCGTACAGGTTTTAGGATGGAATGTTTAAGTAAATTGTATTAAAAATATTTTTTAAAACTTGAAATTGTGTACTATTTTAATAAAGAGTATATTTTTCTATGTGAGATTCTATATGTCGCATAATACTTAAGTATATTAAAAATAAACGTTGAAAAGGTCACAATATCCAACTATATTTTTATGCCGTTATCCTCTCAGACAAAATGCTGCTTGTGTGTACGTGCAGCACCAGGAAACCGATGCGTTCGGTAAAGTGTTGATTGAGAGTTCAAAGACAACACGCTAAATACTAAATGCAACAATATCATTTACGTGTGCTACCCAAGTGAACATAATCATACGTAAATGGTCTATGGTGAAAAGCCATGTTGGATTTCTTCCATCACTATCCTCTAATCATGATATTAGGCTTATACTATTGTTGTAACGTTTTGTGTACGTTATGAGATACCCATCATTTGACATTTGATGTTTTTCACCTCAAACGAATGGGTAACGTAAAACACGTTCAAGAAACATTTGTCTAACAATTCGTTGTCTCTGAAAAGTACATATATGGAGATTTAACTTGGTTGGACATTAGTCTTTCTAGTATACACTCCTAGTTACAGGTTGGAAGGAAACACGTTTCATAGCAAACCACCAATAATAGTTCCACAGTTGTTATTCACTCAGTCCCAAGCAAAAGTGATTCTTTTCTAGTTCCTAAACAACTATGGTCTGCCATTATTGCCGCTTTGCTTTTATGGACTCTAACATAAAACGAACTTTCACATGTGCAGTTCTGTACATTAGGCAATATCATGAAATGAGTACGTACAATACAAACTATATTTGTAAAAGTCTTTAGATATTTTTCTGTATGGGTCATATCTCTGCCCGGACACACAAACATTTCAACACTTTTTTTGTTTTACATCCAGCATTAACAACAAAACTTTCGCGGTCTCAAGTGGCCGATTTTACTTTATGCACTTACATTAGAATCGTCGCTACGGATAGTGGGAATGCTTTCAATCCGCACAAATAGAGCCATATGGGCACAAAATATAAATGACAGCGGCAACCTATCAACCAATGGCGACTCAAAAGAGTGCTTTACAACTAACGTTGCCTGCATGACAATGCTGGGTAATCCAATACGAAAGCCACAACGTCGATGTCAGTGTCAGGATTTTCGGACACTGATCATTGTTTGCTTTCCGCAATTAGAACATATAGTAAGCTTTTCAAAGCCGTGAATGTACAACAAGACATGAACAAGGAATAAAAGCATCTGAAGTAAGTGTTTCTGCGTCTCGGTTGTGTGATCTCGTGCCCAGTCAAGTGTAACCATACAATGACCACTTGCCTATTCAGGTGGAACGATGTTATAAAGCAGATAAACATTAAAAACGAAACATCCGTCAAACTCAAGAAAAAGATTCTTTCTATTAATTATCCAACATCTGATGTAAATATTCCACTCAAACATAATACATTCTGCGATTTTAATGTTATATTTAGCTTTTATATTTATCGACCTTAAGTATTGTAACGAAGTCTGCAGACAATGTTTCATCAGATCATTGGGCCAAAATATAGCTGATGCAGATGCAAAATGGAATGGTCTACTAGCCCTTGCAAAGAATACTATATTTAAGTCTGATGATATTAGAGAACTGCTCTGACTATGTGGTTTGTAAGTAACAGAAAGAAGCGAAACCAACAAGTTTCGTAAATTAATGAAAACTTTTTTTCCTTAGAATAGAAAGTGAAACTTTGAAAAGATCTTATAGTATTGTGAATTGAATCACAAAAAATAATGTGTTTTATCATGAATCAGTTGGTAAACGTTTGAACAAATAGTTTCGATGATTAACAATATAATCCATACATTCTTTGAGTGAATTTACAATGATTTCAAAATGGTAAAATTAACATACATTTCGCCATAGAAAGAGTCCAATTCAGTTATAACCACAATATCTGTAGTTTGCACTGTTCTCTTCACAATTTAAAGGTTACAATGTAATCCAGTTTCTACCATATGAGAATTAAGAAAAAAACACGTGGCCTTTATTCGTTATATTGTTCACTCCATATAAGCGATTGAAATAATTTTCGATACTTCTCGTCCGACCGTGAATGTGCCATGATTCTGTATCAGTTCAACGGAGCATACCTTAATGAAACAGGTAATAGAGCACAGTATGGATGGCATTGGAGTTACTTCCCCATTTTGCACATTGTTTTTAAAACTGCTAATGTTTCTACTTTCGGTGAAACAACAATATATAACAGAAAAAAATTTCAAAATTTAATATCAGATTTCTGTTTGAATACCCATGCATTCACAAAAAGTGTGTCCCATGCTAGCTTTTCACCTATTTGGAAAGTAAAGCCTGTTACAATATACCAAATTATGATAATATGGACAATATTTCTGATGCAAAAGATAATGTATACTTTAATAATGAAAATAACCAATACATTATTTGCTTAGAAGAAGAAACGTTAACTGTAAAATTAATTAAAACTGACGAGCAGTAACGAATACATAGATATAGATAAATACTGAGAGAAATATACATACAAGATAGGATTTAATTAGATACATCCATACTCAGATGTGTAGATTAATCCTTTGGTAAATCCGTCCAACAATCCATCCAAACATAAATATATAACGTATAATTGTATTCCCTTCTGAATAATCTACCGTTTTAGTGTCATAATAATTGTATTTGAAATCAAGAGATCTTGAATTGAAAGCACTGTAATTTAATTCCATTAAACAGTTAAAGTTATCTTCCCCAAATTAAAATTTTCAATGGTTGTCAAAATGGCACTTTCTCAACTTGCCCCTATGTGCAATTTACATGATTTACATACGCAAAATCACTTTTGAATGAAGTGGCTCCTTTGCTTTGTATTTATTTGGAAGAATTTTAGATGCCGATACTTTCTTTGTGTCTCACACCTAATAAGCTTCAATAAGTTCTGACTGTTGGTTATTATTTACCATGGAATTGAATTTACATTAACCACCAATCCGAATTGAGTGTAACATATTTCACTGAATGACACGCATCATGTGAAACCTACATATCCTAAGGGTTAAACAAATGAACCGCAAAATAAATGACCAATGAACGAATCAATAGCTGGCATTCAGCAAATCCTGTTCAATAAGAACAAAGCTATTATTATTGTCTGTGGAAAACGTCTATGCATCCTAAATGTTCAAAAAACATCTCAATTGATTTCTTTAAGCATAGACTATGTATATGCCTCAAAAGTTTGTGAGGACTGATTATTTTTATTTCTTCTTCCATTGTCGCATGCAATCAAACTCGCAGTATCATCTGAAGTGTAGAAAAAATATAACGTGCTGTTTAGATCTGAGCAAATTCCTACAATCTCAATCGGTACACAAATCTACAACACAAATAAAAGCAACTATTAAATGCTTGTACTTATTCACTCTGTGGTGGTGACTGGGAACAATAAGTTCGGGATATAGACGTGAGTAAATAAAGTCGTGCGATACAGACATTGTGAGCAAAGATTAGGTGGAAAGTTCAATTTATGTCACTAGATCATTTAAGATTACTGACAACCAAGGTCAATTTGATCCACATGAGGGCTGGCTTATTCCAATCTAAATATTTACTATTATATTTAAAACATCAACCGTTATATCCTATGTAATATCAAAGAAGGTATTTTACTGAAACGTGGTTTTAATATACACATAATTGGATTACATTCACAAAAATAAGACCCGTTAAAAGTAAAGGTGTGTCTTGTTCTAATTTTGTCTGTGAGAACCTCTTTTTGGAATAATAAACGATTTACTGTATTACTCAACAGTAAATATAAATCATTTACAACCACTTCAAAGGGTTACTCATTTTCAGGAGTGACGATGGCAATTCTAGATATGTACCTATTAAAATATCAAAAGGCCAGAATAGAGGCAAAATAAAACTCTGGTCCATCATGTATGCATGAGATTTAAACCACAAGAACGATACATTATTGCAGCTTTGATTTCAACACATGAGGAAATAACGTGCTCATCGTGCCAGAAACGTCCACAGACGTTTGGCGTCATAGACAAGATTAAACTTTAAATAATCTTTATCTGACATGAATTTCATAGTTCTTCCATGTGATTAAATTGCGCTTTCCAAGGCTAAGGTGTTAACTTGTGTTGTCTTGTATGGTGGCGGACTGGGGAGGATCAATGGATGGGGCAAAACACTAATCTTGGATGATTGATATCCCTATCCTTGCACATGCTTAAGCTCAATATTGAACCCACGAGTACAAAGATGCAAATCGATCGCACGAGTTTTGCGCTAATTAATTCCAATATGAATTCACTGAGGTGGTGACATAGATTAATATTGCTATTGTCTAGCGGATAACTGAGGAATTGAACATTCCTGAAGGTGAACTAAAGTCATATGTAAATTTAGTTTCAGTTCATGTGTGCAAAGTGAACCAATGTGACATACGTTGACAAATATGGCTAATGACACTTATATCTTAAATTTAACACAAGTTCTACATTTTTAAATCAGAAATGTAAGGCCCTGACTTATACTGCCAAGAGGTTGCTTGTTCAGTGTCATAATGTTAAAAATCGATGTAACTTTGACTGAAAGAAGGAAAATTGTTTCCGTACAATAAAGTAAGACATCGCTCATATGTGGTTAAACTTTTTTGACGTATTTAGTTTGAAATAAGAAAGAAATATTTCGATTTATGCGTCAATGGTCACGTTCAATGGTCACGGTCAGTGATTTAAGGAAGAAAAATGGTCAATGCAATATAACTTTATTTTTAAATCACTTACCTTCATCAGGCTTTGCAGAAGGCTTACGTTTTAAATCAGATACATGGGTAATATTTCTTGCTGAGTAGATAAATTTAGCAAATAATGTTTGAGAATTTTCATGGGTGAATTTTGCGACGCTTGCTAACATTTCAGCAACCGCAATGACTCTAGCATTTTTTGTATAAAGTCAGCTTAGAAACTTTGTGTGTTTGTTTGTTGATATCAATATATGATACCTCCGAGTACCGCCCTTACGTCCACCAAGAGCAGTCGCTTTGCCTTTCTATCTTCCTTGGTGATCTGTCTGGCGATTAGTCTTAGTCTCTAGGATTATTTGCATGTTGCGTGTTGGGACAGCAGGAGACACCTAATCACATTTCACATTTGATAAGTGTGACGGATCGACATCATTCTCAAATGGTCTTTTTGTCATATGTCTAATAATTACACAAACAAAACAAAAGTAATTTCACTGTCAGTAAGATATCACTTTTGATCCAAGCAAGTCTTGTCTGCTATAAATGGATTAATCACGAGCTTATATCCAGTTACTATATGTCAAGAATTTACTACTCTAAATGGTCACATGTAATGAAACAACGTCTAATGCGAAATTGACACAATGTAGAGGAACATTAATAAAGCCACATTCTGCTTCTTCAGTAAGAAAATATTCACTAGAAGAAGATATCCCACGCAAAGGCAATGTACCTTAAAAAAACACTCTGGAAAGCTTATGCGTCCTTTAACAATTTAATAGGAATATGCATGGCAAAATCATCGATAAGTGATATAGAACCTTCTCACATCTATGGTTGATAAGTCTCCTTGACTTTTATCGAATCTTGGCAGATATTTTATTTCTCAAAGTTACACCAGATTGAGATTTGGAAGTACGGGTATGAGACTGTGATTATTTGTTCAAAAATCAACTGCAAAAATAAAAATTTTTGCAAGTCAATAAAACATTATCAGCTCTGCGAGGAGAATTATCTAAACTCTGCAACATTTGCTGATCAATATATTTATTAACATCATTATGGATACAATGTTCGAAATCTTCAATTAGTTTGAACTAAATTTAATCTAGCCTTCATCATCTTTTGTGGGATGTGCACCACCTATCAAATATTTGTACTTTTCCCTATCAAATTGGATATGGGTTTATCCAGTTTCTTTTCTACAATTCATAAACCTTTGTCCATTTGCCTTATGTAACTGCAGATAAGCCCTTTGACAAACCATAATGAGCACTCCGTTGTATGGACATTGAAGTGTAGACTTCACTGGTTTTGCTAAGAACACTTTGTTATAATAAGGTTCAATGTACTCCTGGCCATTTCAAGTTTTTTTTCTGTAATTATCTCACAATAAAGAACAACTTCAACTTCGTCTATTTCCTGAACAGGGGGTACTAAACATAGTAATTCTGGTAACATCAAAACCTTATAATGTGTAAATGGATGGGGTGGAGGGGTCGTTCGCCTGTCAGTTTTAATTCTTTTACTCTCTCTTTTCCATTTCTTCTCTTAGCATATGCATTTGATGTTACTATATTCTTTTTCTCTTTGTATGTGCATCTATATTTCACGCCCCTCATTCTCTCTCTCACTCTCTCTCTCGCTCTCTCTCTCTCTCTCTCTCTCTCTCTCTCTCTCTCTCTCTCTCTCTCTCTCTCTGCATTTGTTTTATCTTTTATCTCTCCGAATTTGATTTAATAATCTTTTTTCTGGATTCGAATACGTTTCGCTTCTCTCTCTATTTGCCTCTCACTTATTAATATAACCTCCACCCTCATTACTTCCATTACTCCTATACCGGTTAAAAGAATTAAAAAAGGAATATGCAACTTCTTTCCTTATTTTCTTCAGGAAATCACTCCCCCCAAAAATAAAGAGGGCATTACACTAGAGGAAAATGCAAACAAATAAGAGGAACAGTTTGATTCGGATACAAAGAGACCCGGTTAGAGAAGAGGACAAAACGACGGACAAAGAAAAGAACAATGACAATGACATGGAAAAAGGTACCGACATTGACACAGATAATGATAGTGATAACGAACAGGAAATGGAAAATGACAGAGGGAATGACAATGATAACGAACAGGAACTGAAAAAATAGACAAGAAACAGAAATGGTGACTTGTACAATGGGATATATGAGTGAAAAATGGAAATAAATACGGAAACGGAGAGGGCAAGCAACCCCATGAGACTAAATAATTTAAACATAAATTATCAAATACTTTTACTAGGAACCTTACTAAGTTTAAATTAATTAGATCAATAACAAGATGACAGATACAGCCACCTGACATAGAATGAAATGGAGGGATCAAGATTCCTTATAAATACAAATGGCATCATTAAAGATAAAATAGATAAATTATGCAATTTCAAGAACTATGATATCATTTTAATCTAGGAAACACATAATGGTTTCACCAAAGAACTTTTAACTTATACAGAGGGGAAATTTGATGCAAGTTTTTAATGAATAATTTTATAAATAATGATGGAAAGGGGGGGGTCTAGCTACAATAATTAAAAACAGAAAGTATTTAAATTGGGAGAAAATGGAAAGGAAAACATAACTTGAAGGTAGGATGCTTCATGTTCGAGTTAATAAAGTTAATATAATAAATGTATATTTTCCAGCAAATAAATATAGAAACCCAAATGTATTGAAAACTTTCACAAATATTTAAGTGAATTTTCTATGGAGGTAAGAAGCAAATGGTGAGGACTTCAACTGGGTGAGTGACGATATAGATAGGGTGGTGGATTTAACTTCCAATGATATTTTCCTCAGGAAAAACATGCTATGATTACTCAAAATACATAATTTAGATAATGATATTGATATTGATATTCTTCGTGCAGAAAATTATGATGAAAAATATTACGGATGGTTTTCAACAAGGCTATATTATCTCATTGGCAGCTCAGTCTCTGAAGACCATCTAAGTAAGCGCATTGGAGTGTTGTCTGTCCCTGTGGATTTGGCATCATCTGTTATAGCTGTGCATGCCAATGCGCAAGTGACAATTTCTGTTCCGGTTGGAGCAGACATACAGGGAAGTCTGAGTTGCTTGGTTTGCTGCTTCGCGCTTCTTTCTCTCGCGTTCCTCCGATCAGCAACCGCTTTACCATTGCTAACTGTCATCTTCCAGGTGTCACGATCATCGGCCTGTACTTCCCAGCTGTCTGGTGAAATACCGCATACCTTCATGTCCCTCTAGCATACATCCCTGAATCAGAGCGATGGACGACCGATTCTTCTGGTGCCAGTGGCCCCACTGGCAACATAGGATTTACTTTGGCAGCCTCCCATCCTGCATGCGACGGACGTGTCCCAGCCATCGAAGGCGGCGCTTGCTCAGCAGGGAGTATATTATTGGGATACGTGCACATTGAAGGATCACGTTGTGTGTAATGTGGTCTTGCCAGCCTATTTTCAGGATGATTTGTAGGCATCGTATGTGGAAGGAGTTTAGTTGACGCTCTTGCCTCGTGTATGTGCTCCACTTCCATTTCCATAAGGAGGGTGCTCAGAACGTAGGCTTGGTAGATTTGAACCTTAGTGTGCACTGTCAACGCGCTGTTTTCCCACACCACACCCGCTTTGTTAGTCAGACCATGATGATATTTGCCTTTCCAAGCTTTCTCTCCAGCTCCCCATCAAGTGAAAGAGTGTTGCTTTTGGTTGACCCCCAAGTAAATAAAGTTCTTGACTACTTCTAGGGTGGTGTCGTTAATTTTGATGGAAGTGGCAGTGGTGATATCTTGAGCACTGACATTGTTCTTTTTTAGGCTGATGGTGAGCCCTAACTGTTTTCAGGCATCAGCGAAACGGTCTCCCAATTTTTAGAGCGTATCCTCAGTGTGGGTCACAAGAGCTGCGTCGTAAGGAAAGACCATCTCCCTGATGAGTACTTGTCGCACTTTGGTCTTGCCAGGTTGAACAGTATCCCGTCGCACCTGGTGTGCAGATAAACAGCATCAGTGGATGTGCTGATGGCGTGGTACAGGAGCAGGGAGAAGAAGATGAATAAATGGTTGGTGTCAACACGCATCCCTGCTTCACTCCGCTGTTTACGGGGAAGGAGTCTGAGATGGATCCATCATACAGGACTGTGCCATTCATATCAGTATGGAAGAAGATTATCATGATGGGAAGTTTTGGGGGTAGCCGATCTTCCCGAGAAGTTCAAATACCCCCTTCCTGCTGACCTGGTCGAAGGCCTTGATGAGGTCGATGAACATCAGGTAGAGTGGTTGACGTTGACCTTGCTCACTGCTTTTCTCTTGGACTTGTCGGAGGGAGAAGATCACGTATGTTGTCGACCTTCCTGCTCTGAAGCCGCACTGCGATTACTGATACACGCTGTCCGCCATCAGTTGCAGACTTTTGAGGAGGATGCGGGCAAACACTTTGCCAACGATTCTGAGAGGAGAAATTCCTCGGTAATTGTTACAGTCACTGCGGTCTCCCTTGTTTTGTAGAGGTCACAATGATGGTGTCGTGCATGTCTTGAGGGATTGCTCCTTCCTCTTAGCAGAGGCAGTATCATGCGGTGCTATAGCAATGTCGGTTTCCCATGTTTGATGGCCTCTGAAGGGGTGCTATCGCTACATGGTGATTTGTCATTTGAGAGTGAATCGATTGCTTTGCTGAGGTCTTCTAAGATAGGCATTTTGTCTAGCTCCTCCATAGTGGACAATTCCAGTACGCTGCTGAGCGACACATCTGTGACTGACGTTTCTTGGGAGTACAGCTATGAGTAGTGCTCCACCATCTGGTCATCTGTTGCTCACGGTCTGTCATCTTTCCACCATTCAGACATTTCAGATGGGTTACTCCTTTTAATATATTTCATAGGGCCTTCTTTATGCCATTTTACATGCCTTGGATGTTTTCTGACTCGGCACTGTGCTGATTCTTTCACACATTTGCTACCAGTATTCGTTTGCTGACTGTATAGTGATGCGTTTGGTATTGCTTCTGTCTTTTCTGAGGGCAACAAGTGTGCGTTCATTTGGACATTTTGTAAGCTATGAAGGCTCCTCGTTTGTTCTTGATTACTGGTTCCATCCTTGAAAGGTGTGCGTTAAACCAGTCAAGGCTGGGCCGTTCTTTCTTGCCAAATATAGACATGGCTGTGTTATAGATTGCGTCCTTCATGGCGTTCCACTCGGCTGTGGTATCGTGCTCTTGCAGGTCCTGGAGAGCATGATTTATGGTGGACATATACTCAACCCTCTTGGAGGGGATATGCATCTGCGTAGTGTTGATGCGAGGGCGACCTTTTGGTTATGAGCGGGGTAGTCTTCGTGACTGTAGGCGCAATTCGCTGCAGACAAGGACATGGTCGGAGTCGCAGTCTGCACTGTCATAGCTTCTGGTGGAGAAGATGCTGTTCAAGGCAGAGCGCCTGGTGATGACTAAGTTGAGTTGGAGCAAGCGATTAAACCTGAGATGTTTCCATGACACTTTGTGTTATGGCTTACACTTGAAGAAGGTGTTTGTAATGCACAGGTCATGGTAGGTGCACAGCTGCAGCAGTCTTTGACCATTTTCGTTGACCTTTACAGTACCATGATTTTCGTGGCAGGTAGGCTATGACTCATGGTCTGCTCCAACTCTAGCATTAAAGTCTCCTAGGAGGAATAGTAACTGGTCCTTAGGATAACCATTGATTTGTTCATCCATTATGTTTTCTGGAGATGTGAGGATGGGGGCATAGACACTGGGGATTTTGACAGGACCTGCAGCAGTGGAACGGCGGATGGACAAGAAACGTTCAGTGCCATCTCAACGGAGATAAGGAGGGTGTTTATGATGACAAAGCCAACTCCGTGCGGGTGAGTCTCCTCAAGTTATTGGCTCTTCCAGAAGAAGGTGTAGTTTTCTTCTCTGAGAGAGCCGCTAGAGACAAACCTGGGGAGGATGTTATGCCACATTGAGACATCTTCAAAAATGAAATAGGAACGAAGCTTTAAGTTTTAGTCAAAGGTTAGGAGAATTAAAAAAAAGAGAAAGAGGAAATACTTTTACAACTAAAAAAGGAAACGGACAAGATAAGCGAATTCCTTGCAAGAAAAACTAAAGAAAATTAGGGAAAAGGAAATGCAAGGGTACAGATGTTAGAATGGGAAAATTTTCGGTCCTTTATACAAAAGCTAGGGAACTCTTTAAATGAGAAAAATTTAGAAGGTAGAAAGAAAACATCTTATTGTTTTAATTGACTAAGGGGGTAACCCACTAAACAAAAAATGTGAAATCTTAAAGCTGGCGAAGATATTTTTATAATTAGGCAGCCAGAAGATCTTATTCCAGTCAATCAACTTGATGCAGATGAACATAAGATAGTAGTTTTTGATGATATTCCGCTAAATAACATGGAGATGAACAAAATAAGATCATATTTCTCACTGTCACGTAACAAACAGTGTAATTCTGTTTATCTCGCTCAAGGATTTTATAATGTTGACAGGTTTATTAGGCGAAATACGGGTTGTTTTATTTTATTTCCAGGACTGGATAATGTTGACGTTAGAAATATTGCAAGCGAGCAATGCGGTGGCGTGACAAAAGATAAGTTTATTGAACTTTACCGTAATGCTACAAAAGATAAATTTAACTTTTTCTTGTTTGATAAACTTACGCATGATCCAACTAAAATGTTTCGCTGTTGTTTTAACAGTTACAGTAAAGCGTTTCAATTTTATAAAATTTATAATTATAATAATGGACAAACGAGCAAGATACAGACAACACATAGAAGATCTAAAAAAAACTTGCTCAATCTCAGGCATCACTTAAGCAAAAAGTACAAGAAGTACGACGTGGGCAAGTAACTGCTACAGAAACAACAGCTACAATTTTCAAGCCGGTTACTGAAGCATTATTAGGTAAACAACCTGAAACTAAACCACTGTCAGAAGAAGAACTTAAACAACTGCAGGAAAAAGGTTTGTTTGGTATTGTTAGAGAACAACAAGAAGCAGCTGCTGCAAAACTTGTTACTAGATCTGATGAAGAAAAAAGAAAACTGATTGAGGCACTTACAGAAAATATAGCTGATCCTGCGGTTAGACAAGCTGAAACAGATCGATTGATAAACAATCCGCTGAAACTTGAGCGAAGATTAGCAGAGTTAACAACGCAAGGAATAACAAATATTATAACAAGTTTATCAGGAGAAATAAAAGATATCAAAGAGGAGCAACAAAGAGTCGGTGATATTACTGTAAAGTTTATGGAAGTTGGAGATCAAAGACTTCATTTTACAAAAAGAGCAAATGATGAGATAAAAGGTAGTGAATATGATGATTTTTTAAACAAAGAAAATATAATAGATATTAATAATATAAACAAGTGGACTGATGTAGAATATCAAGAATTACTCGATAGATTAGATGTAATATTTAATGACTGAGTTACTGCTAAAGATGAAATAAACACGGTTACAAAAATTGATGATATGCTTCCACTTTATGACAGAATGAGAAACGGTGTCATTGCTCTCACGTTTAAAAAAACAGCGAAAATAGCAGAGCAAAACCTTTTGGTAGTGGGTGGAGTTTTAGAAGGAAATTTTTTACTTTTGATAAATCTCGTATACAAAAAAGTAGAGTAAGAACAGGAACTGGTGTAAAGGTATTTACTGCAACTACTGAAATGATAGGTAGATTAATGTTATTAATATCATCAAAGGAAGCTGGGAATGATAGTGGTGAACTTGATAATGAAATTATTGACATACTTGATCATCTAAGATCGAGTGAATTATTAACATCTGACGAATACGAATCTTTACACCGCGACTTAATCGCGGCTACTTAATTTTATAAAATGAAATAATATAAAAGGAATGCAAACAACATTATTACAAAACTCTAGCGAGTCTGCAGAAGATAGCGCAAATTTTTCAGTAAATTATATTCCGCCTATAGAACTAGATCCTGCAAAGCAATATGAAATTGGATTAATTTCTTGTACTTGCTGGAATGCTATACCTAATGTGAAAACTGATGTTAATGATGAAATGTGGTTTACTTCGTTTACAAGTACTTCAATATCTACGACAAAAAATATAAAAATTCCACAAGGAGCTTATAGTATTGAAGATCTAAACAAGACGATCAAAGAGCTCATAACAAAAGCTGACGGTGTGGCTGATGATTTTGGATTAGCTGCTAATTATAGCACATTACGAGTTAGGATGACTTTGAAAAATATGTTAATCAATCTTGGATCAAAAGAAAGAGGTATTAGACAACTGTTAGGATTTACTAAATTAGATTATAATGCACTTAATCAGCCTATTACATATGACAGTGAACTGTCAGTAAATATAACAGAAGTAAATATGATATTAGTAAACTGCTCTATTGCTTCTGGCTCTTATACATCAAAAGGTAGCAAAGGTCATACGATTTACAGTTTCTCACTCGAAGTCCCGTCAGGTTCTCTCATGCAAATAACTCCAAGAGATATTATCTATTATCCTTTAAATGTGGAAGATCAAATATCAAGTATAAGGATGCAGTTGACAGATCAATCAGGAAAACAGTTGGAATTGAATAATGAAGTTGTAACTTATTATTTACATCTACGTGAGCAAAAGTAAAAATTATGCAACATCAAATATAATGAAACAAAGAAAAAAAGTTTATCGAAGAAAAATAGTAGGAGAATTTTTTGGAAATATATTCACTAAAGTTTTTGAAAATAATCCGGGTATAGCACGTAAAGTTGCACAAATTGCTATTGACGCTGGTAAAGTTTTTGCAACTGGGGCTGCATCTGCCGCTGGGACTGCGGTGGGACAAAAAATAGCTAATAAAATAAAAGGAGATCCACCGACTGCATCTGAAATAAAACAAGCTATCTCAGAAATCGCTCCAACAAAAGAAACTCAAAAAGCTATGATAATAACAACAAAAAATTTATTATCACCAAAGGGCGAGCAGATCATACAAAAATTAATATCTAAAGTAACAGTGCCGCAATAACATTTTATATAATCTAATAAAATAAAATGTCTATTAAAAATTATCTCGGGTTAACAGAAACTTATGACATCGACAACGATGTGACAGAATTCGAGTTTGTTGAGTACCTTGATGAAAATTCTAACGAACCAAATAAAACTGGTATTAGAACCTTTAACACCAGAGACGAAGATGTATTTCTACTACCACATAAGGCTATGTTAGAAGTTCGTGGTCAGATTATGACAGTAGCCAATCCACCTGCTGCAATTGCAGTTGGAACAGAAGTAGCTCTTATAAATAACGGCTGGTGTTTATTCAAAAGTGCTAGATATCAACTGGCCAATCAAACTATAGAAGATATTTCAGGTCATCTACAAGTTGCAAGTACAATTTTAAATATTATTTCGTTTTCCGACGATTACTCGAGATCAACTGCAACGAATATGATGTAGTTTAAAGATACTGGACGGGGTATAGCTGAATCAACAGAATTTCTAAAGAGAGGTGCTATAGCACACGGAGCTGATGCTGCTCCAAATGCTGGAATTGTGAGAGATTTTCTCATTGCTAATGCAGACGCGCTAGGTATTGACGCACCAGGTGCAGCTGTTAATGCAGACGCCACAAGAGTTTCTCTTATAGCAGCTTTTAATAATCTAAATATAACACCACCAGCTGCAGATGCAAACGGTACTGCGATGTTATATTTACTTCTTAACACACTTGACGTGAGAAATCCACGTTATAACGAAGGCTTTGCTAGGAGAAGAAAACTTGCAGCAGGATCACGTCAAATTACAATGATGATTCCGCTAAGCACAATTTTCGGCTTTTGTCGCGATTATGATAAAGTATTTCGCGGAGTAAAACATACTCTTATTTTAGATCGAGCAGACCAAACGATTGCTTGTTTAGATCTGGAGGGGTTGATGTACAGATTATCATAAACAAACTCGCTTTGTGGATGCCACGTATAACACCATCAATCACTAAAATGTCAGAATTAAATAGTACGCTTGATAAACATACAAACAGAATTTACTTTAAGCAGCATAAGATATATCAGACAGCGGTTCTAAATACTACTGACTACACATGGAGGGTCACAACAACATCAAGCGAACAACTGCCGAGAAATATCTTTGTCGTATTTCAACAACAAGCCCGACGAGGTAACCAACAACAAAATAATGCAATATTTGATCACTCTAATGTCAGACGAATATATGCTAGATTAAATTCAAAGCAATATCCAGAACGAGCTATCGAGTGCAATTTTGCTGATGATGCTAATAAAATATTTCTCGACCGTACATGTACCTGCTTGACGCAATACAAAAATATCAAGATGTTGAAGATGGAACTCAAATATCAGCAGAGGAATTTCGTACGCTTTATCCTATATTTCATTTTGATGTTAGTAAACATAACGAGCGAGCTGTAGACATCACAGCGGATATTGAAATTGCCTGGACACTTGGGGCGGTTCCAGTAGCGCCGTTATACGTATACGCATTAGTGATTAGTGATAGATTTATCACAGTAGATTCTATTGGATGTAAAATGACAGTTCAAGTTTAATTTACAGTTGTTATATAAAATGGCAAGGTATATTGTAAAAGAAGTGTATTTGACTGATGGCCAAGTTAAAAAATTAGTAGCTGCTATTGCAAAGCGAGAACAGGTATCATTAAAAATCAATCCTAATATTTTCTGATGGTGTTTTAACAAAATTAATGCTAGCAAAAAATCAAGTAAAGAAGTATGATCGTAAAAAAAACTTTTGTTTTAAATTTGAGTGCTGCACAAATGACAGCGATGGCAAAAGAAGGTGGTTTTCTTGGTCCAGCATTATCAGTATTAGCTAGCATAACAATACCTAAACTTTTACAGGTGTTGGGAACATTAGGACTAGCATCAGCGTCTGGAGCAATATCTGGCGCAACGAAGAAAGCAGTCGCAGGTAATGGTATCATTCGTGGAAGTGGAATAAAAAAATTGTAAATTTTATGTAAATAATATATTATAATGCCACAAAAGAAAAAGAAATCACCAACAACAAAAAAAAAAAGAAAACAACAAAAACAAAATCGCCAACACCAAAATGCAAATGCATATGCAATCCACCAGAACAAGGAGGATTTATTCCGTTCGCTCCACTTTTGGCGGGACTAGCGGGAAGTCTGCTGCCAAATCTCTTAGGAATCGGACGTGGTCTAACATTACCAGGAACTCGTCGACCCCGTTGAGTTATTTTGATATCATTGATAAGTTAAAAGCGGTTCCTGGATTACACGGAGTTTATTCTAAAGATGAGCTCGCAGCAATAAAATCACCATTAGCTGTAAGTTCGTGTGTTATTAATATACAAGATTTTAATGACGGATCCGGCACGCATTGGGTAGCAGTTTATAATAATAATTATTTCGACTCGTTTGGACTTCCTCCAAGCGATGTAATAAAAAAGTATATGAACAAAAAATTTAACAAGATATATTATTCGTCAAATCAACTCCAACCTGTTGGAACGTCTGCTTGTGGATATTATTGTATAATGTTTATCCAACAGATGAACAGAAATCTTAACTTTTTAAAATTTATTTTACAGTTTGACAAGCATCCTTCTCACGGTAATGATGAGATCGCAATTAATTTTATCTAAACTTACAAGTATAATAATGTCAACATACTGTCTCAAGTGTAGAACTAAAACAGAAAATATTAATGAAACAACAGAAAAAACAAAAAACAACAGGATAATATTAAAGAGTTTTTGTGTAGTATGTGGAAAAAGAAAAAAATATGTTTTTAAAGAAAACGTTCCCAGCGATAGTATCGCCAGCGAAAAATTCGCTAGGATCTGGTTATCCTGATATTATTTTAGTCGACGACTAGAAATATAGAATGATATGCAACTGTGATTCTGACAGAGATTTATGTCTTGAACAAAATAAAATTGTCGCATACTGTCAATGTTGTAACAACAGAGAAATAATAGGGTCAGGTATAGATATACATAAAATTATTGGAAAATTGCCAAAACCAAAAGGCGGTTGGACTTTGCCAGGTCATCGGTATACTGGTCCGTGGAATCCACTAGATCAACAACTAGATGAAAACGACAATCCTTTGCCAGGACAAGAGCCTTACAATCAAGTGGATGCAATAGCAATGCGTCATGATATCTGTTATCGTGATCATGAAAACTCAAAATTAGATTGTGATAAAGTAATGTTAGACGAATTACGTGATATGAAGCCAACAAATCTACGAGAACGTTTTGATAGAAAATTTGTTCAGGGAATGATAGGAGCAAAATATAAACTTGGACTCGGAGAGTCTCGACTCGGTAAAAAAGTATACGATGATCTTGCAGTCGAGCTGCACAGACCTAAAAAAAAAGTTTCCACGACGTATAGTTGTCTCTAATGGTGTAGATGATATCTGGGCAATAGATTTGGTGGATGTATCTAATCTGGCTCAGTTTAATGTTGGCGCTGATGGTGCTCCAAAAAGGTATTTGTTTAATGTTATAGATGTTTTTAGCAAATATGCTTTCAGTGTACCTGTTTCGGATAAGACAGGGACTTCAATGATTGATGCACTAAAACAAATAATAACGAGTGTAGATAGAAAACCAAATAAAATCTGGACTGATCACGGATCCGAATTTTTTAACAATAAGTTTGAGCAGTTTCTAGAACAAAATAATATAAAAAGGTATGTTACAGGAAACGAAGGTAAAAGCGTTGTTGTCGAGAGATTTAATCGCACGCTAAACGAAAAATTACACAAACATATGACAGCTAAAAACACTAACAGGTACATCGATGACCTTTCTCAAATCGTAGGTGAATATAATAACACGAAACATCGAACCATCAAAATGACACCTAAAAAAGCTGTTAAAAATCCGATATTAGCAAATGAAAACAAGTACCGCAGACATAAATTTAAGGTTGGTGATAAAGTTAGAATTTCTTTGACAAAAAAGGTGTTTGCAAAAGGATTTACTCCAAACTGGAGCGAGGAAGTATTTGTAGTTGATAAGGTACATTTAACAGTACCTGTAACATACGTTTTAAAAGATCTGGCAGGGGAACCGATCGTAGGTAGTTTTTATGAACAAGAACTACAGAAAACTGAGCAGGATGTTTTTGTTATCGAGAAAGTGACTAGAAAAAAAAGGGGATAAAAGTTTAGTCAAATGGCGCGGGTATAGCGATAAATTTAACAGTTGGATCCCAACCAAACAAATTATGATATAATGCTATTATAAATTAACTCATACTTTTGTTTGACAGATTTACATTTTACTGGTTTACATAACGATATTAGATACTGCTTACGATCGTTAGAGATCGTCAGTAGATTAAAAAGTTTAACGAATATGAAATCGAATTTGATATTTTTCTGTCTGCCTGGAATCCTGATGTTTAAGAAAGATTTGATTAGCTGCCAAAACAGTTGTTGTTCGGCAACGGTAAAATTAAATTTTATTATTTGTTTAGCAATGTGATACTTGGCATTATACCGTTTAGTTGTTGATCTGCTGTAATTTGATCTGTCAGCAACAGTGCCTATTTCGCCATCATCATCAGTTTCATTGTTATACAAAATATCATCTTCACTTTAACCAATAGATTTGTCTATAAAATCTTTGGAAAATGTGACCTTATCGCTGTTGACTTTGTCGCTAGTATCTTCTTCGTAGAGTTCAGCAAGTCGTTTCATCAAGTCCATTATTATAATATATTTTTATCTATTTTATTATTATAAGATGACTGATGAGATAAAATATCACCAAAAAGTTAATATAGTAAATTACAACGAACTAGCCGAAGCGGTAAGAAAATGTTTGTTGGGTTATAGTGTTGATGTTATTGTAATGCAAGGTGATTCTCATAAAATATTACTAACAGAAGCAGAAAAAATAAAATTAATGAAAGTGCAGTAACGACGCTAAAATTTAATCACAATGATATCATAGCATTTGCTCATCATTGCTTGACTAAAACCGAATTACAAAATATTATTGATCATCATATCTAAAACCAATCCTAGCATCGTATTCTCTTGAAAAAGCTGATTTTGTTACTCCATCGGCTATAAATTTTATTGTTCTGGAATTTATCTTATAATATTTCGCCGCAGCTGTAATCGATTTAAATTCAATCTCCTCATCCGTTTCGAGGTTTTTTGAAATAACAGGTTTTATTGGACATCTAAAATTAATACCACCACCTCATCCTTTTCTCACATTTTCCTGTTGCGTCACTAGCTCCAGATTTCTCAATCGATTATCAGTTTTTACGTTATTGATGTGATTAATAACAAGACCATTGGGTATAGATCCGTTAAACACCTCGTAAACAGACCTATGACCAAGATAATGAACAAAATCTGTTAGTGTTCCTCTAACAATGACCCTGATATATCCCATATTGTTCATAGTACCAAGAACTTTTTTAGTTTTTCTGTTTCTAATAATACCACAATCGTTAGCCTCGTATAAACCAAAGACCGGATGCGGCTGAAACTCATCTTGTAAGGATAAGTTTTCAATGTTGTCATCAGTGACTTTACCGTTATAATGATATACACGCTGTCCCTCTTTTCTAAACATTGCAATCCTCTCAGCATTATCTCCCTTTACACTAATATTATAACCCGCTGACGTTAATTTACCATCAGATATTCTAGTTTTGATGTTAATAACCGAACCTAATACATTTCCAGCGTATAAGTTATACTTTGGGTGAATTTGATAAATTTCTTGCTCACGTGTGCTTGTCAGATTTACTGTCATTATATTATAGGCGATTTTTTTTATCTCTAATTGATTTTTAGCGCATGCGCAGTGTGAGGTAAAGTTATACTTTGGGTGAACTTGATATGTTTCTTGCTCACATGTGTTTGTTAGATTTGCTGTCATTATATTATAGGAGATTTTTTTATCTTCAATTGATTTTTAGCGCATGCGCAGTGTGAAAAAAATTATCAATTAGATATTACATTATAATATAAAAATGTTAAAATTACGTGATATAGCTAAGAAAAGCCTTATGGGAGAACCCAATAAAATAGCGACTGCTTTTGCAGGTTTTGATAATAGTTATCAGTTTGATAATCAAAATTTTTTTAGTAAATTTTAATGCAACGAATCGTTACCACCTACTACAGACAACTGTAAAACGTGAGCTCGAAAAACACAAAAGTATTAGATTATTTGTGCAATATCATGTTATATTTTCAAAGTTAGTTATAACGGAAGAATCAACTAACAAGGAAATTGCAGAACCTTATATTAACGCAAAATCAAGACGTGCTTTGCTTGGGACTGATCTGTTATCACTATCTGATGAAATACACCAAGAAATCTGGAAAAAAATAGAGGAATTCGCTCAATTAGGTTCGGGTTGGAAGTTTGAAATGATCAAAGGAATATTGTTTCACACGATGAAATATAATGCATTACGAGGTAGTTCATACATCAACCTGCCACCAAAAATAAAAAGTAAAAGATGTTGTATAAACATCAATAACGTAGATAACAAGTGTTTCCAATGGGATGTTCTTTCCGCACTATTTCCAGCAGAAAAAAAACGCTACTCGTGTTGAAAAATATATCAGTCACGTATCTAGATTACATTTTAAAGATATTAACTTTCCTGTGGCAGAAAATCAAATACCAAAATTTGAAAAGCAAAATAATGTTTCAATTAACGTTTTCGGACTAGATGAAAAAGAGGATGTATACCCGAGATATATTTCAGAAAAAGCTTCACAATCGACTATAAATTTACTGTTTTACAAAAATCATTACGTTTGGATTAAAAACTTTAACGGACTAGTTGGTAAACAGTACAATAAAAATAGGAACAAAAAGTTCTTTTGTTACCGATGCTTGCACGGTTGTACTAACAATGAAACATTACAAAATCATGTACAGTACTGTAGTGATGTGCAAAGAATAACAATGCCATCTAAGGGAGATAGTGTGTTACAGTTTGTCCATCATAATCACAAACTAAAAATTCCTTTCGTCATATACGCTGATTTTGAGTGTTTACTTCAACCTGTACTTGGCGTAGAAAATAATCCTAATCAATCGAGTACAAGAAAAGTTCAAAATCATGTTCCGTGTGGAGTAGCGTACAAGGTAGTTTGTTGTACTGATTCGAGATTATCTAAACCGATCAAATTATATCGAGGTAAAAATCCAGCTATCTGGCTTCTCAAGCAGTTGATTAATGAAGTTGATAATATTACTTATCGTTTGAAAAAAGTAACGCCAATGTTAAAATTAACACCTCAACAAGAATCCGATCACGAGCAAGCAGAAATTTGTCATATTTGTGAAAAAGCTTTTGACGATGATAAAAAAGTACATGACCATTGCCATTTGACTGGACAGTACCGTGGAGCGGCTCATAGTCAGTGTAATTTAAAATTTCATGCTACAGATTTTATTCCGGTTATTCTTCACAATTTTCGAGGATATGATAGCCATATTATAGTAGAAGCTTTTGGTGATTCTGATATAAAATCTCATCTAAAACTCGATAACATCATCAAATGCATACCAAATAATTTTGAAAAGTACATGTCAGTTATGCTAGGTAAATTGCGTTTTATTGACAGCCTGCAGTTTATGGCAGCCTCGTTAGATGAGTTAGTGAAAGGTTATAGTAAATTTGATAACCTAAGAGACTGTTTTGAAGATAAATTTAATCTACTAGCTAAAAAAGGAGTCTTTCCATACGAATACCTCGACGACTGGAGTAAATTTGATGAAATATCTTTACCTGACAAAGACAAATTTTACTCGCAACTTAAAAATGAAAATATAACTGATGATGAGTACAGGTATGCACAAGATATCTGGAAAGAGTTTGATTGTGAGACTTTTGGTGATTATCATGATTTATACCTGAAAACTGACGTGTTATTATTAGCAGATGTTTTTGAAAGTTTTCGTGAAGTGAGTTATAATAATTATGGACTAGATCCTTGCTGGTATTATTCTGCCCCTGGGTTGTCATGGGATGCTTTGCTAAAGTTTAGTAAGGTAAGGTTAGAATTACTGACTGATGTTGATATGTTCAATTTTATCGAAAAAGGTATCCGAGGTGGTATTAGCGTGATAACAAAAAAAAAATATGCTGAAGCAAACAACAAATACCTGAAACAGTATAATCCTGACCTTCCTTTGAAGTATATAATTTATCTAGATTGTAATAATCTTGACGGTGGTTCGATGGCAGAACCAATGCCTTTTAGCGGATTTCATTGGATCACGGTTGATCGATTTCTATCAGAGACAGAAAAAAAGATACCCGATGATGTTTCCTTTTTCGTTGAAGTTGATCTTGATTATCCAAATTCGCTACACAAATTACATAACGATTACCCTTTCTGTGCGGAATCGATGGTCATAGATTATAGTTTGTTATCAAAAGAACAACAAGCGTTAGCATCACCAAGGCAACATTCCATGGTCAAGAAACTAGTACCAAATTTACTTGATAAGAAAAATTACGTTTTGCATTACAAAGTTTTAAAACAAGCAGTCGATGCTGGTCTTGTGTTGAGAAAACTTCATCGTGTACTAAAATTTAATCAGTCGCCGTGGATGAGAGGTTATATTAACTCAAACACTTCAAGAAGAGCTGCAGCGAAAACAGAGTTTGAGAAAAACTTTTTTGAACTGATGAACAATTCCGTTTTTGGTAAGACGATGGAGAATATTAGGAAACGTGAAAAATATTGAAATAGTTAATGATGTCAATCGCAGAAACAAACTTGTGTCAGACGATGATTTTGTGAGCATGAAAATATTTAATGAAAATCTTGTTGCGATACAAAGAAGAAAAACAAATCTAAAACTAAACAAGCCGATCTATGTCGGAGCTGCCGTGTTAGATTTATCAAAGTGGCTGATGTACGATTTTCATTATAATTTTGTTAAAAATCAGTGGCCGGCTAGTAGATTATTGTCTACTGATACTGATTCGCTCGTATATGAAATCGAATGCGAGGACATCTATCAGGACATGTACAATAATCGACATCTGTTTGATCTTTCCGAATATCCACGTGACAGTAAATTTCATGACGACATAAATAAAAAGGTTATTGGTAAGTTTAAAGATGAAATGAACTCGAGCGCTATCAAATACTTTATCGGATTACGCAGCAAAATGTATGCCGTATTGTTAGACAATAATAAAATAACGAAAAAAAGGAAAAGGTCTGCCTCGTAATTTTGTTAAAAAGTTTATGAAATTTGATGACTACAGGTATGCGCTTGATGGTGGTGTTAGTTTTATGAGAGCTATGGCAATTCGAACTAATCATCATAAACTCGAAACAGATGTTATTATCAAACGTGGATTGTATAATTTTGATGACAAACGCTATTGTGAAAATGGGGTAGATACATTTGCCCTTGGGTATTGTTATGATGATAGATCTATACTCGACATTATCTTTTCCAACTGAAATTTTATCTAAACTTATAAAATAATGTTTGAAAATTTGATAATGACAAATAGCTACAATAGTAACATTAAATATTTAATGATGGACGGTAAACAATTGACAGTTGAATTTAATAATGAAACATCAGGTATATGTTTTAATGGAACACATGACAAGTTAAAACTTTCGCTCATCAGATCTGATAACAGCGAGTATTTCAATTATCTCGAACAATTGTATCAAAAGTTGCTAGCGGAATTTAAAAACTTTCACAGCCCCATTAGCCAACAAAAATATACTAAACTCACAATTGATCTCGATCGGTCAAAGGTATATTTTATCGACAAAAAATATCCTCTGAACAAACCAGAAATAAAAGATTTGTTTGAGTCCCGTCGCTGCGTGAGCGGTAAAGTAAAATTTAGTATCTATAATCGTGATAATGAAATATTTTTAATATCAACAGTTGAAACATTAATCGTTGGTAACGAGATATAAAATAATATCATTTTCATTCTAATGCTAGTTTAATTTCCACCTTGTTAACTGAAACGTTTTAATAGGTGTGGGAGGGGTGGGTGGCCCAAAAACCCTCATTTCCCTGTTTTGGAAACCCACTTTTTATTTATACTTGTTTGGAGGGTAAAAAAATGGAGTGAGCCAAAACTCTTATTTCCTTATGCTACTGATGTAATGGTTCCTCTGGATCAAGATAAAGCTTTTGACCAAATTGAACATAACTATATACAAAAAGTACATATACAATTTAGGTTCGGTGAAAAGTTCCGAAAATGGACCGAAATCCTGACAGAGACATAACTAAAAGAGTACAGGTCAATGGTGCGGTCACGGAAAATTTTAAAATACAGAGGTCAGTACGGCAAGGCTGCTCTTTGTCAATGCTATTATACGTAACAGAAATTGAAATGCTAAATATAATAATACTACTACTACTACTACTACTACTACTACTACTACTACTACTACTACTACTACTACTAATAATAATAATAATAATAATAATAATAATAATAATAATAAGGAAAAATAAACTTATAGAATGAATTAAGATCCCAAAATATGAGAAGAATTTAAAAAGCTCAAACACGCTGATGATTGTATAAATTTTATAAAAGAACCGAATTCTTTTCAACACCTTGAGAAAGAATATATCAATTTTGGTAAAGCCCTAGGTTAAAATTTGACCATGAGAAAACAAAATATAAAAAAAATAGGAAACTGGAGAGGGAACTATCCAGGGCTTCCCCCAACTTAATAAAAGATAGGGTGAGAGCCCTAGGCATTTACTTTGGGAAGAAAGGAAAATGAAAACCTATAAAATATTAAAGGTAAAGTAAATAAAGCATTGCCTTCTGGGCACAAACGCCAAAAAGTATCATAGAGCGTGCACAGTTGCTAAAACTTATTTTTACTCTTACTCAAATATAAATTAATTTTAGAATCATTAGATTGAAAATATCAGGTTTATAAAGATTTTGAAAAACAGAAGAAAAAAAACTATATTGGGGTATAAACTTCAATATATCAAAAAAGAGACTTTGTATAGGGGAAATGATCAGGAGTACTAGCATTACCAAATCTTAGGTGGGTACAGGAAGCAAATATTTTAAATCGTTTCCTGAAAGTAAAATCGACTCCAAATATGTCTTGGAAAGCTTTTTATATATACTGGTTTAGTTCTAGTAATAGGATTAGAATAGATATTTTAGAAATAACTTACTAGCGCTAAAATTTATAACAGGGAAAAAGTTTAAACTCATAAACGAAGTGATTGTTAAATTTTGAGATTTTAAGGAAATATGAGAGGGAGAAAAACAATGCAAATTATTTAAGTTTTTTTTTTTGCACCAAAAAACAGAAGATGTAAAGTAGAATGGGAAAATTGGTGAGGGATGACTGGTCAAGCTCGTGGAAAATTGGTCGAAACTCAAATCTTTAAAAATGTAAAGTATCACTTTTACATATCTCCATAATATAAGGTTGACTGGGGAGGTTGCAAAAAGGAAACGAATGATTAAAATTATACCAAAATGCCCCCTCTTTAAAATCAGCAACTTTAGTAAAATTAATGTAATACTTGAATGTAATGGTAAACAAGGTGAAAGAGAAAGAATTATCAAAGCTATATCTGAATCTGATATATATCAGAGATGTAATATTTTATACTTGGACGCAAAATTTGGAAATAAAACCATTCTTTGATATAATGAACTATATAATAGATACTGTGAGGGGATGAGGAGAGGTTATATTTATTCGTAAATATCCCGTTACTTTCAATTTTAGATCTAAATTCAAATTTAAGAATTAAACTCTTTCCAAATCAAAATGGATATTATATCTCTGATTAATTTAAATTTTTAATTTTTTGCACTAATCAATCCTTAGTTATGGAATACTTTTTACTAACATATAAAAAATATCTTTTTTCGTAAATTTTGAATAGATAGAATTCTAATATAGATATGCTATAGGGACAGGGAATCTGCTCATGGATGAAGTAGGGGACGGAAACGTCACTGGGATATACCACAGGGCGCTACGCGAAGTGGGAAGGTCGATGGAAGGAGCCTTCGAATACCTCATATGCAGAAAATGGAAAGACAATAAACAAACACAAGGGGAAAATAAGTACACGGGTTCCATAAAACAAGCAGGAAAAAATACAAAACGTTTTTGCATATTTAAATACCATTTTTTTTGGACCATTACTTTGGATTTAATCTATGGAGTGCATAGAATAATGCTAGGTCTTTCATCATGGAAACATGCCAGGTAAATAAAGACATGTGAGTCCTTTCATGACTAGCCATATGACCAACTTCTTATATTCTACCTTCCTCTGCTTTCCTATTTGAGACACAACTATTTGCCAATTCACGCAAAAGTAAGATTGCTTTTAAAAAATCTTGTAAAAAAACAAAGATTTAAATCTTTCGGCAATGAAATATACCTTCTTATCTCTCCTTAAAGCCACATAATCACCTTGCAAAACTGGTGCATCTACCTACCTCTAAAATGACCCAATCTCCCTAGATTTACTATTTGGAAGAAACTACAACATAATGCATATAACACGAGATCTAACAGAATTTAAATAAAATATAATTTGAGACCATAATCAATATTAATGCCTTTCCCATACCACCATATAATTCTTCTTAGAATTTCTGATTTCTTCATTCTTTGTAATATTTATACCTTACCAACCCTCTTTACATCAAAACAAAACCAAAATAAACATAATCTTTATAATAACTAGCAATATTAATACACACAAAAAAAACACATTGAGAGAGAGAGAGAGAGAGAGAGAGAGAGAGAGAGAGAGAGAGAGAGAGAGAGAGAGAGAGAGAGAGAGAGAGAGAGAGAGAGATTACGCTGATCTTCATTGTAAGAAGCTTCACGCTTAAGTAGCTTCATATGCTGACCCAACCCCTATCAACCTATATTAAGCAATTCATTCAACCCATTTAAACAGAATAAGTTAACATTTCTAACAATTCTCTTATGTTCCTGTTTCTTCCTTTACATTTTAAACAAAAATATGTAAATCACCAATTATGTTTTATTGGAGAGAGAGAGAGAGAGAGAGAGAGAGAGAGAGAGAGAGAGAGAGAGAGAGAGAGAGAGAGAGAGAGAGAGAGAGAGAGAGAGAGAGAGAGAGAGAGAGAGAGAGAGAGAGAGAGAGAGAGAAAGACTATGCTGATCTTCGTTGTGAGTAGCGTCACGCTTAAGTAGCTTCATATGCTGACCTAACCCCTACCATCCTACGTTAAAACAATTCATTCAACCCATTTAAACGCAGTAAGCTTTATCAGCAATTTACTCCTACCCCCAAACAAGATACATTTAGACCCTTGTCAATAAAAATATTCTTTTTAAGCCCCTTAAAACACCCGTTTATAAAGCTAACATTTCTATCATTTCTGTTATGTACCTGTTTGTACCTTTTCATTTTAAACAAAAATATGTCGGTCACGAATTATGTTTATTGGAGAGAGAGAGAGAGAGAGAGAGAGAGAGAGAGAGAGAGAGAGAGAGAGAGAGAGAGAGAGAGAGAGAGAGAGAGAGAGAGAGAGAGAGAGAGAGAGAGAGAGAGAGAGAGGGAGGGAGGGGGATGAAATCACATGTTCTTACTCATGTGAGAGTTTTTTAACGTTTTCTTCCTAAACAGCGTTTGGCCATATGCCAGTTTATGTCCTAATATATATTAACTTTTAGCTTTCAAATAGTGTTATCGTTTGTACTTAATTCTATAACTTTCTTTTGCGCTATTTTTGATGTTTCTGATACTTTAGACATACATGCATGGATAATGCATACATACATACATGCATGCATGCATGCATGCATGCATGCATACATCTATCCATCCATCCATCCATCCATCCATCCATCCATCCATCCATACATCCATACATACATACATACATACATACATGCATTAAGATAATAATAACACATTTTGTATTGCTAGATCTAAACTATATGAAACTCAGATATTATATGTCCAGTGGCAAAAGACGCCCCTTTATTCTCTTTGTTTAGAAATATATCGTATAAAGCACCGTTTAAAGTTTAGTGAGTGTTGTGTGTAAAGCAGTCATTTATTTTGCTGGTCTGATCATGTTCTTATTATACACCTACTATTAGCTGGAAATATCCGGCATAAGTGCATTAAATAGTTTCAGAAGTTGTTTAATACACGCCTTGTTTGAAGGGCGATCATCGAATGTCATGTAATCTGAAGTCGTTGTTATATCCCAAACATATCTCTTATCTATGTATCAAGGCAACAAGGAAGAAGTGACATTTAAAGTCAACAATTTTAAAACTTTGGGGTGGGTTGAATGACAAAAGACCGGGCTTGTCTATTTACTGTATCCCTTCCCTCTAATAGCCACACTCTTGTTTCATGTAAGTCCAAGTTTCCTTTGCCCGTTGCCACGTCATTTTTAATAATTGGATATTTATGTTTGGGTGTAGTTTCAGAGTCCATTCAGTATCAAAAAGTTGGATTTCGCTTAGTAGTCAACCTAGCTAACTTGTACAACATTTCATCAAGATATACCTTTATGAAACCGATAGGAATATTATTTATTTTCTCAAATATTGCGAGTGTGGGATTAAATATATCTGTTATAGGCTGAAAGACGAAATGAAATTACAGAGTTTATGTAATTTTACCTGGAACACGCCATTTTTATTCAGAATCACCACCTGACTACGCAAATCTCGCAACCTACATGTCGATGACATCAGAGATCCGAGAGTAACTAAAGAGAGAGAGAGAGAGAGAGAGAGAGAGAGAGAGAGAGAGAGAGAGAGAGAGAGAGAGAGAGAGAGAGAGAGAGAGAGAGAGAGAGAGATTCATATGCTGACCCAACCCCTATCATCCTATATTAAACAATTCATTCAACCCATTTAAACAGCGTAAGCTTTAAAAGCAATTTATCACTTCCCCAGAAAGATAAATTTAGAACCTTGTCAATAAAAATATTCTTTTTAAGCCCCTAAAAACACCCATTTAAAAAGCTAACATTTCCAACAATTCTGTTATGTTCCTGTTTCTACCTTTTCATTTTAAATAAAAATGTCAAATACGAATTATGTTTTATTGGAGAGAGCGAGAGAGAGAGAGAGAGAGAGAGAGAGAGAGAGAGAGAGAGAGAGAGAGAGAGAGAGAGAGAGAGAGAGAGAGAGAGATTATTCTGATCTTCATTGTAAGTAGCTTCACGCTTAAGTAGGTTCATATGCTGACCCAACTCCTATCATCCTATATTAAACGATTCATTCAACCCATTTAAACATAGTAATCTTTAGCAGCAATTTATCCCTTCCCCAAAAAAGATAAATTTAGGCCCTTGTCAATAAAAATAGTCTCTTTAAGACCCTTAAAACACCCATTTGTAAATCTAACATTTCTAACAATTCTGTTATTTTCCTGTTTCTACCTTTTCATTTTAAATAAATATGTCAACAACGAATTATGTTTTATTGGAGAGAGAGAGAGAGAGAGAGAGAGAGAGAGAGAGAGAGAGAGAGAGAGAGAGAGAGAGAGAGAGAGAGAGAGAGAGGTGGGAGGGTGGTGATGAGCTCACATGCTCTTACTCATGTGTTTTCTTCCTTTTGGTCATTTGGTCATATGCCAGTTTATGTCCTCATATATATTTACTTTTATTTTTCAAATAGTGTTATGGTTTGTATTTAATTTTATAACATTCGTTTGCGCTATTTTTGCTGCTGTTTTTGATACTTTAGACATAGATGCATGGATGCATGGATGCATGCATGCATGCATCCATCCATGCATGCATCCATCCATCCATGCATGCATCCATCCATCCATGCATGCATCCATCCATCCATCCATCCATCCATCCATCCATCCATCCATCCATCCATCCATCCATACATACATACATTAAGATAATAATAACACATTTTGTATTGCTAGATCTAAACTACATGAAACTCAGATATTATATGTCCAGTGGCAAGAGACGCCTCTTTATTCTCTTTGTTTAGAAATATATCGTATAAAGCACCGTTTAAAGTTTAAAGCAGGGATTTATTTGGCTCGTGTGATCGTGTTCTTATTATACACCTACTATTAGCTGGAAATACCTGGTAGGTCTGCATTTTAATAGTTTTAGAAGTTGTTTAATACACGCATTGTTTGAAAGGCGATCATCGAGTGTCGTGTGATCTGAAGTTGTTGTTATGACCCGAGCATATCTTTTATCTAGGTATCAAGGAAAACAAGGAAGAAAAGACATTTAAAGTCAACAATTGTAAATCTTTGGGGGTGGGTTGAATGACAAAAGACCAGGCTTGTCTATTTACTGCATCCCTTCCCTCCAATATCCAATCTCTTGTTTCTGGTAAATCCAAGTTTCCTCTGCCCATTGCCACGCCTTTTTTGATAATTGGATATTTATGTTTGGGTGTAGGTCCAGAGTCCATTCAATATCGAAAAATTGGAATTCGCTTACTAGTCAACCATGCGATCTTGTACAACATTTCATCGAGATATACATTCATGATATCAATAGGAATATGAATTATTTTCTCAGATATTGCGAGTGCATCAATAATTATATCTTTAATCCGCTGAAAGACGATATGAAACTACAGCGTTGATGTAATTGTACCTTGAACACGCGATTTTTATTTTGAGTAACCACATGACTACACAAATCTCGCAACGTATATGTCGATGTTATATCAACGAGAGAGAGAGAGAGAGAGAGAGAGAGAGAGAGAGAGAGAGAGAGAGAGAGAGAGAGAGAGAGAGAGAGAGAGAGAGAGAGAGAGAGAGAGAGAGAGAGAGAGAGAGAGAGAGAGAGAGAGAGAGAGAGAGAGAGAGAGAGAGAGAGAGAGAGAGAGAGTCGTTGCTAATCCAAGGAAGAATCATCGACCTACGGGAATTTATTATCAAGCTTACTTACAGACCGACCTTGGCCGAGCCAAGACTGAAACCAAAGTGACCTGTAAAGGCAAGCGCCTTAGACCGTGTGGCCACCCGGTGCGTTTGAGAGAGAGAGAGAGAGAGAGAGAGAGAGAGAGAGAGAGAGAGAGAGAGAGAGAGAGAGAGAGAGAGAGAGAGAGAGAGAGAGAGAGAGAGAGAGAGAGAGCATTACATACCCAAGGGAAAATTTAGCTGAACTTTTAGACTGAAACCAAAGTGATCTGTAAAGGCGCCTTAGACCATGTGACCACCCGGTGCCACAGAGAGAGAGAGAGAGAGAGAGAGAGAGAGAGAGAGAGAGAGAGAGAGAGAGAGAGAGAGAGAGAGAGAGAGAGAGAGAGAGAGAGAGAGAGAACCTCGTGAAGAATCGTCGACCTACATGAATCTTTTAGATAGGTTTCTCACATAATATATTTTAGATTAAATAGATTTCTGAAACTGAATCGTATCAGCTATCAGAGATGACCATCTGCATAACTTGTATATATACATCATTCAGATATTGTCGTTCTTGAAACAGTAATTAATTGACATAAAATTACTATGCAAGTTTCCGGTCATGGGATTTTTCACGAGTCTGTAATGCTTGATAGTAACCTATTATGAGTGATATTTTTACCTGATGAAAAATGATATCATCCTGTGATATATTATGCGACTCATTCCTTCCATGCCTACAATTGTAGGACGTAAATCTATGTTCCCTATTTAGAAATTTGGAAATCTTCAGTATCATATTTCCAGATTCACAACAGAAATGACACCGAAGCTTATATTACAGAAGATTTTACTTGCTTTATTTAATACGTCACTGACGTGTTTAACAAAAGAATGCTTGTGATATCGATATCCATATATGCAGTATATGCAACAGCAATTTAAAACATAACTTAAGAGGATAAGGAAGGAAAAAAATTGTGACTAGCGTGATGCAACCTTTAAAGGGAATGTAAGCATTGTGTGTGTGTGTGTGTGTGTGTGTGTGTGTGTGAGAGAGAGAGAGAGAGAGAGAGAGAGAGAGAGAGAGAGAGAGAGAGGTGGGAGGGTGGTGATGAGCTCACATGCTCTTACTCATGTGTTTTCTTCCTTTTGGTCATTTGGTCATATGCCAGTTTATGTCCTCATATATATTTACTTTTATTTTTCAAATAGTGTTATGGTTTGTATTTAATTTTATAACATTCGTTTGCGCTATTTTTGCTGCTGTTTTTGATACTTTAGACATAGATGCATGGAGGCATGGATGCATGCATGCATGCATGCATCCATCCATGCATGCATCCATCCATCCATGCATGCATCCATCCATCCATCCATCCATCCATCCATCCATCCATCCATCCATCTATCCATCCATCCATCCATCCATCCATCCATACATACATTAAGATAATAATAACACATTTTGTATTGCTAGATCTAAACTACATGAAACTCAGATATTATATGTCCAGTGGCAAGAGACGCCTCTTTATTCTCTTTGTTTAGAAATATATCGTATAAAGCACCGTTTAAAGTTTAAAGCAGGGATTTATTTGGCTCGTGTGATCGTGTTCTTATTATACACCTACTATTAGCGGGAAATACCTGGTAGGTCTGCATTTTAATAGTTTTAGAAGTTGTTTAATACACGCATTGTTTGAAAGGCGATCATCGAGTGTCGTGTGATCTGAAGTTGTTGTTATGACCCGAGCATATCTTTTATCTAGGTATCAAGGAAAACAAGGAAGAAAAGACATTTAAAGTCAACAATTGTAAATCTTTGGGGGTGGGTTGAATGACAAAAGACCAGGCTTGTCTATTTACTGCATCCCTTCCCTCCAATATCCAATCTCTTGTTTCTGGTAAATCCAAGTTTCCTCTGCCCATTGCCACGCCTTTTTTGATAATTGGATATTTATGTTTGGGTGTAGGTCCAGAGTCCATTCAATATCGAAAAATTGGAATTCGCTTACTAGTCAACCATGCGATCTTGTACAACATTTCATCGAGATATACATTCATGATATCAATAGGAATATGAATTATTTTCTCAGATATTGCGAGTGCATCAATAATTATATCTTTAATCCGCTGAAAGACGATATGAAACTACAGCGTTGATGTAATTGTACCTTGAACACGCGATTTTTATTTTGAGTAACCACATGACTACACAAATCTCGCAACGTATATGTCGATGTTATATCAACGAGAGAGAGAGAGAGAGAGAGAGAGAGAGAGAGAGAGAGAGAGAGAGAGAGAGAGAGAGAGTCGTTGCTAATCCAAGGAAGAATCATCGACCTACGGGAATTTATTATCAAGCTTACTTACAGACCGACCTTGGCCGAGCCGAGACTGAAACCAAAGTGACCTGTAAAGGCAAGCGCCTTAGACCGTGTGGCCACCCGGTGCGTTTTATTGAGAGAGAGAGAGAGAGAGAGAGAGAGAGAGAGAGAGAGAGAGAGAGAGAGAGAGAGAGAGAGAGAGAGAGAGAGAGAGAGAGTTACATACCCAAGGGAAAATTTAGCTGAACTTTTAGACTGAAACCAAAGTGATCTGTAAAGGCGCCTTAGACCATGTGACCACCCGGTGCCAGAGAGAGAGAGAGAGAGAGAGAGAGAGAGAGAGAGAGAGAGAGAGAGAGAGAGAACCTCGTGAAGAATCGTCGACCTACATGAATCTTTTAGATAGGTTTCTCACATAATATATTTTAGATTAAATAGATTTCTGAAACTGAATCGTATCAGCTATCAGAGATGACCATCTGCATAACTTGTATATATACATCATTCAGATATTGTCGTTCTTGAAACAGTAATTAATTGACATAAAATTACTATGCAAGTTTCCGGTCATGGGATTTTTCACGAGTCTGTAATGCTTGATAGTAACCTATTATGAGTGATATTTTTACCTGATGAAAAATGATATCATCCTGTGATATATTATGCGACTCACTCCTTCCATGCCTACAATTGTAGGACGTAAATCTATGTTCCCTATTTAGAAATTTGGAAATCTTCAGTATCATATTTCCAGATTCACAACAGAAATGACACCGAAGCTTATATTACAGAAGATTTTACTTGCTTTATTTAATACGTCACTGACGTGTTTAACAAAAGAATGCTTGTGATATCGATATCCATATATGCAGTATATGCAACAGCAATTTAAAACATAACTTAAGAGGATAAGGAAGAAAAAAAATTGTGACTAGCCTGATGCAACCTTTAAAGGGAATTTAAGCATTGTGTTTGTGTGTGTGTGTGTGTGTGTGTGTGTGTGAGAGAGAGAGAGAGAGAGAGAGAGAGAGAGAGAGAGAGAGAGAGAGAGAGAGAGAGAGAGAGAGAGAGAGAGAGAGAGAGAGAGAGAGAGAGAGAGAGAGAACTTGTGGCGTTTTGTAACAAATAACGTACCAGCATTTTGTGGTGAAAATTATTAAACACAGATTTCTTTGATAGAGATTAGAGCATACCATACTTTGTGTACTTGCTGAGAACCTTCGCGTTCACTGTCTAGCAACACACATAATGTGTCTACAAAGGTAATTAAATGATAGCAAAGGTAATTAAATGATAGCAAAGGCTTAAGGTAGTTAAAGCTGATTGCTTTCCGTTACTGAATTTCTAAGTTTGTCTTTTGGAAAAAAACACCCAATGGTCCATTTCATGACCTCCAACTTCTTTAGAAAAGAGCTTTATATATTTTGCCAAAATAATGAAAACTGAAAATCACAGTTTGCCCATGATGTGTGTATGTGTGTGTGTGTGTGTGTGTGTGTGTGTGTGTGTGTGTGTGTGTGTGTGTGTGTGCATGAGTGTAGGCCCCTAATTTAAACAATCAATACTAGGAGACAAGTTTATTCAGCCTGGTCTATTCTGGTACAAATTCTACAATCAAATTCACAACACGACACAAATCTTTTTACAAGTTCAAAACTTCTGTCTCTTTTTTCTTCACTTTCTCAGGTTTTCCTTCTCTTCTTCCTCAACTTTTTCTCGCCTTCTTTTCTCCCTACTCTTTTTCTAAACATGTTATGATTCTTCCTTTCCCGTGAATATGTCTTCTTCTTCCTCCTGCTCCTGTTGTTTCTTAGTTAAATCTAAAGACCAATTCTTAACTTTTGTCTCTATTGACATTGGTCTTGTTTTTTTGTGACGGTCAGGACATTATGTAGCCCAATGCCCTTTCTTCTAACAGATACAGCAAGCATACTGACTTTTATTTCGAAAGAAGGGGAAGTAGACCGTTGCATTGTCTGAAGAAAACTTTCGTACGACACCTCGCAAAGTTCGATCTCTGTAGGTTTTTCTATCGTGCTGGCCAGTTTGAGAGTGAAATGAATGATGAGAAGGAAGTTATTCGCCATTGATATACACACTAGTTTGACATGGATATAAATATGACCATGGTGTTTTATATGTAGTCATTTGTAGTTTACAGTCAAGATCAATCGATCACATCATTTCTTGAAGAATGGAGAAGAAAGTAAGTAAATGAAACGTGATTTATCCTTACGCACACTAGCTGAAATCTTGTCACAAATTCATGTGATCGATTGTGAAGATGAGATGAGAGAACCAGAATCTAAACCCAGAGAGTGTACACCAAACCAAATTCCGCCATCACCACCAGTAAGTAAACCCTGTAAAGAATTACCACATTCGAGAGACAGAAAAACGCTCCTCTAGAAAAGTTAAAACTACAGCCTACACGTAAACGGTGAAGTTTGAAGTTTTCAATTCCGACGTACCATTGGAGAAAGTAGAAGGGTTCATCATATATGTGTGGAATTCTTTGTTAACCACACAAAAACATCTACATCGATCGCCTGGGTCAACAGCACCCTAAAATTGAAAGAGCCTAGACGGACGGGCATCCCAACCACAAAATTCTAAGTTTTGCAAGTGGCGGTCCCAAACAAATATAGCTACGAATAACGGGACAAAGAGAAGCATACAAGGAGTGTAAAGTGAATATATTGACTCTCAATTATAGAACCAGTCGAGTGGTGAAATTTGGCGCATTGAAAGAAGCCTTGTAGTATGCACAGGATCGAATTTTAAAGTGACCACTTACGAGTCACAAAAAAATGTACGTTTACCCACACATCAAATTGTTAGAAACTGTTTATCAAATCGTGTACTAAAGGCGAGTACGAGATCCCAACCGTTTCGCTTTAACTTACGCACACGCTGATATAAAACAATGATGTCATTTTAGACAACAACAAAAAGAATGGTTTCGACACAGCAATAATCAAGGGAGCGACCAGCTGAGAACTCCAAGTTCAAACGATACAATTTTCCTGTTTTCTTGACTGACTATTGTAATTGTGCCAGTCGATTTAAAAAGTTTCAAAAATGGCCCGCAGATAGGGAAGGATTACCTACTGTCAATGTTTTATCTAGAAAAAGATTTGTCTACTTCGGATCTGATGCTGGTTTGGGATACGACGTACACTGTTTCAGTTGTGGTCTGAGGTTGCGTATGGATCGATGTATCGTTAAAGATTCTGCTATTCTGGAACATACTCGATGGTCTCCGCACTGTCCGTACATTTATATGGTCTTTCCACCCCTCAAACTACGGTTCAGTTATGACGGTACCTTAGAGAAGGAAAAAGTGAAATTAATTTATAACAGACCAGGGGGACTTACCCAGTCAACATTTCACAATTGAACCGTAGTCATAGTGGACACAATCACGCCCTACTAATTAGCATAGATAACCACGTCCTATTTATTAGCTTAACACATCGTATAAAATCAAAGTATTCGATATTGCATTTATCCAATGTGAATTAGTGTAAATTATTTACTGCGTATTTAACATAGCATAATGAATGGTTGCATTTTTTTTCTTTTTTGACAATTTAAATTTATATCTGATATATTACGTCCGTCGGATAGATGATGGAAATTAAATTTTAAGTCCGTCAAGTCTATGTACTTGAAAATCATATAATGAGATATCGGGACATGATAAATTTTAGTATTTATTTGTTGTTCACACAATACGATAATTACTAAGTCTTCACTCCAGAATCTGTTTCCGTCCACTTTTCCTTCATGATTCTATATTATTGTAAAATTGGAGAAACCGCAATGAATTATTATGCACAAGGCAAAACGGCTTTCATAAAATACTGAATAATAGTTGCTTACTTTCCTGCGCATAATAATAGGCTGTATTATTTTAAAAAAATATGCAGTCATTAATAATGATAATGTGTCAGATGTCGATACCTCATACATACATACATACATACATACATACATACATACATACATACATACATACATACATACATACATACATACATACATACATACATACATACATACATACATAAATACTTGCATGCATGCATGCATGCATACATACATACATACATACATACATACATACATACATACATACATACATACATACATACATACATACATACATACATACATACATACATACATACATACATACATACATACATACATACATGGGCTAACATGCTCAGTAGATGGAACCAAATGCATATATATATTAATGGCATTGTATGATGGAACAGTCCTTATCATAGGATGTGTAAAAGAGTTTTTATTGCGGGATGACTACTTTTCTGAGGCGAATAGAATATAACTAAATCTTGAGAAATGTAAAAAAAATTGAACAATGCAAACATATAATGGAAATTAAACATCGTGTTTTCTCATTGCACTACCATAAGAAAAAATAATTAAGACTGTTAACCTATAGCTAATAATATTCCTAGCTAAGTAAAATTATTAATATTGATTTCCAGAAAATCTTTATGTGTTCTGCATTGAAAGGTGTGGCTGATGACTTTGCATCTCTGACATTGTTGCTATGGAAGATGCATTTTGTACACAGCCTCCATATTATGAACTGTAGCCTCAAAAATCTATAATTCAACATGCTTAAGAATGCATTTCGCTTTTCTCTGCTGTAATCACAGCACGGTGATGAAATTTCACAGAAAAGGGCGTTTACCAGTATAGATACTTGAGCAACTGCATATGGTTGATGCCCTTGTATCATTGCATTTCTTGAGCACTGCAATGGGATGACGCAGCTCTCGGGTGTAACACTTTTCCATGTACTACTGTCGGATTATGTGCACGAACTATGGTTGGGTATAAACGATGAACTCCAGAGCGATAGCGATCGTGTTGCAGTTCGTCCATTATTGGTGCTCAGGATAACCTTATTAGACTTACATTATGGCATGTGGTCATTGTCTGCTAGTGTTCTGATAAACGAAAAAGATTCGAATAATCTGCTAGTGTTCTGATAAACGAAAAAGATTTGAATAAGAGTACAAGAGTACAGCTGAAAATTATATTTGATATATTTCATATATTCGAGTCTAATAGTATTTAAACGTTTACTTATAGTATGTGATATGTATACTTTGGGTACCAGAGTTATGAGTACTATAAGGTTCTCAACATAACTTTCGCAATTTGTCACTCATTATACTTTCATTAGTCTTGTTTGTAGTCACATATTTGTGTATGCTATAAACAAACAAATTCAATCTAAAAAAGATCACTGCTTATAAAATACCTGAGTTTATTTTTGAAGCATTCTGCCTAAATTGTTAATAAATTGATTTCTAGCAAATCCCCTGTCAATTTCATACAAAATAAAAATCTATTAACATTCAAGTGTTGATTTTTGTAATTATGCTGAAACTTTTAAAAGATTGCTCCGCTGCTAAATTCGATGATATTAGCCTTGATAAAGTAACCGTTTCGCGTCCACTGCTAATCTTCGATTACATGTTTCTTCCCAATTGTCTGGTTTGCCTTCCATTTAGAAATTTAGAACGTGAAGGAAGAAAACATTGCAGTAAATATTACACACAATTGAAACACAAAGCAATATAATGGATGTATGAAACAAAAGAGCCACCACATGTAAGAGCTAACGTGGATCTGACATATCATAATACTCGTCGGTAAAAGACCTTTAGATGGCCAACTGAAGGACAAATACAATATAATTTAATCTTCTGGACATATCAGACTACTATAATTGTTTCTTGTTGTTTCTTTACCATTTTAGTATGACTTTGCGAAACTAGAATATTATTGAAATTTGAAATTATCTTTCTACGTTTCATAAGAAATTGAAAGTAAACAAGAATTTATGTCAAATGAGGAGATTGTCCTATGAAGTTAATTATTTTGCTAGTTGTACTATAGTCATGTGGATGTTTGGGGGGTGGGGTGGGGTGTAAAATAATGAAATGTTCGAAAGTACCATATCTGATTTGGTTGAGCCAGTGTCAGAGCTGCAAAAAGTTATTTTAGTGTCAGTTCATGGGTTTTGCATTCTTATTTGAGTTAGCATTAAGGTACTATTAGACTGATATTAAAATAACTACTTACAATGTCATCAATATTATCTCTATCTAGTAAGCGTATAGCATCTCATAAAGATGAATATCAGTCTTTACCTTACCGAGAAAAGTAGTATTAATAGATTTATATTTTTTTAATTTCAATAGAAGTGTTCACTAAATTTGTATGAATCTCAACTCAGTGAGCGCATGTCAGTATCTTTTTGATGAAGGAAAGCAATGACAATTCTTGGGCTTCATTATTTAGTAAAAATCATGAGGATAGTCTTCCAAAAGAGATAAACAAAAATAACTAAACCATTTTTCCGTTCATGTGAGTATTTGGTGTGTAATTTCTTAAAAATATTGGGATACTTCATCAAATTGATTCAGTACACCACATTCACTTGCGTTTATGTGTGCGGCCTTTACCTCATCATGTATTATGAAAGCATTGGCAACCATTGCAAAATGTGTACGGATATTGTTGGTGCGTTGCAGAGATGTAATTTTCAATCTAGTAGAAAAGAGTTGTTTATCTGACAAACCAATACCCTCAAAAAGACAAGAGTTGATGAAAAATGAGATTGTAAAAGAGTTAGAGAGGAAATCAGGACAGGTGTTTTTTATATATGTGTTGAGTTTTTGGAGCACCAGAGATCACATATAATATAATAATGCTGGTTGATTTCATTTTAAAAATCTCTTTGCAAGTCTGGTGTGGACAATTAATGGGTTTGGCGTTCGTTGCAAAGTTCCATAATAAGAGCACGATGTCAAATATCATTTCATTTAGGCATCGATCATGTTTACATGCCTCTGGAATGATGAATTTTCATCATTGGAGTACAAGTTTGTAAAATAAATATCTTATAAATTGTTTTATTATATGTGCAGAGACAAGCTCAAATGCAACTGGTTATTGAGAGAGCACTATTATTTTAGTATCGGTCTAAATCTGGTTTATTAAAATATATGATAGGCAATCAGATCATGAAGCAGCTTTTATCACGAAGGCCTAAGTAAATTATCGCCATCTCCATATTATTGAAGGACATTGGACTTTAAAAGTAATTTAATACATGATGAAGCACCTTTCAACTTCCACGACCATTGGTGGTGACATCGACTGAATCTCGGAAATCTGTCATGTGCAGGCCGTGTCCTAGCTATTTAATATGGTTGGTTATTCGTAGGTCAGATACGCATATCTAAATCGTACAATGTCACATCGAAGGAATACATTGAAAAGAGTACAATAATTGCATTTGTCCCCGTGTTTAATATATGATATTAATTAAGTAAAAGAATAAATAAAATAAATATTGGTTTAGTAACTTACTACTATTTGTATTCGGTTATATCCGCCTGACATTAAGAATATTGACCACGTTCTATACGGTTGAGTTTATATAGTTTTTGTTTCGATAAATGACCTTAGTCTCATAAGCCTGGTATTGAACTTTGTTTCTTCTTTTTCGTTCGTTCGAGAGAGAGAGAGAGAGAGAGAGAGAGAGAGAGAGAGAGAGAGAGAGAGAGAGAGAGAGAGAGAGAGAGAGAGAGAGAGAGAGAGAGATTAGGCTTTAAGTAAATTAGGGGTTCATGACACTCACACACGTCAAATATGGACGACATGAAAGGATATGTGAACGTTGTGTACATAATAATGTTCAATATGAAGATCATTTTATTTTAAACTGTCTTTCATTCATGTTACCTACAATATTCTATATTGATCCTTAGTCTTGCGTAAACTACTACATTTACTCACCAAAGAATATTTAAGAACTGTAAAATGAATTCCAACTTAGATTATCTTCTGTAGCTCTCTAGGGTTTTTGATCTCTATATGTATGTGTATATAGTTTTTTTTATCGCCTTTATTGATTCATCTATTCAGTCATGTATACAGCAGCGTACTGCATACAAATTATGTATTGTATTGACTATATGTGTTTTTGCATTTTGCATATCATATGTCAAATTAACAAAATTATATTCTATTCTGTTCAGTAAAACAATTCAGTTCTAAAAAAACAATAATTTGATAATTGATTAATTACAAGTAGAACATAAGGACTCTAAAGGGAACTGCATAGGAACTGAAAAGAAAAAACTAAAACTGATTTATAACAGACCAGTGGGACTTACCGCATCAACATTACACAACATTCCACAATTGAACTGTTGTCCTAGTGGACACAACTACACCTTATTCACTAGCATAGAGAGCCAAGCCCTTTTCGTTAGCAGAACACATCATATAAAATCACAGCATTTTATATTGGCAATTATCCGGTGTGAATTAGTGTTAATTATTTACTGCATATTGAACATGGCATACCAAATGGTTGAATTTGTTTCTATTTTGACAATTTAAATTTGCATATGATATATTAAGTCCCTCGGTTAGATGACGGAAATTAGATATTAAGTTTGTCAAGCCTAAGTGCCTGTAAATCACGTGATAAGATATAGGCACATGACGGGTTTGAGTGAGTATTTGTTTATTGCAGACGCAACATGTTCACAAACCCTTCAGACCAGAGGCTGTTTCTGTCCACTTTTCCATCATGAATTTATATAGATTGTGAAATTGGAGAAACCGCTATTAATTATTGTGCACAAGCAAACGGTCTTGACAACATACCGAATAATAGTTATTTACTTCCCGATCATATTAATTTGCTGTTTTATTATTTTGAAACAATACTTACAGTCATTAAAAATGGCAATGTGTCAGATGTCAATATTTCATACATAGATACATACATATATACATACATACATAGATACATAGATACATACATACATACATACATACATACAAACATACATACATACATACATACAAGTTTACATACATTATATATATATATATATATATATATATATATATATATATATATATATATATATATATATATATATATATATATATATATATATATATATACCCAGTAAATATGGAGTCGTAGTAAATGCTATACAAAAGTGGGTAAATTAAGCTTAAAAGATATAGCACTTTCTTGCTATAATACCATTTTATATAACATTTTTTTATTATAATGCAAGTGCGCTAAAGTAGTGTTAAAATTATATTTAGCATGTACTAATTATAAGGTAGTGTCACTATAACACATTAAACGCTATGGCTGCTTTGGATAGCATTATAATCAGGTAGTACTATACATATAACATACTTCATTATCAGGTAGTGTGACTATAAAGTATTGTATGTATCAAGAGGGAGTAATTTTCAAATAGTGGTACTTTTTCGTGTAATGGAACAGTGTTGCCAGTATATATTCTACATTTGAAACTTCTGAGACTGGCAGTGGAAAATCTTTAGTATATATCACATAATTGTTGGATCCAACTGCGAACTCAATAGATCCAAATCTGCAATTGCAAAATGTACTAGAAAATCCGGGGCTATGCTCTTTCTTTGGACTAATCTATTCAAGACACAGCTCCGGCCATGATCTGATCGTACATTATCCGTCGAAAGTTGTATCAGACTTACAAGCGAGTAAATATGATACATTGTCAGCGCACGATACACTGATATGCGAATGAGATGACTCAACACAATAATCTAAGACAATATATTTCAAATAGTGTTCTTTTGTAATACCTAATAAATTTCCAGAAAATTTGGCGAATATATAAGATGACTGAATGCCACAAAACAAACTAGTGCATATAATAGATCAGTTCCAATCTCCTAACAGCTATTTTTATCTCTAAGCGAGATAGGTAATTAAGCTTATGTCCTTGGTATTAAATAAAGTATGTGTTACGCTGTACAAGCTTATGGGACTCTCATCAATATACTGATCTAAATGAAGAGAGGTCTATGACGTGATACAGGCAGTTTTTGGTTCGGTTACTTGGATTATGATAGGCCTGATAAAAACTGTACATATAATATATTCATTAACATTTTATCTGGTCAAAGTCCAATGGACAAGTAGATAATGTAACATTGTGTATTTGTCCATTATGTTGGTGCCTGATTATCCTTCAAACGTTACATGCACAATCCATACACTCTATTCGTACCTATTTTATAGTAGGCTAGATCCTACTGAACAATGATTGACGTTAACATTGGCATATCACAGTTTTGGTGGTTGTATAAATACTGGCTGACTTCGTAGGAGCATTATAACAACCATGTCTGGAAAGGGACATAGTACACATTCTTATGACCATGCTAGGGATATGGAGATACTTGAAGGTAAGATGTATGATTTGATGAATGAAATGTTTCCACCAGATTTAGATCCTAACAAATATGAACAAATTTTACGAAACAAAGTTCTACCTAAAGAACTTTTTGATCGATTGGAGATAGGCACGTCCATTAAGATAAAATTTATAGAAAGGCTAATAGACAAAGGACTTCGTCTGAATGATGCTGACATTACAAAAGAAGGTTTCATTTTTAAGTTTTTAAAAAGATATATTATAAGCTATAACCATGAGGCAAATAGTGTAGAAAATGATTTGGCTTTACCAACAGGCACTATAAAACCGTTAACTAGACAGCAGATTCTACAACTTGATGAAGTACAAATTCCAGATGACAAGTTTTGTATTGATGGTAGTTCTGGTAAATTAGTCATTAGAAAGTATTTTGATCATAAGTTTGAGGTTGATGTATTGACGGAAGTTAGATGTAGCTACAGTAATTTTAAATACATTAAACAACCAAGCAATATATGTGTTACACATAATAGTGAGGACAATCACATTAACTCTGAGCAATTTGTTTTCAATATTTCTGTGTTTCAACTAATTGAATTCATTCATTTTTTTGGTGTGCTTGGAGTTTCAAAATCAGACAATGCTAAGATACTGCTACAATTTGGAAACTATATTTATCAAATAAAATTGCATGATTATTATGTGTCATTCTTTGGAATTCTTGGAAATCATTAGTTATATTTTGATCCTGAAGGTCACTTATGTGATCCACATGACGCAAAAGTTGAAAAGTATTATAAGTTTGAGGGAGATGCAACTCGCTTCAGAGAAGATGACGACATAAACAATAAAGGATTGTTTGAATGTCAAACAGATAATTTTTTTAATTTAATTAAATTCTTTTTATCTGGAAAGCACAATGATATTGTCTCTCACAACGCATCTGTTCCAGAAGGAACATGTGTATTGGCCATTATGATTTCGGAATGTATTCGAAATTTCAATACAATTTTCATCAATTTTTTAGGTATAACAAATAATAATACTATGTCAGTAGAAGATTTCTTAAAGAATCATTCAATGGCATTTCAAGGGTCATGGAAAAAAGGAAAACTGGGAAAAATGTTAACCCCCAGAAAAGAACTATTCAACGAGAACTAATTTGGCTAAGCAAGTTTGTATTAACCATGGTGAAAAAGATAAGAACCTAATATTTTCTCATATCTAACGATAAAACGTTTAAAATATTTTAGCTAACTAGAGAGATATATATATGATAAAAACGTACTAGCATATACGAAAATACGTAAACAGGTTTTCGACAAATATTATTTAATGTTAATAATAATATCGTAATAATAATAACCCCTTGATCAAGAAAAGATAGTATTGTTTTAAAATGTCAAAATATCTACAATCAGAAGCAAATGAAACGATAAACAAAGGTATATCAATATCCAACCTGTGTACAAAATGTCTCTTTTTGGCATGGTTTATATCTATCTCTCTGTCAAAGTTTAGTGGACAAAAATGCGATTTAAAGACTGAACGGTCTATAAAACGTTAATCAGTATCAAAACGGAAAGATGGTTGTAGTGGTTGAACATTAGTCCGTAGTTCTCTTCATAATAGATGCAGCAATTCTTAAGTTTCCAAGCGGATGTCACGATCCAGAAAAAGGAATGTAATGGATATCATTAGCCCATATTACTTTCATTTGCTAGTTGTTAATCTCTGGCTTTGAGACCATCCAAACATTTTGTGACATGGCAAAAAGAGGAAAAGAATGGATGTGGATTTGGCACAAATTGTTTAAACTGTGTGAGTGTTGAGGAATGACAATTGTCATCAGATGTACTTTGATCATCTGTGGAAAAGGCAACAATTTCATTAGTCACAGTTCACTTTATAAACGGTATAAATTTGAAAATAAATCGTACAGCTAATTTTAATTTATAATAATATGGAAATGTATATGACAGGACAAAACCAACTTTTTTCCATACTGGCATGTACTGCAAAAGCACTATAGAAAAGGAAAGTCGCCTAAGGAAAATGTCTCAGTCACAGAACAAATGTTAATTTTCTACCGGAGCTTCTATATGGGCCACTGAACATATGCTTACAGCTTTTCTGCAACAGGAAATAAAATAATCCGAGACTATATCTCGTTGCTTCTGTTCGGACCAAAATGTCTAATTCCAAAACTACAATAGATTCAAAAAGTCAGCTGTCAGATTATTTATTGGAGCGTGAACCTACTGAAAAAAGTAAAAAGCCTGAATTATCTTCAAAACATCTGCCCGCTGAAAAAGGCCCAAAGTCCAGATTTAAGGTTTTCCAGCATATAAAAGCTCAGGATAACTTTTAGCTTCCTGCACACGAGGCGAAGTCGGTGTTGTCCACTAAACATTATAATTACTGAAAAACAGCCCATGTCCAGAATTCCAATAGGAGTATTCTTCTACAGTAGAACAGTTAATGACCAGATTATCTATGTCTTATCCAGAATCTAAGAGTAAAAGTGTACATTGCAATAGGCACAAAACTGTCTAAGTCCATATTATCTATCAATCATTGTAGCTGCTCAAGAGACAAGAGAGGCCAAGTTCAAATGTTCAATGGAAACAGAAAAATTAAATATGGCAATGTAACTGTTTTGATGGCTGGGATACTTAAACTAAGTAGGCTTTAAATCGCATGTTCTTCTTATTTTAAAGAAGATGGTTTTTAAATTTTATTCCATTATTGTTATCTTATATTTTTAAATTTCCATTTTTAAATTTCTATTTTTAAATTTCTATTTTTAAATTTCAATTTTTAAATTTATATTTTAAAATTTTTGTTTTAATTTTAGTCCACCAAACAGACAGATAGATAAGCTCTTACCTGAGGAGGCCTCCACGTGGCAAGAGCTGGGGAACAGTTTCAGGATCTCTTTGAACCTAGACTTTCAACGAGTCTTGATACTGGCGAACACCCTCAACATTCCTAATTATATACTTTTCACGAAGAGAATACTAAATTTCATCAATTATAAACTGGCACTGAACCTGCTTAAAAAACAAAAATATAATTTTCTTTAAATTAAACTCAGTGTAGAACCTTCGATAGTAATTGGTTACCTACAGTTTTTGCTGACGTATAAATGTGATTAAATCCCGATCTCGGGAAATGGAAGTCATAAACGGTCTGTAGGGCACATGGAATTTGGAAATTAAAATTACTTTTGGGTCAGGGAAGCAAATCCTGAATCAGGATCCGAAAAACAAAATATAAAAAGAGATGGTCTCCATAAAAGCAGCAATAGCAATGGGTGTCCTAATAATTTAGAAACAAAACTGAAACCAAACAAGGGGTCTTCTGCTTAAAAAATAATCCAAACTTAAGGAAATGATTAAGGGCAAATCTAAAAAAGCAGATAGCGTCAAGATCAAAGCAAAAAGCAATATGAAAAAGAAAACAAGAGAAACTATATATCAAATTCAGATGCTCATTTATTCTAGAAAATTGTTTTCTTCGATAATACTAGTCATACTTTTTCTTTACCAAAGCAATCACATCTCTTTATGAAAACTAATAATGAACTAAGTGCCATATCTAATTATAGTTTCAGGTAAATTGTATTGGTTTTCTTAATGTTCCATTTTTGATAAAACAAATTAGATTTTTAAAGCATTAAAATCTTAAAACTATATATACAGTTAATATCTGGATAATTTTCTGTATCGAATAATATAGTGCACAGGTTTGTATTGAATAAAATCTGGTCAAATATAATCTTTTACAAGTATGATCAATAAAATATTGTTATTGGCTCATCGATAACTAATCCTTGGACAAAGTTGCATGTATCATTTTTTGCCGTAATATTTCTAAACATTCCTAATATTTTGGACAATATGTATATGGCCTTTTTATTTAATTCCGTAATATTCCTCGACATTTCGTTATACATAACTTGTTTTCCTCCTTTCTGTTATATAACCAAGCTTACTTTTTATTGACCTTGTGGTTTGTATTGGGAATTGTATTTATTTACTGCTAAACAGTAGAGAGATTGAGTTTGATTCAACTAGATTTAGGGTTTTCAGCTTTACTTTAATTATATTATATATTGCACAGGAAATATAATCGTGTTTCCTTCGTTATTTGCAAGTAATATTAGTTATAGTCATCTATTTTATGATTACCAATTATGTGCAAAAAAATCAAAATAAATAATGAACAAAACTTAAACCCCTCAAAATCACAAGTATATGTCCTCTTGCATCGATCGAAAGATTGTCGTTTATACTGTATTATTATCAAAATAATTCATAGATCCGATTGTGCAATCTTTTTCAACATGAAGCACGAGGGGATCACAATAATGTATGGATCTGTATCCACTAAGGAAATTGCTGTTCAAGTTATATCATAATTTTTATTCATCTTCATTATTTATGAAAACCTCTTTTTTACGACTCGTGTCTGTTTTCGGTAATACATACTCGCTTTTAAACCGAGTTTGTGTAAAATGCATTTTTTGAAAATTCTTTCAAATAATATGAGCATTATATTCGATGATATGTAATTCGTACTATTTTAGAATTTCAATTATACATTTTTTATTGTATTCACTCTTGAATATTGTCAATTTTAACATAATCATTATATTATTGATTATGTACACCAGGATTAGATTAACAATATGCATCTGATAAAACTAGAGATGCTAATTCCAAGTTAATATTCTTTTGTTCCCAAGCAATAGTTTCAAATACTTTTCAAATGAGCGTTTAGTTCATAAACATTTATGTTATGAACCTAATGTTCTTGAAGTTAAAATTTTATTTACCTTGTCTCTCTGATATCTCAATATTCTTCCAAAAGCCTTAAGAAGGCATACATTAAATCTACTTTTAAAAGAAAATTAATAATTCTTTCATTTGCTCATTCAAATTTTAGCCTCAATGCTAGATAATATACATCAATATTCATTTCTAACATATAGTTCCACATGTCCGGGACAGGCTGTACGAATTTCTCAATTTCGATTCTGTATTTATTTATTCAATGATTAATATAACCATATATAAACTATTGATATTTAAATGTGTATATTTTAAATACACTCCGTCTTCCATGTTACACAAAATTAATTCATCATCAACTAAAGTGATGCCTTTAGGATCGACTGTTTCATCCATGTACTTATAGCCATCGTCAAATAAGTGGTAGTTATACAATGTATCTAACAGTACTTTAAAATCTGATTCATATATATTATTTCCGTCCAATTTTCCGATTGTTCTAATTTTATTAAGCTTTAAATTTAATGTTAAATTTAACATAAATTTATATATTGTTCTTTGTTTATCAAAGGTTTCTTTGGTTTATTGTAAAGCATTTGTATTCTTCTTTGAAAGTTGAAACATTATTTCCATCATACGTGTCTGTGAATTGGATATCTATCATCGAAACCCTGCTGTTTGAATAATTTTTTGAGTCATCTTTAGTATATAAATAGTTGTGTTTTCAAATTACTTCCTGGTTATATCTCTCAATTATACAAGTGAATTTAACTTATGTGGATAGCTAATTTATCTCTTTAAACGATTCATGTTAACAATAAGATCAAGATTTGGTTAAATAATAGCACGAAGATGACGGGCAAACGTTTCTATCCGAATTTATGTAACTCATGAGCCACTTGATCAGTCCATCTAAAAGCTTTCAATTCAGGATTTTACTAACATAATATTCTTTGAACGGAATCATTCTTGTTCATTTACAAAGCTTTTGTTTTATGTTTTAATGTGGTTGGTGCTTTAATATTTAATCTTTATGACATGACCCGATCTGCATCCTGTTTTCAAGTGCCAGATTCATAATCGTAATTATATTCCACACATATTGTCTCTAAATTATCAGTAGGAGCTGAGTTTGGAAACATGTCTATGAATTAATGGTAATTTATTGCCTGACAGTTGACGACTATCACTATCTACATTGCCTCATATTTTAGTATTTAAGGACCTAAATTTATTCTTTAAATTATGCTAGTTTTTACATTCGTTACGCTCTTTTTCTTATCATTTCCAGTTAAAGAAAATATAAGCAACATTATTTGTTCTAGTATTCTTTAAAGTTAAGACAATAATTCAGCATTTATATTTTCGGATAAATAATGTACAGGATATTGATAAAATATCCTACAAGTAATTAACAAAGACAATTAAAATTAGTGCGTGTAAATAGTTGTTGTATACTATGTCTGTTTATTGAACATACCGGTCATCTTGGAGTGGGTGGTGTATTAAAAACCCTTGGTCAAAAACAAATATTTTCAGAAACATATTAGTTGGAACGCAGAATATTACGAATGTACAATAATGTACATCTATTGCATGTTAATCAAGATTCTAATTATTTATTGAGCTACACTGCTGGACATAATTAGTTGCTTAATAAGCAAAATGTTTCAAAATAATAACTAAAATGCACAGACTACTACAATTCTAAAAGACCTATAGTAACTAAATATGAATGCAATATGTTGTCTCTATGTATTAAAACATATTGGCCAAAATTAGCTGAAGTCATATTTTTATGACAAAGTGTATTAATATATCCCTATAATATTTTTTTAAACAACAAATATATATCCGTAGTGATTTTAAAACATACATTCCAAAATTGGTATTGTAATTAGAGGGATGTTGTTTAAATGTGAACAGAATGTTTTATGGTTGCTCATTTTTGTATCTACGAATTACAGAATATGCACAATAATAACATACAAACGGCTATCAAAACAGTCTTATAAATAATATGCTTGCCACGTTTATTTGCATACTTTTATCGACGTATGACAAAAGGGAAATCAACGATAAATTGTTTATATTTGTAGATGTTCTAAACATCATCGAGAACCCTCGCAGTCAATGAAGTTTTCTAGATGTATTACAATATATTTATTTGCATGAATTCTTATAAATAATTTGCAAAACATACTCTATGATTATTTATTTTGAGTTTTTATAATATTATCAATTTGTATTTTAAATAAACAATAATGCATTTTAATAAGAGATGTAATCCCTTTTTCGTTCTTGGTTAAACAAAAATAACCCTTTTCCAGCAACAAAACTCATGAACCAGCTGCCACCTAACTGCTCTGACTAAAAATGACCTATTATTACTGTTAAGAACAAACTTAGTAATCTAATTTTAATTCTTACAACAGTTTGGCTTGGCATACATGTTACTATATTTTATAAATCACACAGTAACTGACAGTATTCCAAGATTTGCAATTAAGCTCAGATAAAATAACAGTAAAATATATATTTTCTTCTAATTCATGCAGATAATTACACTAATCATATTTCCCATATAAAACTAATATTATATTGGCTTATTAGAACTATTTTTTGTTCTGTCTAGCGACACTGAAGTTATACCTTACCTCCTGACGCTTTTTGGGAAAAAAATACTAATTTATTTTGGAATCTTTATTGTATGATTTGTTATTACTCTCCACGTACAATTTAAGTATTTACCAGTATACATTTGTATGTATATTTTCCCTTGTCCAAAATTTAATTGTTGAATTTAGTTGGATGCTTGCTTTAATTTTAGGCATGGAATGCAATTTACTGGATACTCACATTGTGGATATTGGTCATAATGTAATGATTGCAAGGAAGCCAATAATACAAAAATATTATATAAAAATATAGAGGAAAGTTTAATGTTTGTTTTCCTTTCATTATTTCAGAAAGTGGAAAATATATTATTATGATCTGTTATATTAAACCCCGATTGCCACTCTTCGGAAGACAATTTCCTATTGTTTATTCACTCTCAATGTTATACGTATCTAACAATTCATCAGTAAAGTCGTCTCATTCATACTTTGAATCAATAGATGATATACTTGTCCAATACTCGTTAGTATTCACTTTAATATCAGCATCTTATTGTCATATAACTTAATAGGAATTTCACCAATTTCAATTGAAATATTCATTACAAACATCTGCATTAAAACATTATAATTTTAGGCTACTTATTAACAGTTGTGGCCGTTTCTAATATTTAAAAATGCATTTATCTTTTTATTATTAAATATCTTTGTTATTAAAGCAATACACTCCTAATATATTGTTTTGTTCATTATACGCTTTCTATCACGGAAATGATCTTAAATATTGTTTTTCTAACTTCGTTTTATTTATATATAAATTATCAAAATAACTCTATGGCATTCCTCTGTACGTTCTTTGACGCACATATCTATGGCGTGATCTTTGTCTAGAATTTGGTTATTGTCTACATCTGTAATACGATAGCTATACATAGAAAGGACTTGTTAACTAAGTTTAATTTTCCCTATATCGGATTCATTTAATTCTTTATTTTCATTACGTTCACGCGTTAGATACCCATGTGAAAGTGCTATTTCTCTCTTGCGATTATTTTTAATGCATTTCTGTCGTTTCCATAAAGTTTGTACCATCGAGAGAGAGAGAGAGAGAGAGAGAGAGACAGAGACAGAGACAGAGACAGAGACAGAGACAGAGAGAGATAGATAGATAGATAGATAGATAGATAGATAGATAGATAGATAGATAGATAGATAGATAGATAGATAGATAGATAGATAGATAGATAGATAGATAGATAGATAGATAGATAGATCTAGCCAACCAAACATAAGATCACTGTTTTTGTTGTTTTATTATCGATTAGCAACAATTCGTGTCTATTAAAGATTGGCTAATAACTGTATAGAACTGACACGGTACAGTGAGTCAATGTCAAACGTAAAATTACAGAACAAGCAAACATTAATCGATCGAATTTATGTATATATGGTTTTTAGTGTATATATATATATATATATATATATATATATATATATATATATATATATATATATATATATATATATATATATATATATATATATATATATATATATGAATTTTACTTAAAGTCACTTTACCCTATGATCTATGTATATAACCAATGTATCATCTACAAAAGACAGTTGCTGCAGATTTGAGATGAGTAATTGAAGGAATGACCACCATACATATTTATAAATGTATTGCCTGGTCAGCAGAATGTACTTAAACATTTGTCTATATAAATGAAGATTACATAACTGACAAGCCACTTATACACAATTATTATTGGTAAATATATTTAGCATCAAAAAGTTTTATATGCTTGACAAATCAAGCGTTACAAATGAAAACAAGGTAGTATAACTTTCAAATACATGGCTTTCTTTTCAATTGTATCAGTACTGTATTAATATCCTGGTCTTTGTTATCTGATCAAGACACGAGGCATTATGGATGAATGTATGACACGACACATGATAGCTCTGTGACGCCATTTGTTGGCAGTTACTGTGGCTTTTTGCATTGACTGTTGCATTTGTGAAGATTGTATCTTCTAGAAATTGTAGTCAGTTATCGTTTGAATAATCATCTCACATACATTAAACAATGAACGCTTACTGATATATTCTCCATTATGAAACATCAAATCAATTGAACAGTTCAATAGACAAATGATAGGCACTTACCACAGAACAAAACAGAGCAGAGTTAAGCTGTATTGCTAGCTTAGATATAATAATATATATCAGGTCAAGTACAAAAACAAATTATTTATGCTGGTGGTATGATTGAAAAAAGAAGCAGAAAGTGATATTTCCATCAATATTTTAGATAGACATAAATTGCTTCGAAACGCTGAAAGGCATAACCTTTCTGAATTATTGCGAGAAAAAGGTATTACATATCAATTTTATAAATTTTTTTGTTCTTTTTTTGTACGTTTCGAGATCCATTATTTTGCAAATCAGTAAGTTCTGTTTACTAACATTTGTGATAAGTCCTACTCATATTAGTTTTAGCAAACTAAAGAAAATGAGAAATAGAGTAATTCATTGCTTATACCATGTGAGTCAAATAATTAAGTTTCGTTCAGACATGATAATATGTACTGCCTTATAGTTTCATTTATTACCCTCTGATTCGTTGTATGGATCTTATTTAAAATTATTTTGCTAACGTTTGGCATGATATAAATTGCTCAAAATTAAACATTTTATCAAAACATCTGTAAAGCTCAACGTTTGGAAAATTCAATAATTTTAAACCGATAAGTTGTTCATATTTGTTTGTCTGGCAACTAACAGAGGGGATAAATTGTGATAATCATAAATTTTTCAATCATAAATCGAGCAAACTATGTTTGATAGGAAAGCCATTTAAAATTCATAAACATTGAAAACCATGTTTAACATAAAATATTGTTTTTAAATGAGACTCTTTTCCAGTACCATGTTGAGCCAAAAAGATCTCTCTCTCTCTCACCCACACACCCACACCCACACCCACACCCACACCAACATCCACAAACACACACACATATATATATATGTGTGTGTGCGTGTATATATATATATATATATATATATATATATATATATATATATATATATATATATATATATATATATATATATATACATACATACATACATACATACATACATACATACATACATACATACATACATACATACATACATACATACATAGAGAAACATAGAAATAGCAGACACAATAAGACTTAAATCTTCCCTGTACGTGGTAGGAGTCTTGAATTCATAATTCAGAGGTCGCGGGTTTGATACTTGACAGCATCATTAATTTAATTAATATTTGTACATAAAGGCTTCTAGCTCAAAATGATGCAGAGTAGACTGCTTAATTGCTGCTGTACAAAATTCACAAAGAAATCATATTATATAAATCCACCAATATGACTTTCACTCATTACGTTAATGTATCATCTATCTCATCAATATATGACATGGTATTAGTCAAGTGTGATTGCATAAAAATAAAACTAAGAAACTTATTAAGTGTCAGAGAGCTACTACACGTAAATATGTCGTAAAACTTTCTAGCTCATACCACCAATCACACTATGAAAAATTGCTCTAAAACTTCCAGGTTGTCAAACTTCGGATAACATGTTTGATCTTTTGAAATAATCAGTTATACAAAACGTAAGTGGGTGATGTTGCGAATTGGTGTTTATTGATGAATGGCCTCTTAATCTCATACCAAAAGTGTAGACTTAAAACGTAAATAGTTGCTGTTAGGGATAGATCTATATTGGGGAATGTTGTCTAGTTCAAAAGTTATAATAAAATCGTAAACTCATATATTATCAACTGTGTAGTTTTAATCTAAAACTACACTTCCTCTACGATACAAAGATTAGAGACGAATGTAGAAACTTGACCGCGTATGCTGAGAAAGCATTGTTTGCAACTTGTTATACTATATAATTCCGACATGTACAAATTGTCATTATTTTGGTATACATCTGTCTCAGAAATAACCCAATTTAGTGAGGTCCTGTTTTATATATATATATATATATATATATATATATATATATATATATATATATATATATATATATATATATATATATATATATATAATTGTTGTGGATCATTTTAAGACCTGAGATATTATAAAATTCTCCTGTGATGATTCAAAACAACTATATTCTTTATTCAACCTTTATCTGGATTACTATTGACGAGAGTCGTTACATTCGCAATTTTCATGTCATGTTCAGTGAAACGAGCATATAAAAGCCAGTTCAGATCTATACAAATGAAGAAATACAGGCTTCGTTGTTTACTGAACATCAGAGTCAATATCCTATTTGTGATGAGGTCTAAAATTGAAAATATAGAGAAACATGATCAAGCACGGCGAAAAGTTTGCAAACCGTAATATATATATATATATATATATATATATATATATATATATATATATATATATATATATATATATATATATATATATATATCATATGTGGTTTCCTTGTACGACAAAGATACATCCATCAATAGCCCAGATCCAAAATCTGTAATCATAAACAAAGGTACTCAAACTGGTTCTTCTCAAATATATATTGGAGGTTCCTCCCTACGAACAACCATTATGAGGGTCACTGTTTGATCACCATCAAAACCTGGCATGAAAAAAGGCATATAATTCTGAGAACAGGAAAGACCTGGGAAACAAATCGACATGAAATAAAAGAAAATAATTTGTTGCCGGGCAAAAAACATTCACGACATTCAATGTAATATTATTCTTAATAATGCAACATATGTAGGAAGTGGGAAATCGTTCAGAACTGTACCTCAATTTATTCATTCATATAATGTAACTCCGAAAATCAAGATGATTATTCTGATACTAAGATCTCAGTCTGCATATATAGTGAATGTATTTCTTTCATACATTTGAGGAAGACATTGATTACTGTGCTTATATTGAAAGCGTGCTTATATAAAGTTATATTGGGGATGCTAAAAGCTCACAAGAGGGTCTTAAACTTAAACTTTCATCACAGATAGATGTATAAATGTAATGTGACAACTGAATCATATAGTAGTATTTACCGGACAGCTATGGAGCTTCGTGAGACTTATGCTATGAAAATAGTCCCAAGGAATATGTTCTATATGAGAAACTTGTGACAAAATCATACAAGGTTTATTAACATGTCTAATGCACTTAAAAATATCATGCGTGGAAAAGCGCGATATTGCGTAGTGGAATTTTATCATTTTAGTCCAGTCGGCGTAAAATCTTTAAATTGTTTATGATTAAAACGGATTGGTTCCTCCAATTGTTTGGTAACTTCAATTCTGATACAAAATGTTATTTGAAAATATAACATAAATTAATTATTATTAAAATAGGTGTAGAAGCATCTCACCGTACTGTTGCAGATAAATAATGAAATGAGAAACAACGAGAAAAATAAGAGTTTTAAAAGAATCTTTAATGATCTACATGACTATATAATCGGACATCTATAATGATCTATATGACTGTATCATCATTCTAGATATACGTTAAGCACGAACATTTTTGAAAGTGTTATTATCGTGCAAATATTATTTCCGTGCAACGTGTAACTGAATTTATTTTCAAACGTACCTTGATTTTATTCGATTTACTCACTGTCTACGAACAGAAAAATAAAATAAACCTTAACAAACGGGATATCGAAGACATTTAGACAAAGATTTTGATAAATGATTAGAGACAAATGCCACTTTTATATAATTTTTTCTGGTCTTCTGGGAAAAGAGTAAGTAACTCTTCTTAAAACACAGTCATCTAAAACTATTCCAAAAACACAGTCGGTAAACACTGGGTCATTACTAATACGACCCCTCTAAGATAACGACACAATCTAGCTTTCAGACCTGTGGCTGCAAATAATCATTAAAAGAAGTACCGATCAAGCGTGTGTGCTTACATGAGAACATTTGTTACTTTCAAATTATCGACATGTTATATTTTCAGAGTAGAATGACTGCTGAATGAGTATATAAAGTACATAAAAACGGTATGCTTAGTGTCTTGAAAAATCAATATTCCTAGCATTGCACAATCAGTCTCTGATTCATCTGAGATTGTTTCTGCATGCGCAAATAAATTTTATTTCTTAGGAATATACGAATCACGAAAATAACTAAAATTTACTGGCAAAATTGACATAATGTTTTGGAATTTTAATCAGCAACTGTACAAGCTGATTGTGATTTAAGGAATCATACTTCTAATATACATTCCGTAGACAGCCGTTAATGTTTGAGAAAAAAAAACATTTTAGTAGCACCAGGTGACTCAGTACTCCACAATCGATCCTCTAGACTGAAGTAATCGTAAACGTTTGAACAAGAAAAGTATATAGTTAACGGCATTCTCCTATAGAAAGGTACATATGAAACCTACCTTAGATTAAAGTCCTCCTAAAGTAATCGAAATCACTGACATGCATATACAGAATCTCTATTGAAGCTGAAAGGTCACGTGAAATTTTACAATTATAGCAATGTGGTTTAGTTCATTTAAAAACAGTTACGGTTTCCATATTTACCTTAGGTCTTCCTACATCATAATGTGTTCACACACCATTAAGGTTTTCACTGAATACACAGTAAATATGATAAATCAGCATTTGCAGTTGGAAAAGGGAATGAAAATTCACATAGTAGAGAGAGAGAGAGAGAGAGAGAGAGAGAGAGAGAGAGAGAGAGAGAGAGAGAGAGAGAGAGAGAGAGAGAGAGAGAGAGAGAGAGATGCTTGAGGAAAATTGTTTCATAACACCATTCAATATTAAGACTGGTAAGAACGACAGAAACTAACTACGTGAAATAATATGTGAACTTTGTGAAATAATGAGATAAAAGATTATTATTTTGTCTTAATCGGTCTCAGTTATCTAATTATGTATCAATTCCTATTGTTATCAGAAACAAAGCATGTATAAACTACTACAATTATTCAGAATGAAGATTTAACAAAAGCAATATGTGTATAATGAAATCCAACTTGGATTATTCTTGCTCCGCTCTCTCTCTGTCTGTCTGTCTGTCTCTCTCTCTCTCTCTCTCTCTCTCTCTCTCTCTCTCTCTCTCTCCAACGAGGACCACGACGACCATGATGATGATCATTTGTGTATACATGAGTTATCTACCGGTCATTTATTTTATATTGTTTATATATATTTGTACTTTCAATATGTGTCTAAATTTAATCCTTCAAGTTATTAAATAATATAATCTATGTTTTTTTTTATAAAAACACTGACATGTAAAGAACTTTACCCTTGTACATCAACTCATTTCAACAACCCAGTTAATGAAAGTCACGGAGAATTTATGCCAATTACAACAAACGATTCACAGGTTGATTTGCATGACAGTGACTTCATGCACAAATATATGAGATAATTATTCATTGTTACAAGCAGCATTAGTGATCAGTTTTGCTTGCTATTTTCATGGTGTAATTCATAGCAAAAATATAATAAAAGGAAAGCTTAAAACAAACTAACAATAGTAGCTAAAGTTTCATTAACAATGAGGTAGACAAAGATATTAAAAATCAATAATTGTTAGAGGCAAAGCTACTCACACAATTAAAACCTTAGCATAATTTAAACATAATCAGAAAAAAATTGTAGTGTTGATATTAAGATTTGTTACTATGAAATGGGTTGTTAATTCTCAAATAATGGAATATGTGATATAATCTATCCAGTCAAACAAAATCCTTCATGCAGCTGTTTATACATAAGAAATTTAAAGGTATGAAATATATTTGGTAATACAAATTATGATAAATATAATAATCTATTTGACGAAAAGGTAATACATTCAACATTTTCATATCTACTCCAGTGAAAAGAGTATATACAGGACGTATCAGATTTAGAGAAATGAAACAAATGTGGAATACGGTGTTTTTATACCACCAGAGATTAGGTCCTGTATGTGATGGCATCTGAGTTTAAAAATAAGGAGAAATATTATCTAGCATTGCAAAATATATGCAAGCAAAGTGTAAATATCGATCTGATATGTTTTACTTTATGAAGATACATCAACCAATAGTCCAGGTAGAAAAGCACCATAATAAAGAAATATATTCAAACTGGCCTGTTCAAATATTTATTGGAAATTCCAGCCTAGGAACAGTCGTTTTGAGGACCACGTTCAGCATCAAAATCTGGAAAAACGAAGGCATACATTTCTGCACAAACGACTATAGAGGGTGAGAATAGGAAGGATCTGGAAACAATTAGAAATTTAATAAAATAAGCGGGTTTATTAACATTCATGCTAATGATATGCAAAATAACATATTTTATTAAGTAGTTGCGAGATTGCGTTTAGCACTGCAGCTAATTACAGTTAGACTCAGGTAAAATATGTAGCTCAAACAATGAAAATGATTGTTCTGGTAATTCAAAAGGACTTCAACATCTACAATGAATGTCTTATGTATACATTTCAGGATGAAGTTTATAACTGTGCATGTATTCAGATAAATTTTGGGGATGATGTCGGAAGAGGGTCTTTAAAAACTTAAACTTTCATCTCATATGGATATAAGAAAGAAATGTGACAACCGATCCATATAATAGTACTTAACGAACAGCTGCGGAGCTACATGAAGATAGAAGGATGAAAACTATACTAAATATTTAACCTTAATCTATAAGAACCACCTATGACAAAATTAAAAAAAGGTTTATTAAAAAATCTAATGCACTTACAAATCTTGTGTTTAGAAAAAACTCAGTATTACCCATTGAACCATTATATTTTCTGTCCATTCGGCGAAAGAACTTTAAACAGCAGAATCTTTATGATTAAAATTGATTGGCTCCATCATAATTCAGTCCTCTTTTAAATGCTCATTCTATAAAACATGTTCGAATAATTCGAAAAAGTTTTTTTCGTAAATCAATAAATAGGGTATGATCAAATCAGATACTGAAGTAACTATCCATAAATAATGGAGAGGGAGAGATAAGGAGAAAAATAAGTGTTTAAAGGAAATCTATAATGATCTCTCTAGTATCATGTTAGATACACTTTAACATGATTATACTTAAAATTATTAACATCGTGCAAACCTTGTTTTCATGAAACATAAAAACGTATTTTCAAATTTTGCTTTATATTCGATTTTTTTCACATGATTACTATTTAGTGTCTACGAATAAAATAATAAAATAGACAAAAAATCCGAGATCTAGTAGGTATTTAGCCAACAATTTAGCACAAATGATTAGATCGAAAAGCCATTTTCTAATGCCATTATAAAGATGGATGGATGACGCATGCGTGCTTACATTACAACTTGTCATTACTTTTACAATTACATATTTCAGTTTCAGTCTCGACATGTTGTTATAATGACTGGTTAATGGGGGATATAACATTACATAGAAACTGAATCTTTGAAATCTAGAAAGAAATGAGGTTACTCAATAAATAATTTATTGGGACACGTAAATTTCCAAAATGACATTGTGATAGCAGAGCTTCAAGCTTGATTGCATTAATACAAGAAATCAATATGCCGAGAATTGTCTACGAGCATTTGCAGGACAAAACATCGAGGACGAAAACTCGACTAATCGATAGAGATATTTTTCTTTTATAAGGTTTACGAAAACTTTCTTTCAGAGACAACACTACCAAGATGTCCACTTCCTTTAACATATGGTCTATCATCATTTGCAAAGATCATCAACCATCGTTTTTCATGTATTTCCTCAACAACTGTCTGAAACTTATGATTTCTTAACTGTGATGTTTCGTATAAGAGTAGACAGAGTTTTCTGATTCAGTAACCATAAAAATCACTCAACAAATACAAAGTTGCCATCGACGTCACCTACCAAGGACATACCCTGCCAGAACCATGTTGAGGTTATCTTTGATGCTGACTAACTTTATGATAGCTATCGTGAAAGTATTGTTTTCGATGATTTTTAGGGTTACCGATCTAGAAATCTCCTTGAGTCGAGTGCACAAATCTGATATTTTTATTTGTTCATTTATTGTTAGATAAAATTTACGTTGACGTAAAATTTATATTTTTTGTTTTGATGAAAATTTATGTGATAACTCTTTTATATTTATTCGCCAATAATCAATGCCTCGACGGTTGATATCAGAAATATTTCATTGTCTTAATGGTAAAGACAAACGTTATTGTTCCACTCACTCATTGCGGACTTTCGAAATAAATCTTTTGTCGCGATTATGTTAAGCCTGTATTTAATATTTGGTGGAAAAGACTTTTGATCGATTGTTAATTTAGAATCTTTTTGTTGACTCATCAGATTATGGAAGTTATTAAACCGTTATGATAATTCTTATCGTAGCTGTTCTAGACTATTAATATATTCCTAGACATCAGGACGAATCAGTAAAAGTTTTCGTTTATCAAATTTACTAAAATATATTCCAGAAATTTCATTTTTTATTTCACCTGTCATCGGTCTACTGCCGATCATTAGTTTTACTCTTGCGGCTGTTGCTATCTGTCACTGTCAATGTTTCAAGCATTTTTCAGTATTATTAGATAAAAATACATACCTCTAGGACAACAGTATGAAAAGAAGGTCCCGTTCACTTGTCTGATAAAGATCATGTACAAGAGTGTCTATTCCGTTTTTACAATACATTTAATCATCAAATGTGAGAATCCGCGTTTTATAACAAATCAGTTTCGAGTTTATGGCGATTTGTTCTACTCGCTATTGGTCTGAAAAAACGAACATGTATGTCATGCAAATATTTATAATCGTCGAAATTCATCTGTAATTTAACATCTCCTTGAGGTGTAACTATTGATTTATTGGTTACTTTGTTAAATCAAATCACGCAGCTTACATTTTATTTCATAATCCAAAAAATTTGGATATTGCAACAAAGTTTGTTTCATGTTTAAATTTGCCGATTACATTCTCGTTGGTTTTATCCTGAAACCAACAATCGCGAAGATAATCTGATATTATAAATTTCCTGATAATTGTCTTCATACTTTACCTCGTAAACTAAGAGTCTGTGGCAGTTAACAATAATTTACAAATCTACTCACCGATATTACTTCTGATTTTATTATAAATTACAAAAATCAATGGCAGATCAGAATTAAGCTCTTTCATATATTTGTTATTTGCGGCCACACATGTTTCGCGATAACGCTAATACCACCAAGTATTCCGCAACATTAAAATTGAATGTCTCAACATCATTCAGTAACTCGAGCTTCACCTTAATGAATCTTAAGTGTCCCAACTTGCACCCGGTTAAAAATAATGCCAACAAGGATCAAGTCCGTAATTGTCATAGCTAACTTTTCTAAAACTTTTCAATGCAACGGCGAGTAATAAAACAGGTTGTCAAGTACAAATCATTATAATCACCAAATGTTTTACAACCAAACTTTGACCAAATTTCATGCGCGTACTTGTACTCGCTATCAGTAATATTTTCTATTTTAGTGTGGAATGAAATTCTGATATATTTGGAAATAGTTTTCCGTCAAACCTACTCAAATCATCAAGATACTCGCAAGGAAATGCTTCTTCTTTGTTAGCAAATTACACATATCACCGAAACAATCTTTAAGAGTATTAAATTCGATCCAATCTCATACAAGCTGGTCCAACGATACTGTCTGTTACTAGTCTATGCTCTTATAATAGGAAATAGAAACAAGTGATGATAAGAAACTTTGTAAAATTTAAAAAGTACATTATTTCCCTAGAGCAGATAAGGAAAACGAACATACAGTTTACCAAATTAAATCCAAAAAGTTACAGACATTCAAAGTCAGTTTAAAATTCAAATGGCACTTTCATTTCATAATTGTAGTTGTTAAATTGCAATATTTTATCTCGTTTCGACGTCGTAGTTATTTGTTGTAAGTTCGAACAGTATTGTAAATGTTTCTCAAATGTTTCTTTTTTTTCGCAACAATGCAAACGTAAATAGGTTTGCTCTTGTTATTGATTTACTGTTTGTCAGCTAATCCGTTAAAGCTTATGATCCACACGTAGTGTTCTTTTTTCATATAAAACATTACATTTATCGTTGATTCAGAAGCTTTTGCTGAAATATATATCGGATATATTTGGCCGCGTTCATCAACGCCAAATACATTTACTCAAATAATATTTTGTACCTCAGATTTTGGTATTTGATTCTCGGCAAAAGAAAATTCAATTCTTGAAAAATTTAATCCTACAATATATATATAGAATGTATTTATCAACCCGATCTGCGTTTTTATGTTGCAGGTACAGCCCAGAAAGTATTGCATACTGAAAACATTTGTTATCACTGTCAACATACGAGTTTTCTCGCAGTTAGTTACATTGCATCATGTGAAGCAGAATCTCAGAAATTGCTTCGAATTTCCAACCCGATCCTGATGCGGCGTATTCGTCGATCTTTCTATTTCTTTTCTGATGTATTTCGACCGACAACAGTCTAAGATTAGTTCCGAGCAAAACACGTTTTTGTGTTTGCTAATGTAAGAATTAGCAATTTAATCGTCGGAGCTGATTTTGGTGATATGTAGATTTGACTCTATCACATGATACTGAACTAATATTTTAAGCCTTTTTGTATATCGACTTCGCGTTTGATTATCGGTTGAAGCAGATGAATCAAATGTATCGATAGAAAGTTTACAAGGGCAAGTTCGTTATCAAACCTATAAATGTTATCTAATGCGAAGAAAGCTGCTGCAATTTTAACAGGAACAATATTTGTGATTTGGCTCTTTTTCTCAATATCGCGCATTTTCAACGCGGAATAATAATAGGTTTTACACAAGTCTGTAACATAACGTAAAAACTAATCTATTAGAGATTAGAAAAAGCTATAATATAATCACGTAAAATTTACGATGCAGTGATATGATGGTGTTATTGTAGTGTGCATCCTAAGTATAAAGATTACACAGGTTCGATGTCAGGTTCGGTGATAAACTTGAAAACGAGATCACCGTTTGGTAAGAAAACAACCGTGAGTTACAAGATTAAATTCAAAGGAGAAAACGATACGGAATATACTGAGATATTTTGGAAAGATTTTAATTACATGTTGTTCAGTGGAGATGCTCCGGAGTTTGCCATGTTAATGATGCCTTTACTGACAATAACATAGCAAATTTATCATTGCAAAGGAGTACCATCCTCATCCCGTGCTTGAGTTATACAAAACTTATAACCAAGATTTGATTAGACATTTTTCAGAACAAAAAATGTTACTTGCAGACTGACTCAAAATTATTATTTATAAGTGGTTGTTCGACGGCATCAAACTAACCAAATTTGTTAAAAATCACATAAATTTGTGTTTGAAATAATTTACAAAACAATTTTACCAGGCTTGGCTATTCACTTTAACGGAAAACTGAACGAATAACAGATTAGAGAATCTTGAACTTGTTACTCAACCTGAAAATGTGAAGAAAGGTTGATGCGTTCGTGTTAATTTTAAGCATCCTACCAACCTATTTTCTCAAAAAAAATCTTAAAATTAATTTTAGGTCAACGTCAACTGCGGCAAAACATTTTAAAGTTAATCCTAGGGTGGCCAATTGTGTTTGCTTATGGTATCCAAAAATCAAAGCAATCAAATTCAGCTTTTGAAGGAATAAGTATTAGATACGATAATTAATTTTCTGTCATGATTCTAGCTAGTTACTATCGTAAAATACACATATGACAGTAGTTTATGATGTCTTGTATATTTTATAGACAATAAAGATTCCTTTTCCCACATTTTTTCGTCCACGGTCAGAAGAATCTTTATCATAGCCTACTCGCAGAACAACAAGAATAATGACGAGTGATTCTCTATTGTTGTTGAAGAAAGATTTTTAAATTTCTTCTTCTAGTTCCTTTTTATCAATTATGTCAGAATTAAATGATATCTGATAAATCCCATCATATTTTAACAATTAGACAAAAGTTTATAGACTAATTAATCTGATGAATAGATCGGTACATATCTACATGAAGCTGTTAAACGAAATCATATTGTTGTTAAACCTGATACCAAGGACAAATTCATCAATGATAAATTGGATTTGTGTTTGTAAGTTACTGAATCTGACATTGATGAAATTGATTATATTTACGACGATATCGCAGTCATTGAAAATGTTGATGTAAAAAGTCATATCGCAGATCATCAACTGGCCGATACGATGTTATGTATCATTTGGCAAACAATATTACGAAATTTGATTTTACTGTTGTGTAGCATCAAGTGTTCTAGCAGATGTTGAGGCCTTTCGTGAATTTGTCTGTGCCTGGTCTGAAAAAAGCATAAAATTCGAGTTTATATTTCTTACAATTTTAAATGTGATGTTTCTGACACCTGATCAAAAATTGTATTTGATATTGCTATGCAAACTAGTACAATATAAGTGGATCTTTCAGAAGTAAAAGCAACTTTACAATTAATTTCCGTGTCAAAATCTTACAATTTAATACCATATTTTGGAATCCAACAATTTATTTTGTCGCCACTTGACCAAACTCTGTTGTTTCCCATATTTCTTCACAAAGCGTTCGATAACAAATCTATCTTGTTCCGTGTTTTGCAGCTCTTGTTCATTGAAGCTGCTATTTACTGGTTCGCCTGACAGACCTTTCATCGCGTAAGAAATTGGAATTGTTATTAAAATTTTACTAATGACAAATACTTCTTCGGACCAATTTCTGGTAAATCCCTTTTAAATTTGTTTTTTGTCACGGAAATTCTAACTCGATCATGTACATTAAAATTATGCCTGTGGTATTTATTTTAGTATGCCAGCATCGGAATTTTAATTGCATTTGTCGGCGACAATTTGATCGATCTATGTATTTTGGCTTGTTATCAGATATTATATCGGGAAGAGCGTCAATGAATATGTTGGTGTTTCTCATCGTCAAATATTTTGAATACGTTCTGGCAGTATATGATTAAATCGTTCTACGATAACGCTCGTACTCCCTTTTCCAATAACATACTTTTTAATATTGTTCTGAGCCAGAAACTGTTCACAGTACTTATTGAAAACCTCAGTGCCGTAGTCAGTCGAAGTCTTGTTTGGTTTACTTTCTATGATTATTATTATCTGCACTATGTTATTGGTGTTCATGTTTTATCGGAGACAAGTACACTGAAAGCGTATTGAATAAAAACATCAATGACATTAAATAAGTATCTCTTGTTATTGTTGTACTGATCCCGATTTGACATATCAAAAAGATCTATCACCCAGATATCATGAACGGCATTCGCGATAACGTTAGTTAACGGAAACTATTTTTTAGATCTGTGAAGTTCCATAGCGAGGTCATCATATAATCCAGTAACCAACTTGTACTTGATTCCAATTAATCGTTGCAACAATTTTATGTCAATGAGTTCTCGCATTCCAGTAGATTTCATGTTATGCAAAACATCTAACATTACATTCTCGCAACCAGGTGTATCTTGTTCATTATCGCGATAACAAATATCATAACACATTGTTATAGCGTTAACGTGATCATATGGTTCCTGTCCGGGAAGTGGATTGTCGTTCTAATCTAACAATAAATCTAATGGATTATATGATTAAATATATTTATATTTAGGAAATGTCCAATACATTTGCATATGTTAATGCAACGCCGATTACTTCTCGGAGATTACAGAGTTGGCAAAAACGTTAAAATGTTATCTTTTTCGAGACGGAGATCTTTGTGGCAATCACATTTGCATTTCATTCTTTATATTTCATCACTGACTGAAATGTTTCGATGAAAATACAAATTAAGTGACTTTTGTTCTGTAAAAATCAATAAATAAAAAATTTAAAGTAAAATTATCTTTTTGAAAATGTTAGTGAATTTTGAGGAAAAATCAAGATTCTTGATTTGTAAGGAAAAATTACATCAAAATTGTGATTTTCATCAAGATTTTTCGAAAAAAAAAACTTTTCATCAGATTTCTTGATTTTGGATGGTAGGTTGAAGACAAAATGTGTGCTTTTTGGCTGGATATCAATGTTTTTGTCCAAATTTCTCAAACTGTTTTTGGTTTTTTTCAGAAAAATAGAAATTGGTCTAAAATATAATTAATTTTTATTTATTTATTCCGAAAAAGTAAAGTTCCACTTTAATAATTTTTATTTTATCGATTTTTTCAGAAAAAAAAATCATCTTAAATTTTTTATTTTTATTTTTTTTTCAGAAAAAGAAAATTTTAATTTAATAAATTTTAATTTTATTGATTTTTGTTTCAGAAGATCAAAATTTAGTCGCTGACCAGAATTAATTTATCAGCACCCAGCAACGCGAGTGAATTGCATTTATACTTGTCACTGATGTTTTCAAAAACATAGTTTTTTCTTGCACTGCATAAAGCACAAATCCTTTTTAGCATCATTCTGCTATTTTTTGTTGTCTTTGTTCGCCAATATAAGCTTGATGTTTTAATTAATATCTATCCGTACTTGTTGCTGAAACGCAATAAATACGTTTCTTGGTAACTGTTCACAAGGTGTGGCTGTTATTCTCAGCGCATATGTCGCATTTGTAAGTGATAAATTTGGATTCATTGGTAAAATATCTTTCTCGTATCGTGCTCAATTTCTTAACTTGTCGATGGTACAATAAATTAACTAGTTTCTGAACAATTTGTTCTTCGCCCGCTGATAATAGTTTCCAGGTTGTCGCGTCAATGCCGCAACTGTATCTGCTGTTGGTTCGATGGTTGAAATTAACTGTGCTATATCTTGTGTTGTTGGCGCTGGTTTGCCTTTAATTTTGTCGGCAATCATTTGGCCCACTGCAATACATGTTTCAGATGCGAAGCCAGTCGCGAATGCAGATTGATAACCTATTTTTGTTATTCCATGTGTATTCTCAAAAACGTTTTAAAAAATAAATTTCCCAAACGTCCACCTACGATTTTTCTTCGATAAATTTTTCGTTTTTCATCTTTAATGAATGAAGTCTCACAAAATTAGTTAACCAACCGTGCTTTTATTGCTCGATGGATGAACGTCTTATTAAATTCATTCTCCAGTGTGGCATTCATTGAACGCTGCACAGATGTAGGTAGTAAGTAACCATTTCGTTGATGTGATTAAGTTTTCTATGACCTGTCAGTTGCATGTTGATATTCGATATTTGATTTTCACGATTAATCGGATAATAACTTACAACAACGAACCGAAATAGGAGGTAAAGTATCAAGTGCCATTAACTTGGGCTCTAACAAAATAACAACAATAAATGTGTCCATAGCTGATTTTTATTTAACCAACAAAAGATAGATTGAGAGCGTTTATGGTGGTGGTGTAAAACGAATCAAAGCAATATATATATATATATATATATATATATATATATATATATATATATATATATATATATATATATATATATATATATATATATATATATATACATATACATATTATTGTTGAGTCATACAACAATCGATCAGGCTTTTTCGCAACTGTGTCTAATCAATATTCCGGCAATAATCCAAATCATGTTTTTATTTAGTTTCGCAGTTATTGTTGGGCAGGAGTATACAATCAATGGGAAAATCGCAACTTTCTGGATCAAAATTAATTGTCCGGTTGAGGTATCTATTTGGCAATTTCATTTGCGTTGCTGATTAAATTCTGGTACAGGCCATAATTATAAATGGAAGTTGGAAGGATCTGCCGACAATGGCATTTGGAAAGTGTTGTAAAGTGAAACAAACATGTATTTCAATAAGCAGTATTTTCAGAGTCTACAAGCAAATATTTTCAACCCTGAATATACAGTTTCCAAGTATTAATATTTTTGAATAAATGTTATTTCAGAAGAATGTCCATTTTCTGGTCTGACCGCATTTGAGGTATACATACTTGATGATCAAATCTGATCATTGTAATCAAATTTAATCTGACACTGTAAAATTATATGACTGACCATGCAATCATAACAGTCGCGAAAAAATTTTAAAATAATATTTGTGATCCTAAAATATATATTTTAGTTACTACAGCAGAGCACAAATCATTTGCGGTACATTGCATCAGCAAAATGAAAACCAAAATTTGAGTCGTTAAATGATGTTAATGTCGCAATGAACGGTAACGAGATTAATTTTCTACGTGTCATGTGTATGGTAGTTCCTCAACTAAAAGACCCGATAAGAGATTATAATATTATCAGTGAATATTGTCATCCCGACTATTGACTCGAGGAAATAAAACAAATTGAGCGTTTGCCAAACAAATGGCTGCTCGGACGCAAAAGAGAAAATACAGTACTGATTATCCGATTAGATCTGATAAAATCTAAAGCGCACAGTGATAGCAAACCTGATCAAGATAAAGTGAAGCGAGTGTATGATGAGCTCAACACACTAGCTGAAAATAAAAAAGGCAAAACAGCACTGCCAGATCAATTTTTAAAACGACACTATTTCAAGACATCGGAATGGATTATCATGACAGAAAGACATTACTTTAAATATTCTATAACAGAGAAAATGCCTTGTTGCGTGTGAAAGCACTCGCTAATGCAATTTTGCCGATGTTGATGCCAAAACCGTTGTCAATGGTGTAAAATATATTATTGATTTTTATGCTACCATCGTTACTAAATCAATAAAAATAGTCGAAGACTTATTTTTCGAAATTGATAGAGCTCAGAAGAAAGAAATATTTTCATAGAAGATGTAATTAATGCTAATAATGAAGAAAATTTATACACGTACTACGATATCAGTGACGTAAAAGATGCTGCATTTCTGTCGTTAGAACCATCAAGAAATTTATCGTTGAAAACTATTACGAAGAAATTTAACCATCTCTTAACTTAATTTTGTAAATTTTAACTTTACGATTAAAACGAGAAAATATTTTGGTTCTGTAATTTGCAACAACATCGTTAAATATTTAATGTTAAACAATTTTGCATCAGCATATGCAATTGTTTCTTAAATTGTAGTCACGAAACATTGACCTGGTACTTGGTATTATTTATGCAACTGAAAAATAATGCGATTATAACAAATGATTACTTGTTGGAAACTAAACTCAATTTTGATTCTCATGAGTGGTTAATAAAACCCAAAGCATTGAAACTTCGTGTATATTATGATACATCGTCTGATGTCTATGACAAATACAGATATTTTCTGACAGATCCTAAAAACAAAAAAAAAATTATAAAATTGCTCGCTTCAATTGTAGGAACCACAACATTCACTATCACGAAAAAATAACAATGAGGAAAAAGTAAATTATAAACTTTAATCATATCTCGAAAGATATTCCGAAACCTAACTTGATGCGATAATGCTGTACTGCAGATGCTACCACAAAGAACTTTGGTGTGTAAAACGATGTTACAAATAATACAGCGAATCCTGCGGATAATTTCTTATCTTCCGTTAACGCTAACCGGGTGTCCTATAGTCTAAAGCGAGGCAGCAATAAATCCATTCTTATTGATAATATCCGGCTATGGTGTTTATTTGGCAACTGCATGCAAGAAACAGAATCACGATTTGAGACAAAAAGGGCGTGTAAAATCTCTAGTGTGACTTATAAAAATTTGCTTATCAAATATGATCTTATTTGCGTGGCATTAAAAACTAACTCTCCGACATGGGAACGCAGAATAATTGACAAAATGATATTTGACATCTTACCAATGAGAATCTGCAACTATGAAAACTTGTATCAGCGGCGATATCAAGTAGAATGCATTAACGATAGTTGTGCTATATTACTCAAGTAAGAAATTATATATTAAACGTTAAAATATGAAGTATAAAGTTTGATCAAACAAAATTATAAATTGTATTTCAAACATATATTTTATGTAAACTTTTAATATATCAATAAATATTTCAGTGGTAGACTAAAACTCACCCAAATACTTTCGCGACGATAGCTTTTATAAAGTTCTTCCCCAACAAGGATAACCTCTACTTGGTACTGGCCCGAGTGTCCTGGATTCTGTTGGTTCTATGGCGACTTAATATTTGTTTGGGTGACTTTTTTAAGTTTAATGATCCAGAAATCTTCTTTCAGGCTACTACTAATAGATTCATTATTTTTAATTTAGCATCGATCGGTGGATATGATAAATATAACTTATGGTTCATCACAATAATTAGCTTTGTCATAAAATTGATAGGATCTTCTGGTATCCCTTAAAACAACTACAATTTCTCAAAATTGAAGATTTAAGAACTGTAAAATACTTAGGTAAATATGTATATAATGAATTACAGCTTACTCTGCTCTCATAGTCTTGTTTTCACACACACACACACACACATACACGTTAAATTAATTACTGTTTCAAAAACATATTCAACATGCATACGAAACAAGAGCCGTAAATAGTTTATACAGTGGCGGCAAAAGCACGTTCAAATCATAACGTATGGTATTCCTTAAGTACTTAGATGTGTGCGTCTAATCTTGTATCCTCTAAAATGCATGTTTTTGCAGCCAACACATCTGTAGCTACACAGTTGCAAAATCTTAAATTTCATTTGTGCAATAATAATTCTATATACGGTAGTGAAAAACATACAAAGCTTCCTATTAAGACTCTGAGAAACTTTATGATTTGTACGAATTATATTATTTATCCCATCATGCTGACTGTTAACAGCAACGAACTCCAACATGTTGGCAAAATAAATACAAACATAATTTAAGCCACAAATGAGCAAAATAAATTTTAAATGATCCGCCCACATAAATGACTGCACGAATGTGTGCATGATTTTTCTCAAAGTCATATATTTTAAGATGATCTTTTAAATTTTGAATTATCCTAATATAATGGATGAATCCGACTCCGAAAAATCTTTAAATAAAATTGAGAAAGACTTCAATCATTAATGTCCATATATAGCAAGATAAATATAATCTAATAGCAATTTATTATGTCAATAATTCGTTTGTTTTGACTTTTAAATATACAGTAATACTGTCCATCAGATTCACATGACTATACTGTGTTCTGTTAAAGTACATTATGCATATAATATTACATAATGAAATGGGACCCATGACCATATTATTTTTATTTCAGAAGCGTGTTATAATGTAAAATAAAATAAATAAGTGTTTAAATGTACATTCTATATAATAGGTTTGCAATAAACAATATCCATATAAATAGGATAATGTTTTGTCAGTAAAGAGAACGAATAACATTTTAGACAAATGTACTATAGGTATTCCATATTGTCAACATCATAATAAAAAGTAAAATGAACATAGGAAGAGTCCGGTTAAATGGACACATCTCGTTAGAATGATATAAATTCATATGGTGGCGTGTACCTTTATAATGGACTAAATTATTATTTTTAACGAATGTTTTACATTCAGTCGCACGATGGGAATGCAGGTATGTCAAGAAGCCTGTCAGTAGCATGCTACTCTAGTTCCCAAATTGCTTCGAGGGTAGGTATGCACGGTTGAATGGCCTCAACTAGTGAAGAAATTCAAGATGACGAAAATTATAAACAACAATGCATTGACAATAACGACCAAATAATAAATTAGTTATTTCCATCTATGTTGCTACCAAATATTTCATTGTATTAGTTACAAGTATACCAGTAAATACATTTGGAGCATTTCTTAAAGCGTCACTATGCAGTACTGTCTTTTACAGGCACGATGCTTTAGGGGTGTGGGTTGAGTGGGGAGTTCGCCAGGTGAGAGATTGAGAAATCATGCCTTAGTGTTCTTTGCTTGATTGTGAGTATGTTCGATTGGCTGTCCAGAACTTGTTCTAGAAGAATTCAGTACTGTCTTTTACAGGTACGATGCTGGGGGTGGGGTGAGTGGGAAGTTCGCCAGATGAGAGATTGAGAAATCGTGCCTTCGTATTCTTTACTTGATTGTGAGAATGCTCGATTGGCTTTCCAGAACTTGTTCTAGAAGAATGCTAGAACATCTGTGAATCAAACGTTTTGGATATGATCCGGAATTGTGCCGCTTTTGTTTTTGTGAATCGAAAGTTTTGAACAAATTTGAGTATGTCAGACCTAGCAAGTGTATTAGTGATCCTAGAAGAAGAAAGAAGTTGAAAATGATGAAAATGACGACACTGACGTTGTTGATGCCCTTATTGTTTCATCAGCTGTACTGTTGTAGATAATTGTGATGCATTAATTGTGAAATCGCAGTCCTTAGAAAATATTTGTAGCTGATAGGGTATGGCATCTTCAGGAAACGATATATTCTGAAGGAACTGTCGTCAGCTTCTAATGAGACACATCTTAGAATAGAAACATTTAAAACTAATGATTTTATTGTTTTCGTCTTCTTGCCAATGATTAGGTATGGGACTGTAATACAACATAAATATACTTGTGTTACGTGTAGGCTCGTAGAAAGATAACAAGAGAAAAGACCGAAATCAACAAGCTTTCTCTCTTTTAACAAAATAAGATATTTCCTTAGAAAACAATGTAATCATTTAAAGTAGGACTTACGGTTTGTGAATACAATCCAAAATTTAATTCTAAGATTGAAAAATGTAATTATCCCTCAACAGTTCCAATTGTATCCAAGTTCAAATCTCAATAAAATTCCAAAATGAAGGCGATGTCGTTAGATGAATTCATTGTACTGGTGGCAATAGATCCTCGATTGAGTCACAGTTTATGTTTCCGTACAGAATTCCAGAATAAATTTTCACTGAATATCTTTGTCCCATAACTTTTCTTTTATAAAATGGTACACTTATTTAGTTTTCTAGAAAATAATTTGTTAAATTCAAATCAGATGAAAAACAAAATGGCAACAGCAAAGAGAAACATCTTGTTCCTGAATGTGTTAAGAACGACGGACTAAATATACTAGTGTGCGTGTGTTTAAAATCGTGATTTTAGATCATATGTACTTCAAGAGTAAGGCTACATGATTTACTGATTTGAATAAAAAATGTCAATTGTCACATAGCTAGAATAATCCAATCTATGAACCAAATTATCACGCTGAAACTACTTAAGAGAAAAGACTGCTTACAGTTCAGCTTACATGCGGGAAAAAAATGACCATGGCAATAACCAATCATATTCCCTCGATGTTTTCAAACCAAATGTGAGCTAAAAATAGAGCCGAAGAAATCTTACAATCTAGGCGGGTCAAACAATTTTCGGAAAACATAATCAAATCCAAGGAAAATTATCTTAACAATAAACTGTAATGAAACAAAATTAAAATAGAAAATAATTTAAAACTAGCACACAAGTAAGTTAATTACATATTCGTAACACTTCTACTTCTATATTGTATCAATGGATTGACAGAAACTTCGCTCATGACCTAACAATACATGTTTTGGCACTTTATCCATTTCTTTACCCGTATAAAAAAGACACAAAACTCTAGATATGGACCAAATCTTGTTTCCATTAGATTTTAACTTGCTGATTTATTTCAAACTCATAGGTACCCTATTGTTCTTTACAACTAAATGGGGACCCATTTCCACGTTTATAGGGAGTATGATATGAGTTTCATTACTGCTTTGATAACAATCCACGTGTAATTCAAGTCCATATTTTCTTTAATAAGTTGTGTAGCCAATTGTTACATGTTACCAGGTAAATAGGTAATGGCCTTGACCCCAAACATTATATAAGACTCATTGGGCATAATTTTATCATAAAAAAGCTACTAGTATACTGTGTGATGCTAATTTTTATGAGCATTGCACCTGAATCTAATTCTCTGCAAATGGAAGAAAAGAATAAATTGCTTGTCTTGCAAAGACAAATTCAGTTGCACAGGACAGGCTCCTCTGATTGTCGAAGTCATATCCCAGGTTTCATGACATTATTCATTCATTTTATTAGAGTCAAGCAGTACAGGTCCATAATATTTGGCTATGCTGAAAATGTGATTCCTGCATACAGTGATGATCTATGTACAGATGCACGTTTGAAACCGTAGTCAACTATCTTCAAAACTGTCCAGAAATTCAGTTTGAGGTAAATGATCGAAAGGAGCCCATATATGTTTAAGAAAAAAGGCAATTGTATGTTACATTGTGGTATCATGGGACCTTGATATCATGACTAAGATTGCCGATTTGTTTGGGGTATCAGAGTCCTCTGTGAAATTGTGCAGGTCTCTAGTAATTAACACCATTTTACATCATCTCAAACATAGATTTATTGCTTGGCCAGAGGATAATGTAATGCCGGATGTTGCTGATATGTTTAAAAGAGAGGAATGCCTTCCCAGTGTAACAAGATAACCGAGTTTGGGATTTTCTGATTAATAAAAAAGCACTATTGATGGTAAAACAAATTTTATATGTAATGATATATGAAAATGAGAAACGAAGCATGATTGATACGTGCGTGTATGTGTTCAAATATTGGACAAATTAACATAATTAGCACGATTCTACTAATGCAACAAATACAAATGCAAAGACACTGACATATATGGTACCAGGACAAATGACGAAAGAACGATTCATGGTATATCACAAAATGAAAAACAAACGTGTCATCAAAATAGCAAAACAAATGACGTTTTCACTCAAAGTAGCGAATTGATAGCTTACTCACTCAAAATAGTGAACTTACATTTCACTCATTCAAAGTAGTGAACTGATATCAACAAAGCAGACATCTCAAGTTATATATTCATCTCTAAAGCACTCTAAAGTAGCCCACGGCCAAATAAATTCATGTATGGAGGAATGTATATACTCCCTTCAATTCACTCTTTGCAACCAGTTCCACTGGCCAAACAAACAAAGATTATTTGTAGTCTCCGACCACCATTGATTCCTGGGTTAGACAATCAATTAGAGCCTACGACTTTGGTCTGCATCCCCCTATCATCGGCAACCCGACTAACAACGATCAGCATGGATCACTCCAAACATCGTTGAAATATTAGAAGCACTCGAAACAGCTCAAAGTAGCTCGAAAACACACACACATACACACACACACGCACAGCACAGCACATCATAGCACTGCACACGCAGCATACGCAGCTCTACAGCTGGCACAGCACACGCAGCATACGCAGCTGCAAAATACATCCAATGCCATCTATTGCATAACACTGGTATATATGGTAATGCATAATGATGTTATATACAGGAAGTTACAAATGATACATTATCAGTCTTGCATTACAAAACAATAAAAAGGTTCAGAAGTGAACTGGTGAATTATACGATTCATAATACACTAAACGGTTCTTCGCTAAATGCAATTTTGTAAAGCTATTGCTAATTCACAGAAAATAATATAAACTATTAGCATTATACTATGCAAATCAAAGCAACATAAATATGAAAATAAACATGATAGAACCATGGCTATAATTTACACTACAAAGATAAATAAATATATTACATACCTCTACAGCTGGAGATATGCAGGTCACAAAGTAAACCTCCGACTGACAAAACGGTCCGTACTGTTACTATTTGATTTTAGTGTGATGCATTTATCACACTAGCTCAACATCGTCTGTGCAATTAATATATTCGGGTTTTTCCATCCAAAGCTCTTCGCATGTGCGGAACAGCACGAAGCGAACTTACTGTGTCGAAATAATGTAGAATATAAATCAATCACCCTCCGGTATCGTTGTACAACAGAAACGAAACCAGAGTACATGTATTTAATTAAAACATTATACAATTCCGTGACACCCTGTAATAGTGGGCACACTGGATGCTGCCTATATTAAAAGAAGAGCTCCGAAGGATTATGCCCAAGCGAATGCGAACAAGATGACATACTCCATACAGTTGTGAGCTGTGTGCAATACTGATATGAGTTTTACACACTGCTTCAGGTTTCCCTGGTAGTTGCCATGATGCAAGAGTGCTTCGAAATTCAGATCTTTGGAACAGTGGTTTACAGGTGTGCGATAATAATAAAAAATTGCCGATGGTACCTATCCATTGCACAGATGGTTACTTACACTATATAGAGATAAAGCGATGTTACTCCTGATTTAAGAAATGTCAGCCACTTGCTGTCAGCAAATAGAGTCGTGATTGAACGAGCATTTGGTCTGCTTAACGTTAGATCTAGAAGACTCCAAAACCTTGAAATTGTCTTAGTTAAGACATCTGTTAGTATCATAAAGACCTGTTGTGTGTTACATAATGTGTGTCTTATGCATCATGATGAAGTAAATGATTTTCCGCAGGTAGATGAAAACATGGCAGATAACCAACGCCCAATTCATGTAGTGGATATTCAGCAGAATGTTACTGTGTTTGTTTTGAAAATACTTATTATTCAAGAAATCTTGTTCTTTCACGGAGATGAGCTATTAATTTATTTTTGTTTGAGCAGGAAAGAAGAACATTAGAGCAGTAAAATACAGAAGATTGAGCTGCTTTTATGCTTCATATTTTGTACTGGCAATCCATGCTGTACTTAAAACAGTTGAATATATTGAAACAGTTTTACCTTGATATAGTTTTCATTTTTCAAATGTGTCCTTGACCCAAGTTACCCCCAAATGTAGATTTATATACTTCAATAATCTTTAGGCAAGTTAATAAACTATGCAAAATATAAATACCGTAAACAAACTTATGTTTGCAAAACTCTAAGATCAATGCACGGCGCATTGTTTTCTTTATCAGTACATTTTAAAAAACACATTTTACTCAACCCATTGGCAAAGGAGATGGAACGAGAAGTCACTTTTATCCATCTCAGGTAGTGTTAAGTACAAGATGCGTGCAACTTAATTACAAGCATATATACAGTCTTCATGACTTTAGAGTCAAAAGATGCAATAATGGTCACAGTACATGCAGTTAATCCTCTTATGGGAGACCTCACTTAAAGGAAAAGAAATATCTCTAAGTATGTATTCCTTTTGGAGGTATCTATCTATATAACTGATTAGTTTATATATTACAAATCTGGTATTTCATGGAGATGGTTTCTATAAATAGATATTCGCGAATTATGACAAACACAAACAATCACACATGTCTAACTTGTTTTATATATGAGACAAGATTGATATAAAGCATGTCACATGAAACACAAGACGAAGTCTTATTTCTAACCCTTCCTGAGCATTATTCCGAATGACAATATGTAATGAAACTAATTTAAACAAATAACATGAAAATTAAATAATTCAAAATAAAACCTTTGACAACAAGCCATATAAAAAGTAAAAAGAAAACATATACCATATTTTATCTTGGAATCTTGTAAAAATTAAAGGATGTTATTTGATCTACCTGCTCAATCTGAAACTTAAAAATATTGATGTATCTATTTATATCCGCTTCGTCCTATCGTAACATGAAACGCACATTGCAGACAATACCATTTTAAAACATTAATATTGTGGTAATACAAACCAAATATCTGCTAGTAACTAACGTCCGTATACTCTAACTCTTCATTTTATTCTCGATCGACATACTGGACATAACTGCATACGTTCACTGCACCCCCATAAATGCTATTTAGTGTCTACATTCCAAGAAAACACAATCTACATATTTTCCATTTTCCATAAAAATGCCACCTGTCAAAAATACAGTAGACGCAGTTTATTATAGTAAGATCTGTTTAAACAAATGTAACAATGTTTATTATAACGGCAACAAAATTCCAGCAAATTTCAAACCTCTAAAATAATAAACGGTCTTCATGTAAAACATTACCAATGAAAAAGAAAGTATCTGAAGCTCTTGTAATAAACAAAATATATTAGAAAGGCTAATTGCTAACATAATTAATAGCAGATAGCACTTGCAAACCTTCAAAAATGCAAACACAAATAAATTCATCTAAGACATTAATTTTTTCAGTGATAGATTTTACAAGACTCTCGCTCATCTTCTTCGGCCTTCCTAGTATATTGCTGTTCAGTGTAAGTCTTAAGCGTGTCTACAACAAATGCTTAATGTGACCTTCTTGCTTTAGTTCACATTTGTGAATATCTTTGCTGCTGCTGCTGCTGCTGCTGTTGTTTTCCTGATTTTCGTCATTATTAACAGCCTTGACATTTTCAAAGAATTGTCTGTGACATTTGACATAACGCATGGATCATCTCCATAAATGTTGCTTAGCTCTGCTTCATATTTTATGTCTTAAGATTATTCACACTGTTGCTGTTGTGATCCTTGACATTTTATTAGCCTCTGATGAAAGTCTTCCATCTCCCTGAAACGTGATCACCATTAAAACTATAACCATTGTCCCGCATGCTTGATGCAATTTTTCAAACAGCAACTTCTTCCTCATGCTATCCGATTTAATTTTCTCCTATTATCTTGTATGATGAAATGTATTGCCTCTTTATTTCAGTTACCTTTGCCAGCAGCAGACATTATGCTGGAATCTCTTTCTGTATCTGCTTCTCTCTGACCAAAATCTGTAAATCAACACAATTTTAATGCAGCATTTACATCAAGCATAACCATAAGAAAGTGATCATTAGAAATGAAACATCCCAAACATCTAATATACAGTGGAATTTACTAATCATTTAAATATTTATCAAGCTTTAACATGATATGCAGTATTGTGCTTAAAGACATGTTAACTTATGCAATGTGTATGTGACACCCAAAACTGTTCAGCTCTCATAGTTATAATATAACATTTCAATCAGACTGATGCTCATAGCAATATTATTCTAGAATGTTTGCATACTGGCAAAAAATAACTATATCAGTCAAAATAATATTTTAAAACCAAAATGTTGGACTTACTATCCTGTTCAATTAATTTAACAAGCAACAATGAAACCATTTTAACACTAAACAGGATGAAGCACAGATAATATCCTGCGGCATGGTCATTCCTTTGCAACCGAACTTTTTAAGCACCAACACTATCAAACTACCTCTTATAAGGTACTTCAAACAACTACAACCATCTGGGCCAGCCACACAAATCAGCAAATGAACAAATAACACTAGAAACAATTAGGGACCCATAAGTTAACAACGTATAAGGTGGTCTAACATCCTGGACAATCAGTGTCAGCCACACAAGGTGGCAAATATATGAAACAGCTGTCATCAAAAGCATACCTCTCTAACCCCAAAAATCATAAAAAGCACCGAGGTTACCATTTGAAGTTGAGCAATCAACTCAGTATTTAAGCCGAATATGGAACACCGACCTGTGGTCCGGCATCAACCTGACCCCATTTCCTCCCCACCACCTATAAATTAAACAGAGTGCGGTGTGTGCATTAATCCAATTGTTAAGTTTTAGAAACATATATTTCAAAAAATGGCATGCCACGTACAAAAGAGATCGTCAAAAGAATTAAAAACCGTATATATACACTTGGCAATAACAATGCAGGTCGGATCTATATAGGTATGTACGACTAATCATTATAGCAAACAATGCATACTTTGTTCAGCTAGCACAGCAGATACTATGTTATTTGCAGTTTGATCAGATTTATAAATAAGCACGGAAGGTGCGTGGTTCTGACAATGAGGATGTTCATCACAATTAATAACGGACAATATACTTGCGTATACGTGTACTCCAAAAATACCATAACATAAAGAACCTGTAGTTTAGTGTCTATCTTATTACATTTAAATGGTAAGTACGGTCCTACTAGTGGTGGGCACTCAATTTAAAAATAAGTACAATATTTCTAGATGTGGTGTAAGTACAAAGGTAAGTACAGCACTTCTAGTGATGAATATTAATCATAACAATATACAAATGAATTACTAATTATGAACAAAAAAACGACCCCATCTAAGATAAATATGCAATCTAGCATTCAGATCTATGGTTTGCAAATAATCTTAAACAGAAATACAGAAGAAGCATGTGTGCTTCCATGACAACGCTTGCTACATAGAATCTACAATTACTGGATCATTTTACCTTCAAAGAATCGACATGTGGTTATATTTTGAGAGAGCAATGACCAGTGAATGTGGTGTTTACCATTTACATGGAAACTGCATTATTTGGAATCTGTAAAGGAGTTCACTCAATAAATAATCACTGCACCATGTATGTTATGAAATTGATACCTCGATATAACAGTGTCGAGCTTTAAATACGATCATATAAGAAAATCAATATGGCGGGTATTGTCTAGCAGTCATTGTTCATCAATTATCTAACTCTCTATTATATGTAGTGCGTGTATAAATCGATGTTATATCGTAACAATATACAAACTCTCACAATTTACCAACAAAATGGAGAATTATAGATTTTGAAATGCGTGTTTGGAATTTTAATCAACAACTGTTCTAGCTGATATCGCTTTATGGATTCATACTAATAATGTTTTCCGTATACATCAAATTATTGTTTGAGAAAATAAAACTATTGTATGCTTTAGGTGATTTAGTACTCAAAAACGAACTTCTTGACTGAAGGAATCGTAAATTATTAACAGAAACAGTATTTAGTTAGCGGCATTTTCCTAACACGGGGTTGTAATGAAACCTACCTTCCTCGTTAGCTTATTAATAGGCAGGCACATGCTGATTCAAACACTCATTTAAATCACTTTCATGCACGTACATAAACTATGTAGAATATGTAAAAATTGTCCTTATTTTCTTGTATTATATGTGGCAAGTCAGTGATAGAGCGTTGCATTCAGAATCAGAGCGTCTTGGATTTGATATCCGTACAGGCCGACCCGGTCTGGTTACCTCGGTGTGTCGTAGAGAATGTCATGTAGCTAACATTTAACAAAGCATATTACTTGATTGTAGTTACACAAAATGCCTATACCAACGTGTGGCTAGATTAGATTTGGATAGTTTGAACTCCTATCTCTCTCTGCAAAAGTCTTCTCGAGGAACAAAATACCACTGAGATGTTTGGCTCTTTGATCTAATTGAATGAAGTTATAGGTGACATTTTTGCAACAATGTCATCTATGATAACACAGTGCAACACTGATGATAAGAGCCGTGCAATTTTATACACTGTGATCGACAAATTCAAGCAATAATAATGTAAATCTAACATTTTCTGAAACAGTTTGGAGTTTAGTAACCGATATTTATTCTGTGTGTGTGTGTGTGTATGTGTGTGTGTGTGTGTGTGTGATGGTCTGGGCCGGTTTGTACCATCCAGCAATATTTCAACAATTAAATGGTATGTCCCTTGGTAATATTAAATCTTGAAAATCCAATCACAGTGAAGTGCTACTAAGCACAGGTGAGTCTTGCCATTCTATGTGTGCTTGACAACATGAAGTAATACCATATTCGTATTGCATCAGGGATGTGGAATGATGAACAAATGCGATGGAACTCAAGGTGTAAATGAGTATATACCATTTCTTGAAAGTATTAATTGCCGTGAAACAAAGGAAGTTGGTTGGTTGATATTAGAAGAATTATTAACACATTGCCAGCTATATCATCTCGAGGATATGGAAGCTACATGCTTTCAGAAAAGATGCGCATAGCCACCTAAATCAGGCTGCGCCGGGTAACTGTTGAATCCGCAATCCTTTGATTGCGAATATGACATTTTTAGCAACCTCGTTACCTTGGTTGTTCAGTTAGACTATTACGCAGTTTTTGTTACTATTTCTTTGTCTACTATCATGATCTTGTCTACTGTTTTATTTATATAGAATAAGGAATACGAAGACCGGTAGCTAGTCAGCGAGGACCTGTAAGCCAAATTATGAAACTGCCTAATCTATCTAGTTCAATGGTCTGATATTATGTTTACTGAGCTATGAGTTCATAATGGCCTCATAATGAAATACTGTTTCCTGAACAGTTTTAAATCTTTTCAAAACTTGATACAATTTCTCCACACTAGTAGAAGAAATATTGATTTTAAGTGTCATGTCTCTACATCCATATATAATTTACAACCATCATTTTTGCTGTTAACAAGTACATTATTTGCCCAGTTATTCGTGTCAATCGTTTATTAACTAAACCATTACTAAGCAAAGACCAGGCTGTAAAAGTGTTACGTCATTGTCATTTTTAACTAAAGCGGCTATAGGGATGATGTTTACTGTTTAGCAGGAATAAACAGGAATCCGAAAAAGCTACTAAATATAGTAACATGAATGGCTGCTAGTTGTAATACTAAGCAAATATTATTGGCATAATGAATCTTTGCTTTTAAAACTAATAAAGCCACAACATTAGCGTCTGAGCTCGGATAACATGTACACTAACGTACACACTAATGTCTAATTTGCTGTGGTGTCACCTCATTTAATCACTGCAATGCTCTGTAAAGTACTCCAAGCAAGCATTTTGAGTAATGATCTATATTTATTTGAAGTGGGTTTCATTGAATTCCTTTGAAAATGAGTCGACTGTGTATCATTGATCCGACGCATATTCAGTATATTTTCAGGCAGGAGATTAAAAGGCATATTGAATTACCTAATCTCGAACAGGTTGCCTCGATGTTTTCTTAGGATAGGCAAATGTCCTCTACTGGAGTATGTATTTTATATACGTTAAAATAATATGGCTTTCAAGGTGTTGGTATAAATCCATTTGGTATAAAACCAATACTACGGGTATATCAAACTGTGATCCGCCCATTGATCAATAATACGCATCTGTAAGCATTATGTCAATGGATCTCTTGCAACTGTGCGATGTCCGCTTATTAATCGTTAGCTACGTATGAAAATAACGGTAAAAGTATTAATAATACCCGTTGTCTAAATGCATTTAACATCGGTACATAACTTCATCCTTTCGGCTTTCCTTTCCTCCTTTCCTTTCGTGCAGAAGGGATAAAATGTACAGAAATTTGGAGTGAGAGAGAAAATGAATTTGGGCTGGAGAAAAACCTTGAAAATGAACTTATACCAAGTAACCTACAAGAATATTGTTCGTCGTAATAGTATATATGCACTTTTTTTGGATTTATCCACAGTGTTGATATAATCAATGATACAAAGTTACAAACCCTGTCTACTAATTACCTCGTGCACATAATGTGATGTGTTTAATGGGATTTTTATTTTAGTTTCTTAAACTTACTATGATGTTCTAAAAATCGAATATTATTGATTAGATACTAAAAATGTTCAAGACTTTTCTATCTCCCTATTAACCATCGTATGAAAAGAGGAGCATATAGGATTTTCGCTTGTATCATTCCGTGATATATCTGGACTTACGAATGATGGTAAAAGTCAAGTCAAACCAAACAAGGTATGAGATACACAGATAAACAGGTACAGACAGAGAGAGAGAGAGTTAGTTTTATGGTCGGCATTACTATTTGTAATGCAGAATAATGACTTAGATCAACTGTAAATATATTATATATTTTAATTACCTCTTGCTGGTTCATCATTATTTTCCACACTAATTTCCATGCATCGGTACGTGAATGGATGAACGTTGATGTGAATGGCGTAGCTAGCTATGTGTTTCTATTATTCTACTATATATTTTAAGACCATCTTTTCTGTTTCAATGATAAGTGTGTCTTACATTGATTCAATCAATGCGAATAAAAATAGAAACTCAAATATCCACTCTCTGCGTTCATGATAATGAAAAACTATTTTCAGTTTAAAGACGCGTGTGAATAAACTCAAAATATACTGCTTTATTATCATTTTCCATAATTACTTAGAAATACCTAGGAAAGAGATTGTTTTCATATAATGAGTATAGAAAGCCTTACAAATTAAAACGTCCAGGAGCTCATTGACGGATTGATGTAAAACATTATTTGGAAAAACATAACATTTGAATCCACAAGAACGGCATTCACTCAATGCTTTAGTTGAAGAATTATATATCTCATCAACATATGACATGGTAACGGCAAGGTGTGATTTAATACCAAACACTTTTGTGAAGTGAGTTTAAAAGGTCAATACTTTTATAGCTATATTAAAACAAAGGAAAAGAGTAGTATTTACTTTATCTGGCAAGTCAATGACAGTTCATATTAAAGTCGTTTGTGCACATGCATTTTTGTTTGTCCGAATGTCATTATTTTCACCAAATGATGCTTACGGTGCAAATGTAAGTCCTTAACCTAAAGTAAAAATTTAGAAAATAATTGCCATTCAGACAGTTTTTGAGATATTCTACATGCCTTGAAACCCACATGCCTACTGCCCTGGGTAACAAGTTTGTCCTTCTAGCTGACAATTTGTATTTTACTGACTACATAATGTAAAATAGCTATAGGTGTATAATATGTCTCACATAAATTGCAATAAAAGCACAAGCCCGAAACACCTACTTCATAAATCTTTAACTATTAAACAATATTAGCTAAAGCAACAAAGTCACACAATAGACCTAAGGTAAGACATGTGATGGGTCAATTTATGTATCTATCTGATGCCACATCAATCACATACACCCATTCTTGTGATTGCTGAGTCTTAACTCACCAGCCTCACAGCCGAATATAATTAGTCACGAAAACAAACAACTATCCTCACGACATAACTTTGTTTATAGTGTGTTTTCTGGTCTATACTTTCATAGACGCAGTCTGTAAGCCTACAAAAAGATTACTGGTTGAAGATGATCTATAAATGTAGCCGTATATATTTTTTAACTCGTTTTAATCACCCAGTTAATAACGAAATATGACAATTATATAAAAGGAGTTTTATAAATATAGTTCAGAAAACAAATATATTTGTATAAGCCATAGAGCATTTAAGACAGTAACCTTTTACAGTCCACGATTCAGAAGCCGACCTTCCTGCCAGTGAATCTGTTCAGAGGTAAATATAAAAATATCAGTAATTAATGTTACCAGAAACATTACTAATTACTTCAGTTTGCTTTTTGTATGTCATAATTCGTAGCATAAATAATGTAAAGAAAACTTATAACTAAATATGAATAATAAATTAATTTTGGCAGCAATCTAGCATACCAAATATTGAACACCATTAATTCTTAGAGGTAGCGCTCTTCAATCAATTCGTAACCGTAATATAAAAAGTAGCATTTTCATTTAAATTTACGATTTGTTCCTGTGCGATGTTTAGCTCATTTTCAAGCCACGGATTAGTAATATAATTTACTCAATCAAAAACATAACCTGATTCGGTTTGTTGTAAATAAAAAAATTAAACCGCATAAAAATCACTCAGCAACATAAAATATGTTAAATACAAGATTCTATTTAAAATAATGGACAATACATTTCCGGTGAAAAGAGTATAAAGGAGCTAGTTTGGATCTAGAGAAATGGCCAAATGTGGAATGCTTTATTTACAGAACACCAGAGGAGAGATCCAATGTGTGATTGGGTCAGAGAGGAAAAATGAGGAAAATCATGGTCAAGCATGACATAAACGGGTAAATGCAAGAAACGTGTAACTATGTATTTATGTATGTATGAATGTATGTATGTATGTATGTATGTATGTATGTATGTATGTATGTATGTATGTATGTATGTATGTATGTATGTATGTATGTATGTATGTATGTATGTATGTATGTATGTATGTATGTACGTACGTACGCACGCACGCACGCACGCACGCACGCACGCACGCACGCATGCATGCATGCACGCACGCACGCACGTACGTGGTACGTACGTGTTTGTGTGTATGTATGTATGTATGTATGTATGTATGTATGTATGTATGTATGTATGTATGTATGTATGTATGTATGTATGTATGTATGTATGTATGTATGTATGTATGTATGTATGTATGTATGTATGTATGTATGTATGTATGTATGTATGTATGTATGTATGTATGTATGTATGTGTGTGCGTGTGTTTAATTTAATTGTTTGTTAGTTTTAAATTTTGTATATATTAATTTATCCCATTGCATGATATTGATATTTTTGATTATTTTAGAAACTCAGTTCAGTTCTGTTTGATTAATAAACAAGCCAGTAGTTTAAAACATTGGTGACCTATATTTAGTACCAGTGTTAGTTCTGAGGCAAACAACTTTTTTGTTATTCATGTCCGTTGTGGGAATCATTGATTGTTAGCTTAAGCTATACTAATGTACTTTACAATCAGCATGTAAGGTATTTACGTCGCTCAATTACAATGTTGTCACGTCTCCTGATACAGGGAATTTATTTAACATCTTAATTTACTGTATAGCCGTTTTCTTGAGAAGAAATAGCTAGTCATGCTTATACCTTTGAGGCTCAAAGGTGTTTTTGTTGTGACCAGTTTGAGTAAACCTTTAATTTCGAAATTAATAATTCATTTCTCTGGAAAACATACATATAAGTGCTCCTTACAGAGATCCTGGACAAAGACATTCATTGAAAGTTATTCGGGATTCAAAAACTGGAATATTATTATTTCTGTGATTCAACAAGGGACTGTTGACACATCAGGACAAATCAGATTATCAAAGATATCTTCGCCTTACATCATGAAACTTCAACGGAATTCGAACTTTGTTTTACTTAGAATTTTTAATTAATAGGACTCCTATATTTTAGTTCATAGAGTAATTTTTGGATTATATTCATAAACACTAAGTCCTTTCTCACATTTATATTGTTTTTCGCTGGGAAATCAATTATTAGTTACATTTGACAAAGCTTGTTGGATTTACTCTTTATCTTGTTAGATTTGTGCGATCCTAGACAGGTGACGAGATAAATTGGTTATTATCCGGGATATAGGAATTTTGGCTAAAATATATCTGAAAATTATTTTTTGAAATTTGAATTCCTCTACTTTTCAGATATTTTTAAATCACAAGTATTATTTCATACTTTGTTTGAAATACTTAGCAAAATCGTCAGGTTTTTCTGCAATGTCATTAAAGAGGAAACTTATCTTTCAAATCCAACCCAGAAACAGTTGGTTTATTTGAAAGAAAGTTGTACTTAATGAACTTGCCAGAAAATATAATCTTTCTGAGGGTAAAAGCTTCTTTAATGAACAAGCAATAAAAACAAATTATTGTTCACTATTTCGTAGAAAGGAATCTTTTGGATAAAAGTGTATTGGTTTCGATCAGTAAGTCTGTATCAGTCTCTGACATAAAAGAAAAGGAATTATAATTAAAATACAATATGGAATTAGAGATAAGGAAGCTGTACAGTTTTAGAAATATAAAGAAGAAAAACAAATGCAGTTGCTATGGGAGAAAGAGAAAGAACAAATGTATTTACAGAAGAAGGACAAAAACTATTGGAAAAGAAGAGAGAGAGAAACAAATGCAGTTACGATTTGAACAAGAGGAGAGAGAGAGAGATATGATAAAGAAAAACATTCAAATGCAATTGGAAGAAAGAGAGAAAGAACTACAAAATCAGTTACAAAAAAAATAAATGGAATTACAGAGAAAAAGAGAACAAATGTAATTAGATAAGTAAGGGAGAGATAGACAGATGCAAATGCAGACACAGAGAGAGAACGAAGAGAGGACATATTAATTTAGAATAAAATAAATAGAGCTGGCAGGTGAAAAGTACGTTCCACTTCACATACAAATTTAAGTTTTGATCTTACTAAGAAAATTAGGTTAGTGAACCTTTTCAGACTAAAGAAGGTGATAAATATTTCAATATTTTTCTCGTTTTGAAAAAGTTACCGAAAATTTGAAATGACTGAATTATTACAATATGTTCTTAATGGTAAAGCTAATTATTTTTACCATTCAATGTCAGTTCAGCAAAGTGGTGACTATAATCTGGTCAAGGAATGCATCTTAAAGAATTTTAAGTTAGTCCCTGAGGCTTATCGGCAAAATTTTAGGAACTATAAAAAAATCAACTGACCATATATGTCGAATTTGCATGCGAAACGTCAAAACTTTTTGATAGGTGGTGCTCTTCTACAGAGGTCACGAAATATTACGAAAGTCTCAGACAACTCATAGTACTTGAAAAGGTTAAGGACTTTGTTCATAGTGACCATAGTGACCTTAAGACGTATCTTGATCGAAACCTTGGAAAATGCTGCTCTTGATGCTGATGAATATTTCTTAACTCATAAAGTCCCTTTTGTAGGTAAGTCTTACACTCAGATGTATTCTGGTAAGAAGGTATTTCAGTCTAATACCAGCCATTCTAAAACTCCATCTGGCAGAACCTTTGAAAATCAAGCTTCTGATAAGCTTGATCAAACATCCTTGTCTCTTCCTACGTGTATATATTGCAAGAAGAAAGACATGTTATTTTTGATTAACTTAAATTGAAATATAAGTATGAGAGTCATGGCAGACCTATCCCAAATTCTCTTATTTCTTAGAGGTCAAGGTCATGATCATGTATTGAAAGCAATAAATTTGTTGGGTCTAGTAAACTCCAATCTGATTTTATTATGGAAAATTATTTAATCATTTATGGTAAAGGGTTCTCTATCACTCTTTGGTGATTTGGTCAATCCTATCGCTTTTATAATTGTAAGAGAAACAATTTTTTATTATCATTTACTTTGCCTTTTTATGAGAAGTCGTCTTCTAATGAGAGTGTTCTCATTCAGGTAGTAAAGTGAGGCTTTTTTAATGTTCCTCTCCAGTGTGTAAATTTGTTATCAGATTTAGTTTCAGGACCCGTGACAGTCGGAATAATGTTTTCTCTTCTCGTTGGATCATCGTTTATTACTAGACAAATTGTGATCCGCCCAAGGCGCAATAATAAGCAAATTTAAACAATCTAGTTACTGTTTGGAATTGATTCTAGATCAATAATGAATTTCATCAAAATGTTCATTAATGACGTATGTAAATAACAATGAAAGGTTCTAAGAATCCTCGGTTTCTAAATGAATCTAATATGGTATACATTTTCTCAAAATTCTTTCTGATTTCTGCCACACACACCTTCCACTCTCGTGCATAACGGACAAACTATGCAGAAATGTGGAGTAAGAGAGTAAAGGAATTTGAGCTGGATCGAAACCAAGAAATAGATATTGCACCAAGTAAAGTACAAGAATATGGTAAAATGGCTGTACTTTCTTTGGAATTTATCTACACTATGTATTTATTAATGATACAAATTTGCAATCCAGGGCTCCATTATATAGCATATTCCTCAGTTACGTGGTACACATACTATGATGTATTTAATTTTATGTGTTCTTGTTGTTTCTTAAACATACTATAATGGGCTAAATTCGATTTTTATTAAATAATATGAAAATGTCGAAAGGCTTCTCCGTCTCTATATCTCTGGGCAATCGTAGCAAGATACAGCCTAAAATCTATGAAATGACTAATTCACAGGAATTTCGTTTGTGCCATCCCAATATATATCTGGACTTATGAATAATGGTAAATAGTAAGTCAAACCGACCAAAGGATAAGAAAGAGAGAGAGAGAGAGAGAGAGAGAGAGAGAGAGAGAGAGAGAGAGAGAGAGAGAGAGAGAGAGAGAGAGAGAGAGAGAGAGAGAGAGAGAGAGAGAGACCTTTCAGGTCAATCCGACTAGAGAGCGATTGAGAGAATTTATTGTCTGTGGTACTGTCAATAGAGCAGAATAATGACTTAGATCAACGGTAAATATAATAAAATATTTTAATTATATCTTGCTGGTTCATCATTTCGCTTAGTGGCTATTCCACATTAATTTCCATGCGCTGGTATTTGAATGACAGCGTTCATGTGAATGGCGTAGCTAGCCATGTGTTTTGTAGTGCTCTACTTTTATCATTAAAACTTTTTTTCTTGATTATATCATAAGAAAAGAATTATATTAATTTAATCAATGTAAAGAAAACTAGAAACTAAAAAACACCTATCAACCTATTGATATGCAAAGGTAATTGTGAATAACTACAAAACGCAAAGAACTACATTTTGTAGTGGACACACGCGGAGATGTGTGGAGTTCATTCTTTCGGTCAATACACAGCTGTCTGTGCTAAATCTTCACACTGTTCCAATATATGTTTTTGTATGTGATTTAAAAATAGATGTACTGTACGTAAGCTGTATCAATGATATAGCACTCGTTGTATAAAATGTTCATTAAAAGGAAACTCAAGAAGCATCTTTCCTTTTGAATAAAAAATGTATACATCTCGTGGTATACATTTGATACAGTGTACATAAAGACCCAACCTAGGACCATATATCTGCCGAAGCATATAAACTAAAAATTTCACAATTGCACTATTGTCAGAGCAGACATAACCATGCTCTAATCATTTGCTTAACACGTATAAGATCTAAATATTGTAGGCTGGCACTTATTCAGTGTAATTTAACGTTAATTGTTTGTCGCGTATGGAAAACGTTACCTTAAATGGCTGAAACATGTTTAAATTATAAAAATTTGAATTTGTATGTCATATATAGTGGAAATCTGATGTGACACACATAATGTAAGATATGCACATGATTAGGTGGCGCTATTCGCAACATACCGAAATTCCGCATCCCTTACCATAGCCTCGTTCTCGTGTCCTACATAGCTGCTGCTCGTAATAATATGTATATATACAAGGAACCAGTCGAACCATACAATAGTACAATCTATGAAGCTTGACACCACATTTCCGGGATTGTACTGGGACTGAGAGTCTACGCTATATATTGACTGCAACAATGATTCATGTAATACTTCTTTCCAAGCATTTCTGTAAGATTTATCATGTTCGTATAATGATATATTTATGCACACCACTTGTGTATACTATACCAGATGTTAATGACGACATTTATGAGAAAGGGGAACAACAGCATATTAGTCTCACTCAACGTTCCACCAGTCCTAGATATGAACCATGTTGGAAAGACACGATGAAAAAATTACAAAAAGAATGCAAGGGGATAAATGACACTGTACAATTAAAATTAGCTGTTCACTACCTGAATTACTTTTTGGATATGCAAAACTGCACGATATATCCTTGTGATGATCATGATGATTCTGTAAACTGCACAAAAAGTTTGAGCGATACCGATCGTACATCACTGACAACGTTTTTTACTCATACATACAGTATTTGTTATATTTTTACAAGCTTGTACTTGGCATGATGAAACTGTGAGTGCAATGGAGCAACTGTTGCATACTTCTCAAAACATAACGAGTAAGTTAGAGTTCTTAAGTGCATTACAAAATAAAATGATCATGAAGCAAAGTAAAACATTAAAAATTCAAGATGACATCGAAATGAAATTATCAAATATTAGCAGCATACTTTCAGATGAAATACTACCATTTTTAACCGAATTAAACGAAACAGCTCATCTGCATAAAGAGTACACGTCTGGCGTGTACGAAGAAATTTTGAATCTGTTTGATTCAGTCTCTGGAAAGTATTACTGGATTTGCACAATGATCGGTCATTCACCATTTGCGTACTTCATCTTTATTATTACGAGAACAGAAAGAACACATGATGCTAGGACGTGGCTGATCTTAGTTTTGGCATTTAACGTCTTCATTGAAAAGTTCATTTTCGGGTTTGGAAATCACATATTTTCCTGGCTTAAAATAGGAACCAATATACAGGTATTTATAGTTTTACTTACTGATGACAGAAAGGCTCATTGTGATGGTCCTGAGTCTCTAGTTTATTAGCATTATTGAAAATGATTTCAACCGAATTTACAATATCGCCACCATGTAGAATTTTGTAAAATATTTTTATCGCTAATTCATTATAATTAAGGACCATATTAACACAGGGTTGACATTAAACGAGTCTAGAAGAAAATTGTGATTAACATGTGTTCATATGAATGTCATATGGTCATCAGTTTTAATATCTAGTTGATCCAAAGCAAATATAATACCATTTTCTCCCCCTGCTGCTACTGTGCCAATTTTGAAACTGTTATCGCTATTTCCCTCTGAATATATTGTGTTATAGACAGTAATAGTAACATGGAATGTCCGCCAAAAGGTCATTTGAAATTCGTTCTTTGTCGTCAGTAAAAATTGTGTTGATGTGTCCGTCCCAAGTATGGCGATCATAGTGTAGATAATGGAAAATCTAAGCATGATTGCTCTTCCTGCTCAGATCGATAGTGATCTTGCCACATTGTTTTCGCAATACACTTCTAGCATGATGAATTTGATTCTTTATTACAATGGCGCTGAGTTTTGCCTCGTTTAATTGCTCTGGTCATATCTTTATGGCTATTTCTTCTGAATGGATAATTGTATAGAACTTAGTGTTTTCACATATACTCTTTAACATGATATCTTGATTGAAAATGGATCATTTTATCAACTAAGTGTTTTCACAGCCACACTTTAACAATATGTCTTGATGGAAAATGACGCTGGCCTGGTCAACATCATGTCCAAATAGTTGTGAAAAGTTTGAAAGTGTTCTGCTTGAAATTGGGATAAAAGATCATCTCAAAACTATTGTTCGAACTGCTCCTTGTGCATGAATGTGGCACTGGCATGGGTTATTATCTATACATCTTACTGATTCTAAAAGATAATTATTTAGATCGGACTACTAACATGTCAGTGCTATTGTGGACGAGTTTGAAAACCTGGTGAAACTTAGAATCAATACTTGCAATTTTGCGCTTCTCTAAATTTAACCTGAGTTTTTTACTTGCTTGCATAATAGTCTGCTCGATACAACTACGATAAGGTTTTTGCATAGGCAATATGATAAATGGTTTGTGAGAGTGAGAAACATTCTGAGATGCCTTTATCAATCTCAGTAATTGGACGCATTTTCAAGTTCCGTGGACAAACAGTTCAGCTGGCTAAAATGCGATGATAGGCGAGTAATGCTAATGTCTGTTGTAGTTGAAATATGTTTCCTTAATGAAACAACGAATCGATTAGAAGCATAATGTTGAAGAAAGAGATTACATATCTTGGTTTCGTGATAAAAATATATCCCTCCTTTAACCGACTTTTCGATTCCTCGGCTAGCATCACATTTCTACCCAATAAAATGTTTGCCACTTGAACTTTATATGCGTCAACTTGCTTGTAACAGACTTTTATTCCATCAGGAGAAAGATATATTCCGATAAAAGCCTCTAGATGTTAATCCGTGGAAAATTGTCAATATGCGCTGCCAAGTATATGAGACATTCCTGAAAACTTTGCCTCTATTTTGTCTGTCATTTGACGCAGAGAGCAACATAGCGTTTTTTTTTTTGGGGGGGGAGGAATAAGATCAAACCAAACTAGACGTCTTATATTGTATGACTTCTTTTACACCATGTACAAGATTCTCAGTATATTCCTACCTAGGTTTTGATGTTTGTTATTTAAATTATCCCCATTTCTACTTCATGGAAATTGATCCTGTGCATTTTTATGATTCACATTGTTTGGTCTAGAGGATTATATTTAACTACCTTGATTCATCTCGCGCAGACGTTTTTTTCTGAGTGAGTGATGCCCTTTACCAATTCACTGTATACGCTAGTGATCAACATTTGCCAGGAGACTGTTTACACATTATCGACCATTAATATCGACAGATTTCACGCTTAGGTTTGCATAAGTAAATCAAAGTTAGACTGCTTTGTAATTATCGTTAGTGTTTATAACAAAAGAAGAGGGAATTAAGTACAACTTCGGTGATCTCAATGAAACAGATGCTGATATCTGATATGTTTTTTTTTTAAAAAAAAAAACTTACTCGAAATTTCAGTCCTTTGTGATTTAATTGACATAAAGAATACCACTCATCTATTGATTGGAATTTTTTATATCAAATATATGATTTTGTTTCATTGTTCATTATCATCTGATCAGTTAGCCAAAACTATGGTAAATTTGGCGGATAGTTAAACCAATTGTCAATTTATTTTGACAAACAAATTTTTTACGTTCTATTGGCAATTCAGTCATCAAAACGTTTACAAACTCCGGCATTTCAACTGATGTATCGTTCAGTAAGAATTTTTTTATACATCATGTTTAGGGATTTGAAATTATCAGAGATTGAATTTGTGGTGGAATCACTTTATTAACTGTTAAATGAGAACAAATAATTCACAAGTTTTCTATCTTGGTCAGCTCCAAAGAAACAATAATATAATATAAATTCTGAGAAGGAGAATGAATCTCTTAACATTGTCAGACAGTTGAAGGTGTTGAAAATGAATTTTCACAGGTTAAAAGTGTTTTGAAAGATTTATATACAGTTATGTTTTGTTGTCCCACTGTCTGCTTATCTGTTTCTTGCAACATATTTCACAAGTGGTTATCTTTATTCAGTGTGAGATAATAAATCGAGGCAGTTTGCACCATAAATAATAAACAGATTTCCGTTTTTACTCATAAAACTTTCATTTAGATTCTTTATTTCATGGAGTCAAATGACTTTCAGTTTCGACATCTATAGAGCACCCTGCATATCCAAGTGACCCAAACTTCCGGGTCAAATGAGCGCGAATTTCATTGAAGGAAGCAACGTTTCTCCCCGTTAGTCACATACTTTCTTTCAGGACACTTCCCCTTTTATAGTCAGCAAAGATCAATTTGCAAAATAGGTAAGGACTAGACTAAAGTAAACAGGAAATGGTAAATAACTGTTACTAACTCAACTCCCGGAATAAATCCATGTAAACACTATGCTTCAAAACTTGAAGAACTTTAAATGTCTGCTTCATCATGATCATACATATATTTATTAGTGTAGACAAATCCTTGACGACAGCTTCCCTCTAGTCGCGACATTTTCTGGATCTACTTGTGTTTGAACACCCTTTTAAATTTCGTATTTAAGACTCCAATGATAATTTCAAACTCAAGACAGTAAAAATTCCTAAACTCAACCAGCAAAACTATATCAGTTGCACCTATGATAAGCTTCCAAAAGAGTAAAATCATATTTTCACCATTAACCTATCCTTGGCAGCCAAACCAATATATACTCCATTTTTATGCTGTTTCCCCTTATTCCATATCATAGTTACCGTGAACCATTATGCACCATTTCAATTCTAGCTGACAGGCGTAACTGACTTCAATGCAGTGTGCATCATTTTATTATAGTTAAATCATTTATTTATTTATTCAAATGTATATTTATGTATTGGCCTCATGTCTATATTTACTAAAAATTCAATATACATTTTTCTCATTATAGCTCATAATAGGATTGCTTCCGATTTACCAATCAATAATTAGTAATAACTATATATATATATATATATATATATATATATATATATATATATATATATATATATATATATATATATAAGCGCAATTGTATGACATTTAATATAGTATCAATTATATATATATATATATATATATATATATATATATATATATATATATATATATATATATATATATATATATATATATATATATATATATATATAAATTGATACTATATAAAATGTCATACAATTGAGTTTATAATATGCATTATTGCATTATTTGTTCAATAGTTATTATTCCATGATAAATGTACAATTTCTGATTTGATGATGAATATACTAGAGTTCTTCAATATTAACAGCTGCACTGGTCAAGTACCAGTGAAACACTTATTAAATGGAACATTGTCTTATCTATCCAGTGTAAATGTTACTGTTATTTCCGGTATTCTTGTTTCTAAACTAAAATAATTTAGATTGGATGTTCAATTTGGAGATTTCAAAATATGTATTCTTAGTCTTTAGAATGCTACTCTCTTTGAATTAATGTCATGCTGAAAGGATCTGGACGTTTTAGCTCTACTGATTGATATTCTTTATTACTGGCAGGTTTATAGATTTGCAACATAGATTTCCAGCATACAACCGGCACTCTTTACGAGGCATGAATAGCAAGTTAAATTTAATAAAAGTCAATTGATTGTGTTATTTTTGCTAGTTGTAATATATAAGAATTTGTTACAACGTATGGTTTTATATCTATACATACATATGCTATATTATTTGCTATATTCCTTAGCGACGCTTTCAACATTTAAAAGAAACAGTTTTTCATATACTTTTTCTCTTACAGATAAACACATTTCGTGTATTAAGTGCTATTATCAGCATTGCGATTCTCCTGGGATTCTACTAAAGATACAGGGATATCTCAGACAATCACAAGCTTGAAAATGTCAATGAAAACATCAAAAAGTTAACGCAAGCTTTGGAGGGTAAGCTGTCATGTCATGTCAGATATTTGTTTTTAATCTTGCCCCCATTAATAAGACTAATGTTCGGTTTTTACATTGGGGATTGCGAAGGAGACATTATTATAGTTAACAAGTTATATTTTTCCCTGTGTTTTTGAAGCAGTTCAACTATATTCTAAGAGTGGTACTACATGAGTGAGAAATCAAGGATTTGCCGCAAATTTGGCCTGTCTCCAAAGGCGTGACCCTCTGTGCCCCAGTGCGCATGTTTTTTTTTCTTTTTGCCTACATTTCCTCAGTGGATGTCCTATCGCATCTGTGTTAAAATTAGCAAGAGCCAAATCTGTTGAAGGTGCTAATTACGAAGATGACAGTGAATATCCATTTAAAATAATGTATCTAGCAATGAAAATGTTCAAGGTTTTGTGGTATTTGACCGAACAGTAATGTAACGTTTTTCACGGTGACGGTGATATGTTCTTCGATGTAAATATCAAAACTGTGGCTATTAAGACTGAATTTTGTTTTGAAATCGCATCAATGACAAAACTTTCTTAATTTCTGCAACTACGAATTTCTCATTAATTAATTTTGGCTACGTTTGCTTAATATTAAACATGTATGGTATGATATAATAATGAAAAGAGACAGTGAAAATCAAATTTTGCATGTAAAATCACACCTAATATGCTGACACTGTTCGCTATGACCTTTTTCCGTGATGAGCAGAAACTTCCCTATTCAATATCCATTAAGGCATGAATGGTTGCTAATTGTACAAATAAGTTTACATAGAGTTAAGCATATACATATATACCTAATATTGTAAATCCTAAAGAAAAAGATCACATTATGACTGTTACTTCATATACTGAGCAATAACTACTATGAAGAGACCTGGTCTTCTTATGATTGACACTGACATTTCCTGAGAAAGTGTTTCTAAAAATGCTACAGAACATCCATAGTTCATATAATGAAAGAGACAGTTTTCCAAATGTGTAATTATATATATATATATATATATATATATATATATATATATATATATATATATATATATATATATATATATATATATATATATATATATATATATATATATATGTGTGTGTGTGTGTGTGTGTGTGTGTGTCTGTGTATGAGGACCTCCTGCTAAGGATAATCACACTACCAGAGACTATTAATACTAATTTCATTAACCCTTTTCTGCTGCCTATAGTGACCACAAATTATTAGGAGTGAATGCCATATCTCGTTACCTCTTATCTAAATTATTCACTTTTCTGTACAATACAAAAATCTCATACACTGATTGGAGCATCTAATTACGTTGTTGTATTTTTTTGTTGATCCATGCAATTATTAGTACCTTTTGTCTATTTTCTTAACGTTCCATCTATTTAACTATATAACTCTCAATTTACTAATCTGTCTACGTATTTAGTTTACTTGGCTAGCATGTTATGTTATCTGCCTATCTAAATTTGTCTATGCTTTATCATTTCTTTCAAATCTACATTTGTGACCCCTGCTTTCATTTAAATACCATATCATTATAAAGACCCATACGTACTACCTATTATCGGCTTTGCTTCCCAGGTGAGGCAAAATGCGTTTATGCTATAAGCACAAAAAGAGAATACTGAAGATAATTCTGACAGTACTGGCGGTTGAAAAAAAAGTTGGAGAAGTCTTCAAAACAAAAACTAGCCATCAATGGTTGTCTTTAGAAGGAATAAATTTATTGTAAACATAATATCATAAAAGGGCTTAATGACTTTATAGACAAACTATAAGTGGAGATTTTTCTGGTATGAAATACATAACTTTTAAAGTTGACAAGTCAAACCATTACCAGTTTTTATACTTGAAATCTCTATTGACACAACACATTTAGCTACATTAAAACTGACCTTACCAAAAGGCAACACACATTATAAAGTTTCACAAAGCACATTTATCTTCCATAACTGTTTAAAAATTGGAATAAAATTTTCATATATTCTGGTCAAATATAGCACGAGTTTTATATCACCGTCTTAAGCCAGTTTTCAGTGCCATATGTGCACTTGTCCATGCATGTGATTTTTTTTTTCTTGTCAGGTCTAAGACTTTGCAAGTCTCGTAGAGCTTTTGACAAAATGTTTGTCAAGTATATTTAGGCAACCAAATAATATATTGTATAAAAGTAACTTTCAAAATATCAAGAATATATTTGAATCAAACGTTAGCTAGATATATCATATGAATAAATAGTTTTTCCACACACCAAAGCTTTATTACGTGCTAAATGGGTATGCTGCCTTTTTAACTGCTGATGATAATTCTGCAACAATACAGCTGTATACGTGTATTGGTATCCACTTGCACCAAATCAAGACCTGCTTTATAGTCCAAAAAAGAAAATAAAATGATGAGTTTTGGGGTTTTATTCTACGGTCTTATTCTAAAGCCACTTGTGTATTCATCATGTGGCAAATTCAACTCAGTAATTCTTGCTTGTTTCATTCACAAAATATGTTGTCCTGAGAAACTTTTAAAATACTAATTTGTTTGAAAGAAATCTTAAGTATCTGCCTCTTCAATTGTGCTGTATTATGAAAGTTACTTTACTAACTCCAAACGAGCTGCTTACCAGCCTCACAATTTCCTGAAAGAGTGGAAGCGTGCCGATTGTTCGTTTTAGAAAATCGTTCATAGGAAATCTATAACATTTACATATTTTACATATAAGTTATTCTAAAATATTCATCTTCATGACCAAAGAATGCACCAAATACAAAATAGAATTACAATGGATAAAACGTCCGTATTCATATTCCGGTACATACAATAAAAGGATTGTAATTATACTGACTACAAACTGCGGAAGCGAAGATTTTCATTTATCTTTTCAATAACATCATTACGAACAACACATTTAAAATAGCTAAATATTTTCTTTTCTATAGATGTCTGCACAAGTTTCAGGTTTTGAGTATTCGTATTCCCATCTTGATAGATTTAGTACATACAGCATAGTATATTATAGAAATCGTGAAACAGTAACATATTTGCAGAAACTCAGGATACATTTAGTTCTGTAATTAGTTCTACAAAATTATTCATAATGTTTTATCATAAGTCTTTTGTTTGTGATGTTTTTATCTGTTATGTAATCTCCATTCTGCTATACAATGTGTCAGAATGGCATATCATATTCCAAATGATGTGTGCTTGATGACGTAGATTGGTTCTTTCACCCCGTGGAATCATTCATTCATTCCCTGAACATTCTTTAAATTAAGATGGGCAAATATTTCCCATGAGTTAAATTAGTAATATAACAATAAAGTAAATTAAATGTTTAGTCACGTTTTAGTGGTTTTTTTTTCTCAGAACTTCGCAGAGACATACAAAAGCAGTTGCTAGCCGGTCCCCCTGGAGTAGCAGTTCCACACCCCACCCAAGCTTGTAAGTATAACTTCTATGCTTCTTCAGACTGACAAGATGATTTATTTATTTTCTACAAATTTTAAAACATAAATCGTAAATCCTTTTATTTGTATTTTTATTTTATGTAACTATTTCAAAACAAGCATTTTGAGAACTTGACACGAGCAGTGCCAGATTTTCCATTGTGCTTAGGTGTGCTTAAGCACAGGGTCACTGTTGGCCGGGGGTGGTCATCTTCTTGGCCAAACCAATTTACGATGAATTTCTCAAGCTGTATGTGGCTATTTTAACTACTTCCAAATTTCCTGAGTATATATTCCTGGCTACCTGTGTAGGCCTACAGAGACAACCTCCTTCAAGACCCAAGTAATGGGCCTGATAACGTAACTAGTACAGGGCCTCATCTGTCCTAAATCCAAATCTGGACACGAGGTGTTGCTCAGTAGATTTAACAGAACAGTGGCAAGATATTATTAGAAGCTAATCTGCTGATCTATAATACTGTGAATGGGAATGTAGTGTTAGCCCATGCCATTTTACTAGCTCACTCACATAAACCACATGATTACAATCATACTACAGCGCAATCCATGTTCTTTGTTGTTCCTTAGCTGCGTATAAACTGATGAGAGCAATGTCAAAATCTGTACAGATAAAATTAAAACTTTTATAATTCTAATGCCATAGTTTGTACTTACGATTCAACTAAACTTAGCTTTAACAATTTTGACATCCACTGAAAGGCGTGTCATGTAATGTTTCAACATTTTTTGCATATCTGTCCCTCTGTCCATCTGCAGAAACATCTGTTGTTTAGTTTTTGTATGTCTGCATTCATTTTATATTTATACCATCTGCTTTAATAACACTTTGACTTGTACTAAAACGATCATTTATTAAAGGTAAAGGCATTGTTTCCACGCAATAATATTGTTTGCATGCCATATATAATAATCAACATAATATATATTTGCATATAGCCAAGGAAGACATCAAAACATGTTGAGGTCAATGAGTCAGATGTCAAATTCAGAATAACTGAAAAATCGAAAACGGTTTTCACATAATACCTTGAGATCAGCATGTATTCCATTGTCTATTTTTGAGTACATCGGAAATTTAAAAATAAAACAATTTACTTTGAGTTCTTTCCTTCAAAAACATTTTAAATTAAAACTAAAATTAATAAATCTAGTAAACAAAGACCCTCAGGGATAATAGACGATTTAATTTTGTCTTAGTGTTTGAAGTTGACAATATTTTATTCTTAATTGATCTTCATAAATGAAAATAAAAATAATGTTATCGTGCAGGTCTACTCAAAAAACACCTTGTATATTTCTTCTCTGTATTCACGCATCCAAGCACATGTGTATATGATGTGGGTCTTGTATACTTGATATGTCATTAGTCATTCTGCAAATGCATTATCTAGGCATTTTTCTGAACTATGAGTTTATATCATAGATGATTTGTGCAATCGACAATTAAAACAAAGAAATGATTTTATCTTGAGTTTCTATAAATTTCTGTAGGCCAGGAGAGCATCAATTCAGTCGAAGAACTCTTGTTATGTTGTTGATTGGGGCTTTTATGTCAGCGATGGCACCAATCACAAACTATATTGGAAAAGAGGTTGTCCAACAATGGCATATAGCAAAAAGGTTCAAGTTAGAAAAATTGCACAAGGTTTACACTTAATTGTCAGTTAGCATCATTTGCAAATTGGCGCACGAGCTTGCGCTTATAGAATCATTGCATTCTAATTAATAAGTGTGCTAAAAAAATAGCACACTGAAAGATTTGAACATGTACTAAAATGCTGTGCAAGCATGCAGAATATTTCTTGTCTAATATTTAACACTGAGCATGAAGACATATATCTTAAATAGCTTACCATATCTTTCCTCAGAAAATTTGGTCAATTATTTTATTAAAACATTTAAGTCCTGAATGGATGGACATATCACTGTCACCGTAGATAATTTGGAAATCTTTTCATTCAAGAATATTTAAAATGCTATCAACAATCAACATTTGACAGAAAAGAGGTTCTTATCTCAAATTCTTGTAAATTCGCTTCAGCTGATTTATTATCAGTCCTGTCCGTAAACAAGGAATCTCTTCTGAAACCCAATTCAGCTGTATTTGGCCAGATTTGATATAGAAGCATATTGGCCAAAAAACTTTCAAATTTGTATAAATGTTCTTTGTATGCTATTATATACTTCTAAAATTGGAATAGCATTTCAATTATTTTCTCTTTAGACCAAATCACCAGAAATTTTATGGAAAGCTCCTTGACAACCAATACAATTTATACTGATCTGCCGTCCAATATAGATTAGTGTGAAAGAAAAACGACGTTAAATTGCTTCTAGTGATATATTATATACAAAATTTTCATGACGCATTCTGTTATGAAGGTGTTTCACTTTGGTACAAATGGTTCTCATTACTCAAGAAAACTTAAATGACTTCTTCATAAAACCACTCGTGAGTATATGCCAGAAAACATACCGCCATTAAGGTATTTGTTTTGCACAAATAATGCTAACCTGACTTCACATATAGCAATATTTACTAAAACAATAAAACTCTCTACACGTCTTAAATGCAGCTGAATAAAGGTGTACCAAAGAGACACGAACCAGCATCGTATTAGGACCCATTAAACTTTCACAAATGAAAGAGATCAGTTATGGGGCAATAAATACATTTTTTACATGACTTCTAATATAAGAACGCATGACAGAATTGGATCCGAATCTACATAAATCACCAAGGCTTCAAGGTCTTTAAACGATGCTGACATGTCTGAAAGTTTTGTATAAGCAAGTCAAAAGAAATTCAAAAACTATCGACTAAAAGCAGTAAAGTAAACAATATTTCCTTGCAAACTGTGAATACTCTGATTTTAGGTTCACGAATGATCACAGTCCTACTTGACTCCATTGTTTTAAGTTTTCCTATCTTTTTGGACATTAATTTAGTGCATGAAATATTTGTCACACTTATGCCGAAATTACTTAATCAATGTAATGCATGGTAGTGTCGATATGAAAATATTAGGATTTGTTTTAATGACGTTTGAAAATACATTTTGTGCTTTATGGACTAGAAGATTCTGTCTTCACTTGGTCAGTACATGTTTTCCAAATGCGTATTAAAATTTTGATAAAGCAATATAGTTAGACACGTCCTTTAAATATCAATGTAATGACATCAACGATATTTGATAGTTACACACCACTTCGATTTTCGGATTATTTATGCATTTCAGCTAACGTGCTTTATTCATATAAAGTTACTCATCATGTCCTGAATTATTAACACAAAAATATCACTTGAACAAAGTCAACTTACTTGCTCTATACATTTTAAATGTCTTTTTTGTTAATATCAGCTGGATCTGATTTGGTTGCTTCAGAGACTATCTCAAGAAGAAACACTCGCACCCTTGTAAGTGTATATGTGTTTCTTACCTGATTTACAGTGTACTATTTCAATTATGAAATGTACCTTTGTATCAATAAACAAACAATTGGTAATTTCTCATCGACATTATGAATAAAACCTGAAACTAATTTGTTATCCCAAGATGTTTCACTGTTTTAAAATTACGTACTAGTAAAATGAGTATTGTTTGCTATGCAGGTTGCACTGCTTTAATATAACGATCCATGGTTTGTAAGACTATAGGAAATTTAAGACAGACACGTTACACAGCTAGTGCCTATTATATGGAAAGTTGCAATGGATAGCATCGGAAAGTGTCTTTTGGTATTGCTGTATTTAAAAACTTGCAAGAGGGTAGAGTTCATTAGACAGCGATCATATTAAAGTATTAACTTGCATTTTATTACATATTTAAATTCGTACAAAACTAACTAATATAGCTCCAACAGCAGGATGTTGTCAGAAGATCAAATATTAAAAGTTGTTTTTGAAAAGACCTAAAAAATAGGTTTTAAGACGCAGATTTGAGACAAATACAACGAACAAATTATCTTATTAAGTTGCACTCACAACTGTTCAATTTAAATAATACCATTACAAATAAAAACAATAATTACAAAAAAACTGTTCTTAACAATCTTATTCTGAAGTAGACCCACATTTTTTATTACTTGAAGGAATATACACTTCATTTCGCACACACACACACATTAAGTACAATACGTAAAATGCAAAAGAAGTTCCGCAAATTTCATTTCAGTCTATCGATCCTGACGTCTTTATAAAATCTTCACCTTCTTTCTTTCATTTGTTGTACTTCATGCTTGTGTTTGTTTTCAATGGATTATATTCCTATAGTTTCGGTGGAATTCACTTTTACACAATTTGAACTTTACTTATAATGTGCCACTATATAGCCATTAGTGTGATGTCGCTAAATGCTAATACAAACGTACATATGCATAGTTTCATTCATCTGTTTAAAGTATTGATCTGTTCGAAGAATGAAACTATAATCTATTTTTACATCATAGCAAATCTCAATTATTGGCGTGTCTGACTCGCTTTCCATTTAACTATTTTAAAACCATTTTTAGATTTAGACTAATGAAATTTTGGAGGCTTATTTGTATCAATATGTAGATGCGCTATTTCATTTTCAGGTAATTTTTAAGAGTTGTTTCTTTACAGATTCTGGTTAGCTATGGAAGTAATTACAGAAATTTTGCATATTTCTCATGCAGGTTATTAAAAAAAAAATAACGGGGGTGGTGGTGGTGGTGGACAGCAATGCAGTTAATATATTATACCATCTTTTAAGATTAATAAAATATGCATAACAGGGTCAAAAAGTATTTTTAATTTATGCCTAGTAGTGAGGGTTTTTTTCAATGTATGATGCATTTGATACCGAATTTAACCAGCCTAAAAGAGCAACGTGAAGAAAACAAATTGTGTTCGCCGGAAATGTCTCCAATACCAGCGTCTGGCAGTGCAATAAATAATCGATGAAATAAAAGCAAAACAAAAAAATAAAAATGTTAGTAGATGAATTTGTTCTCGATTTTTCATTGAACTCCATGGTAGCTATATTTTGAGGTGCGCATCTAAGGTATGGTTAGGATGTATATTTTATAATCTTAATTATAATCTCAATCAACCACAAAAATAAACGGAATCAAAAATTATCATACAACACCTAAGCAAGATAATATATGTTTTAAATAACCATGATATCTAGTGAGAATTGTATTCTCTAGACAAGTACAATCTTATACAAAGTACTAAACTGCAGAGAAGAACCAAATAAATGAACAATTATACCCTATTTGAATGAGACATATTTTCAATTGTTCGGACTTTTAAGTAATGGAAACGATGTTTGCAAATGAAATATGGTACTCAAGATAGCACAAAAAACCCATGATTAAATTTTTATTTCTCAACAGCAGGCCCGTACTCACATTGTCACCCGGACACAGACTAAGCTGAAGAACCTACAGAAATCCAAGAAACCTTCCCATTGAATGAAAATAGAGTAACTATTCTACGCTCCAGAAACAGCTTTTCAACTTTTAGAACTAGATAATTTCTTTCACGAAAATATTGTCTTGGTTCTCCAGCAAAATGGAACTTTTAGAATGATATGTCTTTATATTGACAACATTGATAAGACATTAAAGCAACTGACACGAGGTTGACAAATGAAATATGGCAATCATATATATATATATATATATATATATATATATATATATATATATATATATATATATATATATATATATATATATATATATATATATATATATATATAGATTAGAGTTTCAAATTCTTACAGTGATTTCTCTTTCTTTAAACTCATTTTATAACTCTTTACTTTTAGACCATTTCGACTAAGAACTTGTTATTACAGTTAAGCTAAATCCATTTGAGACTGACATATGCAATGTAAGTATGCTATGCATTTATAAATAACTTGTTTACATATTCTGGCATTGTAGCAATATCTTGCAAGTTTTTTATATTTCTGATCTGATTCTGTATGTTTACCTGCAGTGGATTTCTAACACAACCAGTATTCTTGAAAGATCCAAGATCGTTTCTCCTCTTTTGGACAAATGTCTGAATTGTCCCAATTTTTTGTTATATTCCTAGCAATAATTCATTCAGCTCACATTGCCTGCTTCGTCATTATCTTTTGTATTTTAACGTCTGTGTCGTATATATTATATTCTCCTTGTACTTCAATTACATAGAAATTTATATATGCCTAAATACTTTGAGAAAGTCTTCGTTTTTGCATTTATCAAATTATACTTTTAGTTGACACATATAGCAAAATATTGTGCTTAGAAGACATTAAACACTACTACATGCATATTGTATTATATTAAGTACATTTTAAAGACTAATATTAATTAAAGTGCTTAGTAGACATGATATAGTTTTCGTTTTAGATTGAAATTATGTTATTTCAGCATATTTGTATATCATGTTTGTTTCTGTTCCTATTCCATTTATATATGTTTATGTTGCATCTCATTTGGTTCAGTATGATTATTCATATCTTCATTTTAGGCATGATTGAGACTTGTATGATGTTTAATCACCTGCGCAAATGTGCTAATATATCGTGTTATGATTAATAATATTGTTGTTTTATATGTGTATACCTTGATTAATATTGGTAGTTATGCTTCATTTAAGTATATTATGCATTTATAAATAACTTGTTTAGATATTCGGGCATTGTAGCAATATCTTACAAGTTTTTTATATTTCTGATCTGGTCCTGTATATTTTCCTGCAGTGGATTTCTAACACAACTAGTATTCGTGAAAGATCCAAGATCGTTCCTCCTCTTTTGGACAAATGTCTAAATTGTCCCAATTTTTTTATATATTCCAAGCAAAGTTTCATTCAGCTCACATTGCGTGTTGCGTCATTATCTTCTGTATTTTAAAATCTGTGTCGTATATATTATATTCTTCTTGTTTAATCACCTACCTGCGCAAATGTGCTAACTAATATATCGTATTATGAATAATTATATTGTTGGTTTACATGTATATACCTTGATTAATATTGGTAGTTGTGTTTCATTGAATTTAATGATTGTTTCGACCATCAGGTAAAAAGTGAAGGAAAACAACAAAGAAAGATTAATGAAATAAAAAAGGCTCATTTCCAGAATAGTACAGTGAAATTGTATTGCCATGATTATCTTAAATGAACATTTCCATCAAAGCAGCCCATTCTTACTTTTATTCTCAGCCGGTTCGTTCCACTTCAGCATTGTTGGAAGAGTTCATTATTCATGTAAATTCTTTTAGTGAGGAAATGATATGCATGAATAAATGTTTAGTATAAACTGCAAATAGCGTTTGAAGTATATTCTCTTGAAAACAATGATAGTTGCATTAGATTATGTAATTGTAGATAAATTACTGCTATGCAACTTTGCGATCACAATGATAGATTTACCTTTATCACACGAACAAAATTAAAGTTATATCTCACTTAGCTTCAAAGAATATAGATAAATGTGTTGCATCTCATGTCAAAGTTTTAGCTAACATTTTAAAAAAAATCATTTGATGAACTACATAATTTCTCGTAAAGAAAAGTTCAATAAATGCTTCCTTCTCTCGTTGACATTATTTGTATGCGCGAGGAAGGTGCAACTGGATTGACTTCCAAACATTTATTTGAAACATTATAAGTAAGGTGGTAACAAAAGGAATTATAATCATATTCCTTGATTATTGATATGTAATCTGATAAATAATTTGTTGCCTTATACATGCAGATCATGATTTTGTCACATTTCAAAACCAACAAAAGTGGAAACATAAATGTAAGGAAATCAATAATTGACATAAAGGATGTTTTGGATGAAAATACTTGAAGTCTGACAGTCACGAAGAAGCTTAAATGTGATGTTTCACATGCAAAAATGAAATAAGTATTACTTTTCCAAGATGTCATTTGACTTTTGTATGTCTTACAATCATGCCTAACATCGTCTCATTTCCAGTCATAATAGTCAGGCTTCGCCATAGTGCTTCATGCTTTACAATGATTTCTGAATATAGTGAGAGATGTGCAAAACTATTTTTCTCTAATTACTCAACTATGCTTTAGATTGTGTTTTATGCTACTTAATATTCGATATTTTAACTATAAATTTAGAGAATGTGCGAATGAAAGATAATTTTAGCTAGACAATGAAATTAACAAGAGAGGGATCATCAAATTTGGTGATACATTTAATTACTTTTTGTATGTTGCATCTTATCACCTACTGAGTCTAACTCGACAGGTAAATATAAGACATTCACAGTGTCTGTTCTCATTCCCAGAGTCCTCCAAATACTAGTAAATATCGCGATAACTTTGTTAAGGTTCACTTGAGACATTTTTTGTCTTCTCCTTTTTCCATAAAAAAATTGTACAGACAAATGGCACAGAATGTCTGATAATACAAGTATTTTAAATTTATCCCACATACACAAGCATTGATTACCAATGATATATATATATATATATATATATATATATATATATATATATATATATATATATATATATATATATATATATATATATATATATATATATATTACCAAGACTGATAAATGGCTTTATTATGTCACCAAAGATCTCGTTTTAATTATTTTGCTCTGCAAATATCATTTTGTATACAGAGCACACAAGGAGAAATTAAAATGCTCATTAATTTATCCCCTTGCTGAGTTTTGGTAAATTTATTTAATTTTTTTTAAACTCTTCGTGTTTATGTTCATGCAGATTTATTTAGGAGTGTTCCAGTAAAATGTACTTTGACCCAGTAAAGTTTCTTCTAACAAGGAATTGTCTTCAATAGTTGCAGTTTTCAACTTTGTATAACGTTTACATAGGAACTGATTAACCACAGTATGCTGGTATATATTTAAGCAATGCTTTCTTTGGGTGCTATATATATTTTTTTTTAATTAAACAGCCCTTATTCATATATCCTTCATTTGCTTCCTTGTTCGTTTCAAACTTCTACTCTTCATTACACACTTTTCTCCATTTACATATTTTTGCTCATAAGTATTTTCATTCTCTTGAATTGAAAGACTGACTTATTAATCGCAAACTGAACTAAATTAATTATGAAGTCAAAGAATCATTTTTAAACAAATAATCATTACAAAAATCCAAAGGAACAAAAATATAATTAAAACAATGTAGACATCATGGAATATTCGGTAGAGTATTTGACTTTGAGTTTGGTTTATGTGGCATAAGCCAAAGGAAATAAGAATGTTAGCAATATGGGACAATCCTGTACATTATGTTCAAGAACATTGCAATAAATATATCATCATACTTTTACCCTTTTCTTATTCTTCGTAGACCTAACAGTAAATAAAAACAAACGGTGTTTCTTAAAATGAACAATAACGTTAAATTAAGATCATCTTTATACGTACAGAACAGTTACATTGATCAACTAGCCATGAAAGTAGCAGCAGAGAGTATTAACTCTACAGATTGAATTTACAACAATCATCATATTAAGTAGGCAAAAATATGGTCAATAACCTTAAACCAAAACCTCTAACCGAGTTGATATTCTCGCCGTAGCATCGCTGCTGGGAGTGAATTTACGATGTTACCTTTTGTGACATCTGTGTTTGTTAATGCTATGCGGTGCTTGTGCTTGTCATATTTGTCCTCTCACCCTCTCTGTTGCTATGTTTATTATCCAAATATTGTATCAAATCCGTTACTATATCTTAACCTGGCATCATGCAAACTTATTGTTATAAAAACATGTGCAAAGAAATTTTTTAATTTGTTCATGTCTATGTCCGCAGAACACCATGTATATTAAATATTTTGCATTTTGCAGCTTATGATTATCAAATTCCCTTAAACACAACCAAAATATTAGTTATCTCTGATCACTTTTGGAAGTTTGTGTGTAACACTGTAACATAAATAACGTCTATATTTTTATGCCTGCCTCGAGAAAATATACTAGCTGGATTTGATTGTTTGTCCAACATGACATCATCATCCACTACTAAATAATTAATACTTCCATCAAGGTCATCTACAGATTGCGCTTCATCATAATCAGTGACAAAATCAATAACGCCACTGTCTTCATGTAAAGATTTGCATTTTTATTGTAATCTTTGAGTACTTCATAGCGTCATTGGTTATCTACAGCTGCTGCTACTAAATATAATTTATCGCACCTGAGCTATCGCATTATCAAATTAAGCAATAATTGTGTTTTTCCTAATCCAGATGTAACTATTTTAGTCAGTTTGATACAATTTGGTAGCGTTGGGTGTTGCTTGACTGGCCTTTGTTTTCGTGCCGCCGAAAACTCAATTATATCCATATCATAATAAGAATTTATATTGTGTTCGATGCAGAGCATCCACGTCCACCACTGATTAAAAACAATAATAACAAAAAATTACAAAAAACGTACACTGGCAGGTAAGTGTTAAAAAGATGGCAAAAAATATAAATTTGTTTCAAACACGGCGACAGGTCATGACCATGATTGCCACACATAATCACAGCTATATTCTTGTCAATGACCAATCAAAAGATATTTTAATGTTTCTAACGACACCATACAAATCTCATCCCAGATGATGTTATTCTGAACATATTCCTCACCCATTCACTTAGCTTTCCACGTTCCTCCATACCATCTGAAGAAACTATGATAAGTTTGAACTTTTACTCCTCGTTGCTTTATTCCTCTTTCTAGTCTGTGTGTAGGTATCAACAGAATCATATCAACGCAGTACGCAGTACCGTGCCGAAATAATTAAATTGTACATGTTGTCTTACCAGGTCCTCCAGGACCATTGAAATAAATGGATTTAATGTCTAGAAACGGGATCAAATACACATAGTGACGTTGATGGTATTTGATTACCATTATCGAAATATTTTTCTTTGATATCAGCGTCTCCTGATTTACAAGAGTGAAGTATACTAGTATTATTTTCCATGATTACCATTCGCCGTTACCGAGTAACGGTTTTACCAAATCTAAATATATTTTATTTATATAAAATGAATTCGTAGCAACTCTGACATCAAAACAAGGAAATATATTTATCATCGATAATAAATTTATAGTAACGTAAGCGAGCATATAAGATCTTATATGAGTAAATTGTGGTGACTCACCATCGATATAACTCACTATTGTACCTTAATTGGTTACATATGACGAATAAGCATTACTTCTGCTTATAAATGTTCCTTCGTTCGTTATATCAATAATTATAATAAAAGCGATGAACAAATCATTAATGATAATTTAGAGTTTAGAATATGCTGTCGTTGCAGTATTTAATTTAATCGTGTACTCGTTCACGTTTTCATTCGCGCACGTATGTCTTTTTCTGGATAATATTAAATATTGCAGCGACCGTGGTTGACGATCAAACAATGATTGTTACAACGATCGGTGCCGTCATTGTCAGCGTTGATAATACTACGCCGGTTTCAGCACCAAACGACGATATCAGCGACAACCGCATGTCTACGATATTTCTTTTTTATTGCTGAATAATTATCGATGATGTGGTTTTTAATTTATTCTGCCATGCCGCTACTTGATCGTATCAGTATCGCTTAAGGTTACAGTATAAATCATCTTCGGCATCTTATTTAATATAATGGATACAGTTAAAAAACGCATTGTAAATGTCTTAAATTTTGCAGAGCTGACCAAGGATTGCCTATATACGCCAGTGACCTCCACGATGTATTTGATAGAGTTATTTTGAAATGTCCGTTTTGATGATTCTGATGATTTTTGAACGATAGTATGAATTCCACTGAAAAGATCGGTGATTCTGGTATTTATATATTTAAGCATTACATCACAAGTTGGTGGATTTCCAAATATTTCATTAACGGTTCTGTTTAAGTTTCTGAGGAAATTCAGAAGCAGGTTTGATTGATTAGTAATATCAGTTCTAACCGTAATCATTTTATCATTCGTCGTCTGTAATGAAGTTGTCATATCATCCTTTTTGTTGCGTCATCTTCATCACCTTTTGGTTCTCTTAAAACAACAATTTTATTTCCATTCATGTTACGTTCACCTGTCATTGTACCACTGCTAGTGAGTCACAGCCACATATCGGTTGGTCGGCTACATTTTGTGTTGGAAGCGTTGAATACCAGATTGAAATATCTGAGATCTGTGCACGTATTCTAAAAACTTCTTTTGGTGAGGCCAACACATACGAATCAAAATAAACAATTACACGTGGACAGATTGCATGTGCAACCCAGTAGAACCTGCTTCAGAACTTTTATCAAGATTAATAATACATGTTTATTTCAGATTTGCAGTGTTTGGCAGTTGATCACGCATAAAAACACCTCTAAAATTCTTTATATTTAATTGCTCAGCAGCATCGAGTAAATCAAAATTAAACAGTGAAAAAGTCAGCGACCCCCCGGAATCCTTAATCCTTTTACTTATCAAGACCCTGGAAGTCTCAGTCCCAATCCCGTTCTGGATTGTGCTTTTTGATTCCTTTTCCTATAGCTTTCTTCAGAGTCATTCCAGCAGCTGTCCCAGATGCACCTAACGCAGCAGCTTTTGCGACTGCTGGAGCGGCAGAGGCTCTTAATGCTGAATAGCTGCAGAAAGAGGAAAGATTCCTCCAGCTTAAGTAGTATCCTTGATTTAATGGTATTCCTTTATTGACGTGTTTAGTTTCGTTAACTTTCTTAAACTGACTTTCGGTCAAAAATAACTTATTTACACCGCTTATTTGTTCTTGTTTAAATATATTTTTTTCGCATCGCTTGCTGGTGATGACTGAAGTCTTTTAATCTGACTACGATTCAAACTGAGACTAACATGATGTGATATTTATGATATATTACTGACTTCCATATGTGCTTGCATATTTTCTACAAGACATCAACGACTCTAATGAGGCAATCAACACCTTCAAGTAGCATATTTTTATCGCTAAGTATAACGGACGGTCTACGTAAATCCAAATGCTCCAGCGAAAAATAATAAATCGGATACTGCGTTGTAACATCTAGCTAATATTTGTAAATCCGCATCAATATTTTGATCATATCCCATAAAGACATCAATAGATGATATGCACGTACTACATGATTTAGTTCAAAATTCAATAAAATATCCCCCGACGGTTCTTGATGTCCATTTGTTCTCAATGAAACTTCGGAAACACCGAGTTTGTCTAATATCACTGCGTTACGCGTTTGATCGTTTAATCGTGCAGTGTCTTGAAACGCACCGAATATATGTCGCGGCGCAAATATGCCCTGTTGTGATGCTCTTTTCCCCGTGAATAAACCATTAATTTTACTTTGAACAGCATCTATGGTTGTTGCTAACTATCAGCGCATCGACTGTCCATGAAAGCGAGTAACCTATCTTCTTCAGATATCGCTGGAGTCATTATTGACATCCACAATGAAAGTGTTGTCAGAATTAATTTAACAGCATCACCAGCTGTTCGCTTTATTGCATCATCGTCTTTTGCTTTTCAATCAAGCACAATTGTATGGTTGACTCCAACTTTTTAACTTTTCTAACATGTCTGCAGAATCCAAAAATATCTGATAGTGGAATCGCGCAAGAAAATCTTCGGTTGCCCCCATGCTAGACGTGATCTAAATCCGTGGTTAAAATATACTTCGACATTAATAATCATGCCTTGCATGTCCGCATCGGTATTTCTAGCAAACTTGCAAGTCTAAGTATTGTCGTGGCAACGTCAACATCTTTTTGAATCGATTCAATATTTATTCCGTAAATCATATACGTGGCACTGTCGAATAATGCCACGATGCCATTATTAACAAAACTAACACTTATATCAGCTCCGTATTCGGTATTATCTGTTTTCTGTTTATAAAAATATCACCTTCTACTTCAAAACGTGCTGCAGCGGATAAGAAATATCTACTTGTAACTTGAACTTGTAATTCAATTCGCCCACGTTGATTTGGTTGTCGAGCGTCGTAAGAATGATGTTTATAATTACGCACATACTCATCTTTGAGAATTGGCGCATTCATGTCAAATACGGGATCAGGTACACATTTGAACATGTTATGTTATTAATCATCGTTTAATACGAAGACCACTTTGGTAAGTTGGTCAACTTCCTGCTATAAGACTTGCTGCTACATTTTTTTCCTTTTCATTAACTACCTCTGTTAGTTTTTTATTTGCTGCTTGATTTATTATTTTACTAACACTTGCAAGCATCACTTCAGTGCTGAGTGATTTTACTGGTTGAGGTGTTAGTTGTGTTAAACGGGCTAGTCTATCTTTGATTGCAGATAATGCTTTACTGGCGACGTCACCAGCAGGACCAATACCTTTTTCACGAACAACATCAATAGCTTCAATGCCTTGCTTTTGGGGTTATCCTTGAAAATAAACCCTTAACAACATTACTGAGTTCATCTCCGTAACATGTTTTGTATACAGGTAATCTTGAATTTACCACTCTGACCATGGTTGTTCCAGATTGAGTAATATGTATGATCATCTATTATATCAATAATATCTAACTGTATAATGAGTGACTTAGTCGGGCGAACTTTCAGACTATATGACTATCATCGATAATTTCATTAATGAGTGACCGATACACGTTAATATCAATAATGCCACTGGTAAGTAATCGTTGAAAATTTGCTGAGATTTCTTTTTGTAGTTTCTGGAGAATTATTACCGTCTCGTGTTCCACCGATTAAATTGTTTAACATATCTAAATTTTCTCTTCGTTTCATTAATTGTCTTTAAATTCATCAAAATCATCAACGTCTTTTACTTTATCTAGTTTACTGGAAACTAAATATACAGCAGCAATTCAATCAAGTTCAGATTTGTCCACATACTCGGGTCTTAAATATTTATCTCGTGGCTCGTAATTAGTTGTAATATATATTGCCAGGTTTGGATTTTGAACAGCGTTAATATTTTCAGGTATAAAATATTCATTTACTGATCTTTCTGGTTCTATTTGTAGTTGTTGTTGCATTTCCTGAAAAGCTAACGTCATTTTGTATACATGTATCGTAAGCAACATTTCTTGTCGTGACATTCTAGCTTAAGCAACATTGAAACATAAACGAAAAATCCATTTGTAACATTTCTCGCGATTTCTAATTTTATCAGCATACTCGGGTTTTATAAATCTTTTTTGATCATCATAAAATAAAGAAGCAGTTTCAGCTAACTTATCTATATTAAACTTTGCATGCTGTCAATGAAAACCTCATTAAACTTTTCATATAATTTGATCCCAGCTTGTACTTCTTCTGATTCTTTCACAGTTTCTTCGGGATTTAAAACTTGCTGTGCGGCAGTTATTTCAGTAGGAAGTTCTCTTAGAATTTGTATTAGTTGTTTTCAGTTTGTTCTGCTATTTTGTCATTGTGTTTCGTTACAATTTTAATAAGGAACAATACATTGAGCAGTCTTCGCGATAAGTTTAATAATTTGTTTATTCGGATTCCGTAAATTCTTCTCATGTTTGCTGACGCTATTGTAACTTTTACTTAACACCATTATGAAGCGGAAGATAATTCTTTACCTTGCAGTTACTAATGTTGAATAATAGTCATGACTATTGGAATTAGTTTATCTCATTTGCATGGTTAGAATAAATAGAGTACAATAACTTATTGTGCATTCCTAGGGTCTATCTCTAAAGGTTGTAGGTTTCTCCAACACTATATTCATACCTCATAATTCAATAATTGCAAGATGTGTATATCTATATATTTCACAGAATTTTGTACTTCCTTTAAATAATTTAAATCCTTGGCACAACTTTTTATTGAGCCTCAGCCACCATGAATTAAATGTTACTATTTTAATTTAATATAAATTTGCGTTCCATCACTGACTGTCATATTGTGCAAAAAAATTAAATTGAAATGTGAATTGTAAAGGAATGTGGGCAATTCAGTAAGAGCCTGAGTTTTCGCATTCATAAGGTTCAATTGTATTAAATCATTTAATGTTCAAACTTAATGACAGCATATTTCGAACAATTAACAAGGAAATGTAATGTCTTATTTAAGACACATTTAGAATGCACTGGAATCAATATCGGTTAAAGTGGTAATCATTACTGTCATGTTGATACATTTAATGTTCATAAGTTTCAGCAGTTGTTGCAGGAGCTTCAGTATGTACCACATAATGCAATAATTTAGATCTGGCTTGGTTTGAAATATCCCGAGCAACAAACTTATTAATTAAAACATCACACATAAAGTATTTACTAAATCATACTCTTGTTCTACGGTACTGTGTGGAATGTTTAGAAAACTCTACTAATGAGAGGATAACATAAACAGAAATCTTGATTACATCACGGAATATAAATTTGGCTTATTTCCCCTAGATAAGAATATAATTAACTATTGCCAAATTGTTGTTTATTCAAACATAGAAAATGACCTTTAAAAGCTTTTTTTAAAATGTTTAGTACTGATCGCCAGAGGCAAATCACCAAACGCATAAACCTGATGTGTATTCCTACAACTTACAGCGAGGTTGTTTCACATACATACCGATTAAAATGTTCCGATCATATTTTTCTTGTAAAGAATGTAGATTAAACCTTCTCGAACGATCGCTTGGATCAGCTTAGTATGTACCATCAGTTATTCAGTATAGTATATTCAATTCGCCCAGTCGATGGTTTTTCTAAAACACTAAGGAGACGAGATCATTTCAGTGTGGTAAGTAGCCTTTCGAAGTCTCATTGTCTCTGATAGTAACATACATGCTGTATAATTAGTACTTTTGCTACACTATTGTACTGTTGAAATATGTTACAATAGGTTTATCATGTAGATAAACATTTAATATGATAGATTGGTATGGGGGTTTTGGGTGGAAGGGTTTTAGTCCTTTCTCAACATATAGTAGGCTCCACCTGGCGGGCCGGCCACAGGTAGACACTGGTAAGCTTTGTCACATACCCACGTTGACCAAACCGAGACTGGAATCCACTGAGATAGAAGTGAGATATGAGTGCTCCGTAAAGGCGAGCGTCTATGACCACTCGGCTAACCGGGGACCACCCTAACGAGTTAGAAATTGTGCCCAGTCTCATTACATCATATAAGGAGTTTACAATATAATAAAAGGAAAAGGAACATTGCATTCAAAAAAAAAACCACAAAACTAGCTGTGATTGATGTATTATGAAAATGTAGTACTTTTTGTTAGGCTTTAACAAGTTGAGCCAATTGACAATATGTGAGATGATGTTAATTCATAATTATATCACACTTTATATTTTTTATGATTATTTTATAATGAGGTACATATGACAGAAACTGTCTCATGTAACTAGATAAATATAACCCCTGTCTAATTCCAGCAGAGTTATCTCTCTTAAATGCAATGGAGTACATGGTTCTGTCCTTGTCAAATTAACAGTCTAACATTGTTTCTTATGACATTGGGTGACATGCATCCTGAGGTATGATATATATATATATATGTATGTGTGTATGTGTGTGTGTGTTTATGTATGTGTGTGTGTGTTACAGATACCGCAGATTCTCAACAAAACATCAAAAAACTGACCACACCCCTATAACTCCCCTCGTCAGCAGGGATTTATGATACTTATGCACCAATCTCAAGCACACTTTAGTTTAATATCAACCCAAGTAATTGTATTTTTTAGTGATCATATTGTCTTGATGTTAGGATTCTACACGATGGACGTTTTCGTGTTTTAAACATAAAACAATTTTTTGCCAATAATATGAATAGATGAGATTCCTGTAATGCTCTAGAATCTGTGATAAATAAATGGATCAGTCAAGTAGACTGACTATCAAAATACAGTTGGAACTCAATTTGGTTGTAGACTGGAAATAGAAGGTAGTCATGAGCTATAGCAATACACATGGTCTGAAAAACATCGTCCATAGACATTCTCCTTGAGCAACAACTGGTGTATTCTGCGCACTCTTTGCATTTATGTTGTTAAAAAACGCCGAAAGGATGACATTCTAGTGCTTTGAGAGCAAATTACCATGGCTAATACAGTTTACTTGCTTATTAATGCTGTATTAAACAATTTAGCGGTGCGGATGCCACCAGAATATATTATTGGCACAGTGCCTAGAAACAGTGAAGCGCTTCGGAAGATTTTGTACAGCCAATGACGGTACAACGTTTCACTAGTTCTGCTCAAGAACGTAATTTATGTAGTTTAGTTCACAGCTTTTATATGACATTGGAACATAAAATTGCTCTTTCAGGTAATGCTGGATTACATTTATATTTTTTATAAAGTACACTAAGCCAGATTTCAAGCTAATTCACATTTCCGTTGATCTTATCTTTCGATACATATCATACGCGACGTTTGTTTAGTCGTTTGAACATATTTTCAGACACACTGTTCTAGGACATTTAAAACTAGAGCAAAAAAAGTTACAATACTTCGTTCCACTGAAGAGTCGGACTTAAATCTTCTTGACTGTGTATTGAAATTAAAAAACGCACATTGTCTAAGGCTTTAGAGGTGGAAAGATCTAATTTATCGATCTTCCCAGTCAATAATGAAACTGAGCTATGACAAAGAGACGAACGATTGGATCTTTCATCAGCATGATATACTTTTGACTATGTTACCCATACTTCAGGATCATCTTCAGGTTAAGTATTTTCGCCCTTATGCTATTGAAAAAAGAAGTAAGTCATTTTAATGAGATTATAAATACTCCTGGAAGGAGAATGCACTGACAGCTTCACAACATTAAGATTTTGAATTAACATGTAAACAGAGGTAGTCAAATAAATTATCCAATTAATTTAGTAGTACCTGTCCCACACTCAAAGCATTAGTACAAAGATCAGATAGTTATAACCTTGAAGTGACTAATCTTTGTAATTATGAAACATTGGAGTGAAATGAACAAAATGAAACAAATCAAATTTATGAACACTTATTTTAAGATAATACAACATAAATGAATAAGATGTTTCACTACGCTGAAATAGTTAATTTATCGCCTATAAATCAACATCCTTATATAATGAAAACCTCATATACAAGACTATCTGAAGAACAAAAATAATATTTGTTGGAAAACGACTTTTTTTAAACCAAGGGAAAGTGGGTGTCAAAAAACTGATTGATTTCAAGTTCCTAGGATTGATGACTGTATTGACAGGATTGGAAATACCAAGTACGTCATAAAGTTCATTGTTTTGAAGGATTCTGTGTAATTCCAATTACGGAGAGAGCAAAAGAAATTACAATATTTGTGACTCTAGATGTACCTTACCAATACGCAATACACAATCACACCTTTCAAATAAAGGGTTCACCAAGGTTTTTGAATATGATAATATCTGGAATAGGAACTTCAACGTCAAATCGATGAAATCAGCATCTATAATGACACCTGGAAAGACCGCATGGAAGCCATCAGTAGGAGTTTGTGAAAGCTAAGCTAAGCAAATCGAAAATAATCTTGAATACAAGTGACTTTTGCTTTACGTATTTTACTTTTGTTGTGAACAATGGGAAATAAAAACCTACACAAGCTAAATGCAACGCCATTTCTGGATTACAGTTGCCTATTGGTTAAAAGCAACTGATAAGAATTTTTCTAGTATGGCCGTTCATTATCGAAGTTTTGTTGTAATTTGTTCATGATGCCTGAACCTCTGACCAACCTTCTTGGCAAAAAGACCAAATTTCACTGGCCAGACAAATTTTAATACACCACTGGTACGCTAAAGATCATACTCAAAAGTGTACCAGTTTAGCTCCAAATTTCATTAAATCATTCAAATTGTCTCTAAATGCAAGGAAAATACTATTGCAGAAAGACAGTGATGGCTTGAATTATCACGTGCACTACTTTTCAAGCAAATTGAATACATAACAGAAATTATTACACTATAGAGGAGTGTATGACTTTGATGATGGCCTTGCGGCACTTTGAAGTGTATGTTAGTGAAGCTCCTTATTTGGTCGTTGTCACGGAATTGTGTAAATATTTTTTCTTTTTTTCGCTTTTAGTGTACAATGATACCCGAGGGTGGTCAATGTATATTCTGTATTTCGAAAATAGTGAGTTCGGTTCTTCCTTGCTCGGCACGTGCGAAGTGCTTCAGGCTGGAAAAACCGAATACCTGAATTACACAGACAATGTTGAGCTACATTGTGTATATATAATTCAAACTGGGATGAAATTATCACATTACGAACCGTTTTGTCAATCAGAGGTCTTCTGTGAGACCTGCATATCTTCAGCTGTAGAGAGCTGTGTTGGTGCAGTGGTTTGCTATTCCGTCTGTGTTTGTGTAGAGCTGTGTTGGTGTTGCAGTGCCGTGTTGGTGTTGATGTACTGTGTTGTTGCCGTGCGGTGTTGTGCTGTAGAGTTTAGTACTCAGCTGTGCTGTGTACATCTGTGAAAAGCTGCCTGTGCTGTTTAGAGCTGCGTATGCTGCGTGTGCGGTGCCGGGCTGTGCTGTGCGTATGTTTTCGAGTGCTTTGAATATTCCAACGTTGTCAGTCGGGTTGAGGGAAATCGGGCGTTGCAGACCAAAGTGTCGGGTGCTGATTGTCAAACCTAGGAATCAATAGTGGTCAGGTGACTACAAATGTTTGTTTGTGTAGTGGAACTGGTAGCAAAGAGTTTTAAGGGAGTATATACATTGCTCCAGATATAATATTTTGGCCGTTGGCTAATGTAGGGTTTTTGTAATACCCAGTGTTTGCTATTGTGTAGATATTGTGATTAAAATTATCAATCCGTTATTTTGAACGAACTATCATTTGTTTTACTATCATGAGTAAAACTATAAATTCGTTATTTTGAAGGAAAATATAATTTGTATTTTACTATTGTGAAGTCATATTTCTGTTCTTTATATACCGTGAATCGTTCTTTCTTTATTTGTCTTGGTACCGTATTTGTGGCATTAGTAAGATCGTGCTGATTATGTTAATTGGGACTCATTCACGCACGTATCTATCATACTTCATTTGATATTTTCATATAAAATTAAATAAATTGTATTGTATCCCCATCAATGGTGTTTTGTTATTAATCTCAAAATCCTAAACTCGGTTGTCTTGTTACAAATGGTGTCAGAAGTGGGATCTTCGGATTTTACATAACATTGTTTCATTATTAGTGTATAATTATTTTTGTATGTGTCAGACGCTCTTGAGGTTAAGTAGCCATTTAATATTTACCTTGTTTATCGTACAGTTGTATGTTGTTGTTGCCTTCCGAGAAGGAAAATACGGTTTAGTTTTTCAGAGTGTAAAGATTTCACCTTTTGAAATAATTGTGCACTTTTAGGTTGGTTCTATCAGATTTTTTTTAAAAATATGTCTTCGTTGAAAGAACTTGTGGAACTGGGGAAGCAGTTTGGGTACGATGGTGAATCTTTAAGAAATTTTGTTCGCGAAGAACAGGCTAGAGAAAGGGACCTGAGGGAAAAGGAAAGGGAAGCCAAACGGGAATTGGTAGAGATAGAGCGACAATTAGAGCGGGAAAGAGCGGAAGCCGCAGAAAGACAAAGGGCTTTTGAGAAGGAAAAGAGAGAATTAGAAAAACAGGCTGGAAAGGAAAGGATAGAATGGGAAAGGGAAGCCGAAAAGGAAAAGGTACGACTACTAACAGAAGTAGAAAATAGGAAGTCAGAAAGGGAAAAACAAGCGAGATTAGAAACTTTATAAATATTAGATAGAAATAGGGACAGGGAGTTTCAAAGAAATTCTGAGCTATTGCAAATCAAACGGGAGGGGGAATGTGATTGTAAACTGAAAGGTCCAAAACAACCCCCATTCGAAGACTATAAAGATAATATGGACAGCTATCTTAATAGGTTTGAAAGATACGCCACTGTACAAAAATGGAAAAAGGATGATTGGTCGCTTCATCTTAGCGCGTTGCTCAAGGGTAAAGCTTTAGATGTTTATTCTCGTTTACCCGCAACGGATTCGCTTAATTACCTCGCGTTGAAAGAGGCACTTCTGAAGAAGTACGAGTTAACCGAGCAAGGGTTTCGCAAGAAGTTTAAATATAGTAAACCCGAGAGAGGCGAGACATTCACTCAATTCGTCAGTAGGACGTGCAATTACTTGCAGCGATGGGTGGAATGTGGTAAAGTCGTGAAGACATTCGAGGGTCTTATGGACTTTTTGCTTCGGGACCAGTTAGTAACAACTTGGGACAAAGAGTTGTACTTGTTCTTGAAGGAACCATCCTTCACAAGTATATACGACATGGCCACACAGGCGGACCTATTTGCTGAAGCTCGGGAGGGTGGTGTCCCAGAACGTTATCTCGCGAGACGGAAAAAAGCGGTAATCAGGCTAGGGACCCAAAACCCAGGAAACCTGAAAAACCTAGTAGAAATAACCAGGGGAGGTATAAGGACAGCAATGTTTCACTTGCAAGGAGTGGGGTCATATCTCCCCAATTGTCCAAAGCGGAAGGGACCAGTCCAGAGAGTCACAGTAGCCATTGAAGGCAGGCGGTCGATAAATAGAAAATTCGATGTTTCCCAGCCAGCTAACCGGGAAGCAGCGTATGAACCAGTAATGCGTGCAGGGATCGGTCGAGAAACTATCCAATCGATCGGTACATGTATTTTCCCAGAAACAAGGGTACCGACGGCGAGTGGCACTGTAAATGGCCAGGAAGTGACCGTTTTACGAGACACTGGGTGCACTAGCGTTGTCGTGAAACGGAGCTTTGTTCGAGATGACCAATTGCTGAGGTTCAAATCGCCATGTATGCTACTGGACCAATCAATCAACCATGTTCCGGTCGCGAGGATAGAAATTGAAACACATTTTCTGACCGGAATCGTTGAAGCGTTGTGCATAGCCAATCCGATCTATGAAATAACCATTGGCAATGTGCAGGGATCTAGACTCCCGATCATGTCATATTTCAGATTCCCAATCATCCAAGCAGTGCAGACTAGAGCTCAGGTAAAGAGGGATAACAAACCCCTACGGAAACTGAAAGTATTTGATGCCATTACTGATATCTCCAGTGACGAATTTCTAAACGAACAAGAACGAGACAAGACTTTACACGCGATCAGGGAGAAAATATTGTCGGGTAGCGTGAGAAAGTGCAAGAACGGGGGGTCCCCCAGGTTTTTAAAGCGTAAAGGCTTCATGAATATAAAGTACACTACTCCTGATGGTAGAAAATATCAGCAATTAGTCGTTCCCAAGAAATTTAGGGTGCATGTACTCAGGGTCGCGCACGAATCAAGTATGGCCGGTCATTTAGGTGTAAAGAAAACATCGGATAGGGTGACCAGGGAATTCTATTGGCCTGGGGTCAATAGCGAAGTAGCACGGTTTTGCCGTTCGTGTGATGTTTGCCAAAAGACTGTCCCTAAAGGCAAGATAACTAGAATATCGTTAGGTCAGATGCCCCTGATAGATACTCCGTTTAAAAAAGTAGCTGTTGACATCATAGGGCCCATATTTCCGCACACGGAACGTAAAAATCGTTACATCCTAACACTGGTAGATTCCGCGACTAGGTACCCTGAAGCCATAGCCTTACCCTCAATTGAGACTGAACGTGTAGCCGAAGCGCTCGTAGACATGTTTAGCAGGGTAGGAGTGCCCGAAGAGATTCTTACAGACTGTGGGGCGCAATCCACCTCAGATCTCATGGCGGAAATAAGTAGGTTGTTGTCCCTTAAACAGTTGCGCACAACACCATACCATCCTATGTGCAACGGGTTAGTAGAGAAATTCAACGGGACGTTAAAGCAAATGTTGCGACGGATGTGCGGAGAAAGACCTAAGGATTGGGATAGGTATATAAACGCAATCCTGTTCGCGTATCGCTAGGTCCCTCACGAAAGTTTGGGTTTCTCCCCGTTCGAACTGTTGTACGGTAGGACAGTTCGTGGTCCTATACGTATCTTACGCGAATTGTGGTCGGGGGAAGTCGCGAACGAAGAGGTCAAGACCACTTACCAATACGTTGTAGATCTACGCGAAATATTAGAGAGTACATGCCAAATGGCGAAAGACGAACTCGCAAAATCGAATCATAGACACGCGAAGTATTACAACAGGGGAACGCGGAGCAAGAGGTTTAACGTAAGTGATCAAGTGCTGGTGCTTCTCCCTACGAACAGAAACAAACTGCTAGTCCAATGGAAGGGACCATATGAAGTCAAACACGTGAAAGGCGAGATGGACTACGTTATCGACATGGAAGGTAGGTCCAAAATATTTCACGCTAATATGCTAAAACTCTACATAGATAGACCTAGTCAGGCTATTGATAAAGGGGTCTTGAATGTAGTATGCATGGCGGTGATAGAGGAAAGGTCGTATGACGAATCGGAATTCGTCTCCAGTATCGAATTACCCCTTGAATACCCCAGTGACGTAGGGAAAGAGGGTGTAGACCAGATCAGTGTATGCCCAGATTTATCTGAGGGTCAGCGTACACAGATCATGCAGGTATTGTCCAAATACACAGACGTGTTTACAGACAAACCAGGCCGGACTGGATTGATTCAACATGAGATCAAGTTGAATACATCAGAGCCGATCAGAATTAAGGGATACCCAATACCCTTTAATGCACGGGAGACTTTCAATGATGAAGTGGGAAAAATGTTAGACCTGGGAGTGATCGAACCTTCCAATTCCCCATACTCATCCCCCGTTGTGTTAGTCAGAAAGAAGGACGGGACAAACCGCTTTTGTATTGACTTTCGGCAGCTGAATAAAATCACCGTGTTTGACGCAGAGCCTATGCCAGATATGGAAAGCTTATTTTCGAAATTGGCAGGCTATAAATTTATTTCTAAGTTTGACCTTACCAAAGAATATTGGCAAATTCCAATCGCCGACAATCCCCGAGAGTTAACGGCATTTGCGACTCCAAAAGGTCTCTGTCAATTCAGGGTCATGCCTTTCGGTTTAGTTAACGCCGGCGCGTCGTGCGTTCGTCTTATGCGCAAGTTACTTAACTGTATGGAAAACGCAGACAGTTTTGTGGATGATATCTTCGTTTACACGTATACCTGGGAAGAACATGTTCAGACATTAAGGGATTTATTTGACAGTTGAGCCCGCAAAATGTAGTGTAGGGTACTCTAACCTTGAATGTTTTGGACATCTTGTAAGTGGACTAGGCCAGTTGAAACCCCACCCGGACAAAGTAGGTGCGATTAAAGATGCACCTAGACCGGAAATTAAGAAACAAGTTCGATCTTTCTTAGGTTTGATTGGGTTTTATAGGAAATTTGTCCCCAATTTTGCGGCCATTGCTAGCCCATTAACAGACGTGATTAAGAAAGGACAACCGAATAAAGTTCCCTGGGGTGTTTGCCAGGAAAATGCGTTTAACGCTTTGAAACAAAGACTGATAAGTTCACCAATTTTAAAGTTGCCAGAATTGAATAAAACTTTTGTGTTAAGGACTGATGCGTCCGATACGGGACTTGGGGCTGTTTTGCTACAGGAGCAGGAGGGGGTGAAATTGCCCATTGCTTATGCAAGTAGGAAACTGCTTCTTAGGGAGCAAAATTACTCCGTGATTGAGAAGGAGTGCTTAGCCTTAGTATGGGGAATAGGAAACTTCCATACGTACCTTTTCGGGAGGGAATTTACCTTGCAGATGGACCATCAGCCGCTCTTGTATCTGAACAAAGCTAAGGTCGCCAACGCAAGATTAATGCGCTGGGCGTTATCTTTGCAACCGTATAGTTTCCGGATCGAGGCGATTCGAGGGTCGGAAAATGTTGGTGCTGATTTTTTTAAGTAGCGTGTAATTAACGGATTATTTTCAGGGTTTAGAATTGAATGTTTTAATAAATGTTTCAGGTTCACATTCCATGACTTTTTTTTCTAAAAGTGTTGCCACTTTTTCTAAGGGGTGAGGTATTGTCACGGAATTGTGTAAATATTTTTTTCTTTCTTTCGCTTTTAGCGTACAATTATACCCGAGGGTGATCAATGTATATTCTATATTTCGAAAATAGTGAGTTCGGTTCTTCCTTGCTCGGCACGTGCGAAGTGCTTCAGGCTGGAAAAACCGAATACATGAATTACACAGACGATGTTGAGCTACATTGTGTATATATAATTCAAACTGGGACGAAATTATCACATTACGAACCGTTTTGTCGATCGAGGTCTACTGTGAGACCTGCATATCTTCAGCTCTAGAGAGCTGTGTTGGTGTTGCAGTTCTGTGTTGGTGCAGTGGTTTGCTATTCCGTCTGTGTTTGTGTAGAGCTGTGTTGGTGTTGCAGTGCCGTGTTGGTGTTGATGTACTGTGTTCTTGCCGTGCAGTGTTGTGCTGTAGAGTTTAGTACTCAGCTGTGCTGTGTACATATGTGAAAAGCTGCCTGTGCTGTTTAGAGCTGCGTATGCTGCGTGTGCGGTGCCGAGCTGTGCTGTGCGTATGTTTTCGAGTGCTTTGAATATTCCAACGTTGCCAGTCGGGTTGAGGGAAATCGGGCGTTGCAGAACAAAGTGTCGGGTGCTGATTGTCAAATCCAGGAATCAATAGTGGTCAGGTGATTACAAATGTTTGTTTGTGTAGTGGAACTGGTAGCAAAGAGTTTTAAGGGAGTATATACATTGCTCCAAATGTAATATTTTGGCCGTTGGCTAATGTAGGGTTTTTGTAATACCCAGTATTTGCTATTGTGTAGATATTGTGATTAAAATTATCAATCCGTTATTTTGAACGAACTATCATTTGTTTTGCTATCATGAGTAAAACTATAAATTCGTTATTTTGAAGGAAAATATAATTTGTATTTTACTATTGTGAAGTCATATTTCTGTTCTTTATATACCGTGAATCGCTCTTTCTTTATTTGTCTTGGTACCGTATTTGTGGCATTAGTAAGATCGTGCTGATTAAGTTAATTAGTTCCATATTGGGACCCATTCACGCACGTATCTATCATACTTCATTTGATATTTTCATATAATATTAAATACATTGTATTGTATCCCCATCAATGGTGTTTTGTTATTAATCTGAAAATCCCAAACTCGGTTATCTTGTTACAGTCGTATTTAGCGATCCCATCCCATTTCCATTGATAAAGATGGTTATAATGGAGTCTGATGTTATAATTATATAATAGCAAAGTCAGGCTCATCAAGAGATCAGACAAGTTGAGAGCCATAGCACTTGCACGTGCATAGAAATACCTTTTTTGCATTCTTTGTGAAGATGATTTTGCAATTAACTATTTTTTATGCAATCTCAATTACATGTGGGTTTCATAAATGATAGATGAAAGGTTCATGGTACAAATCTTTTGTTTTTTAAGTAGGAATTGTGTATCATCTTTTAAGTTTATAATATTTTTATTTATTTCGTTAAGACTATGAAGTTATATTTTTTTAAGTCTATGTTTAGAACTATCGTAAGGCTTATTTATCCTATGTAGTAGAATTCATTTATTCATTCATTATTCATTCATTCATTCATCCATTCATTTACAAACAAAGTTAAATCAATACCTGAATCAGGTCAAGATGTAACGCGAGTTTTAAATGTGGGTTACGTGAACAAGCGTGGTAAATAAAAATATAATTGCCCAAACAGGCGCGTTATAGCATTTGATTGGTTCAATGATATTTGAAGGTTAAAGTAGGTCAGTATTGTTTCCAATCAGTTTGGCTTATGCATAAAAAACAAAAATCACATTTTTCGAGATCATTCTGAATCAGATTGTTTACTTGAAACGTAAAATAGCACTATATAAAGAAGATACACGGATAATGTGAATTATGATGCAGTTTGAAGAAGTCATTGATAGAATGCTTGTTATTCATTGAAAATAAATGGAGTAATATAGCAGATAAAAATAATCACTGTTTTAACCATCAGTACTTTGGAATCATTTGCGATATTAAAAGATTTCAATATATAAATAGTTTCAAGCTCAATTCTTACTACAAAATCGTACACTATCACTTGTGATTAATCCTTTCTCTTTGTTGGATTATTGTATTTCATTTAAATAAAGTTGTAGTTTGGAATAATGAATGCTTTCTGGGTTGCCTTGTCCAAATATGCAAGTTTAAAACCCTAGACTGAAAAATGTTCCTGTGTCTCATCCCGAAAAAGTACAAATAAATAATACGTATTTAATAACCAACTGTATCCAATAGAGACTGAGATATCTATGTTTAAGTCCAATAAGACAAAAGTTATTCAATGATCAAGAACGCTGATCTACAGTCAGAACCTATTTATAAGGTTGACTTTTGTTTCGCGAGTAAGGAAAATCCAGCCTGGGAAAATTACTGCGCAAAGTTGAGAATACCTATGGTTAATTACAAGTCTTTGAGAATTATTTTATTTCGATACAGATAATGATTGAACCAGTGAATGGGCTTGAAAACGAAAATGCTTGTTGTCAGGCAGCAGCAGTTTCTAGCTACAACGAGGTAGAGCCTTAAATAGCTACGCAATTGTTTTGAGGCATTTGATTCGTGAGTGCCGCAAAACAAATCACGCAAATGTGGTGCAGAAGGCAAATATAAACTGCTGAACAGCGACCTCCTTGTGGTGAGTGAAGCGTACTCCTTTTGGATACTTTATGTTTTCAGTGTATAAGGATCATGTGTGTCATTTTGGTTGCAATGACTCGATTATAGCCCTAATTTTAATTTAAAATAGGATGTCTCCCATTGCTGTTCACTTCGTGCGTCGAAATGTAAAATACTGTTATAATCAATGCGTTTCGTTTAAAGTTTAATGTCAGTTTCAGTTTTGTTGGTTAAAAGAAGTACATACCATTAAGATTTTCTCACATAGGATATAAGCAAAGCTGTTCCAAGGAGAACCTACAATCATATTGTAATTTATATCTTTATTTTAGGACAATTTTAAGATCAGGAACAATATTACACACATCGAGCTGAACCGGGTAGCCCGCATAATGCGAGTTATTCAGCTAACAAATCTCTCAAAAGCTGAACATTATGGAAGTATTTTCGTAAATGTAATGCTAAATCATTACCTATTTGAGATTCTCTCTCTCTCTCTCTCTCTCTCTCTCTCTCTCTCTCTCTCTCTCTGTTATATTGTGTGCTAAATAGTTGCAAACAACATGTTTACGTTGCAAGAGTTCAAGGTCAATTTTGTTTACAATTTGGCTGTATTGTTTTCCATTCGAAATCTTTACATTCTTTTGCGTTATAGGTCAAGTGATATTGTATGTAAAAGGAGGCGTAAAAAATAATTCATACCTAGTTTAGACCAGTCTTTCATATATTATTTGAGCGGAATATTCTATTTTAAATAGTTTTCGCTCATTCATGATTGGGATTTGTACACTCTGCTTTGGGCTTTTGCAAACTCATTTATCAGCACACTCACATGTTTTACTTGAGATAGGAAATTTAGGATTATTTAGAATTTGATTCACAACATTGCTTTACATTTATTTGATATATTAATTGTTTGCTGATTTACCAACATTTTATATCTGTCTTTCTTTTTATTAAGTAATTTAAGACTTAGAGTCGTATCAATATCATATATTGAATGACGCCTAATAATAAAATCTTGACGCAATCTAGAGTCTCTTTCTTATTTGATATACATATGCAACTATATATAGTTGGAATGGCCCGAAATAAGTGTGGCGCAAAACATAAGACAGAAACGTGAAACAAACTTGGAATGCAAACTGAGAAAATAAATAAAACGCAACTCTCCAAATGAACTGTCTGGAGAGAAATTTGAGAAACAGAGAAAACTCCTGAGCTTGAAAAAAACCTCTTCCAAAAAGGATTATTCCAGAAAATACACATCGACCACAGAAAGAACATTTCTTATCTGATGCCAAAGGCATTCAGCATTACTCTATGCTATTCCAGAGATTAACCGCACATAGACTCTATTCACACTAATTTATGTTATGTGGTAAATATAACGTAAAATGAATGTTCATCTGAAAAATAACATTCTCTTTCAGCAACGTGAAACATAGGCTTTTATTCAGTAGGTTTGGAAAACTTTCTTACCATATAAGCTCTGTTGTGAATTCCATATATCGCCTTATGAGCGGTATCATATCTCTTTGAGGGGGGGGGTCGCTAAGGAAGTGGAAACTCCAAAGACCCAAAATTGACATAGGTACCGAAACTTTTAAACAGACTGGGTTTAACGTTCCTATGTTCATTGAAATCCGTCCCTATTTGTCTCAGACCGTTTGCCATACTTTCCTTTCTTTTTTGAAGCAAGCATTAAATAGTTTAATGTAGCAGATTTATCATTGAAATTGCGAACTCTGTGAATTGTTCGATGAAGCAACACAAAAATATTTGAGACAATTTGAGAACTCTCGTTACTTGCAACATATTTTAATTTCCTTTTCTTAAAGATCAAAACAATTTATTTACTGTGAATGTCATTGTTAGGTAATATATAGAATAAAATTGAAAGCGAAAGTTATTTTTATCCTTTTGAGCCTAACAATTCATTTCATCAATAAAGGGTAAATCTATCTTGTGTCTCTGGTTTACTTGAGTGTAATCTCATAGATAGCGAATGATTCAAACAGTGCAATATTGTACATAGATTATCCTAATAGCTGTTAAACGCACTCGACATCATATTTGCTGGATTTGTGTGTTGTTTTGTGTGAAAATAATACGCTCAAATCTCAAGTATTAATAAAGGATTGTAAATAGGTCAATAGTTCGTCATGTAGTTGTGTATGAGAAAATGAAGGAGGTCAAAATTTATCTTATCTGTAGTTAAAAATAACCGACCTTATGTAGATAATTAAATTCCGGTATAAACAAGGAAAGACAGTGTGCCAATCGCACACTGGTTTCATTAAAGTGGCTAAAAATACGACTGGTAACGTATTCTAAATGCACATAGAACACCACATGGAGGAAGAAATGGAACGTTATATGAAGATCAAACAGCTTGCAAAACGTGATTTAAAACATATGATCTCTTCTATTAACACACAAACTTCTTTAATTATTATTTTCTTTAACTCGTCCTTACAGCTAGGATGCAACAAAGAACACGTTCTTAAAACATAGTGACGCTGCCTCAGAGTCGGATTTGGGAATTTGTATGAGGAAGAATCTAAGTTCGATTCAGAGTCAAAACATTTTGAACGCTTGTAGATTTAACTAAAGATTTATTAGAATTGTAAGCATTCTGGAGTGTATATAATATTGAATTCAAAGGCAAATACTCTAATTCCAGGTCAACAACGAGGATAGTATAAAACATCAATAGAACACGAAAAATGCATTTTAAGGGAAACATTATATCAATTGTAAAATAGAAATGTTCTCGAAATAATACACAAAAGCTCAGATACATACTTTGAGAAATAGTTGTAACTAAAATGATTTAAATTGTATAGAAACAGGAGCAGGACTTTGATAATAAAAGTAATTAATAATATCAAATTACTACAAAATTGGCAAGTTTTTAAAACACAACAAAGCAAACGAGCGCAAACTGCTGTAAGTATTAAGTCTAAGGATGTAATCTTAGTGATAATAATAATAATAATAATAATAATAATAATAATAATAATAATAATAATAATATTTAAGCTGCTGTTTTTTTCCCATCCTGACAGTGACAATACTATTCTTGCACAGCTGATATATTTCATTGGTAGTTTATGATTTTCTCGTTCTGGTGAGTCTATTCCAGTCTCACATGGCTATAGGATTTAAATGTTTATAAAGATAGCCATTCATTTATATACCCTGCATCTCAGGACTGGAACTATTATTAATTAATCAATTAATATAATAATCTACATTTATTTAATTTGACTCAATCTTGCACTGGATTGTAATAAAATTTACATTCTTCACAACTTGTATTGGATCTATGCTGTTCTTTTCTTTTCGACAAATGAAACCTTCATAAGTATTACCAGTCACACGCTATCCATGGGAACACAACCATATGAGCTCTTATCATTGTACACAAGGTAAGCATAATACAGTGGAGCAAATAAGTTTCGAATTAAAGGCGATACACTCAACTTCGGACATATGCAGGTAAGTACCTTCGGGACTAATTTCAGCATGACCTTTTTGATATGGAAACCTGTTATGGTCACATAAAAATAATAATCGGAGTAACAACGTCTTACAATTTCGATACAACTCTTGGAATTTTGAGAAGAGAAATGAAAATTTCAATAACTAGGGTCAAATCATAAAATATTAATAAATAAAAATCGAAATATCGACAAAAAAATTTCTTGACATTTCGACTTATCGTGATGATGCATTACATCCTAATAGGCATCTGTGTCTTTTAAATAACGGGATTTTGAAACGGATCTAGCGAAAGAAGTGGTTCTCAATTCACAACTAACTCCATTTCGTAAACAAAAACCAAATAAATTATTATATAATTAATGCAATCGACAAATAATGTTCTTCACGATATCTCTTAAAATATATCAATGCACTCTTGCATGACGCAAACGGATACAAACCATGTATTAAAAATTGAACTTTAGTTGCCAAGATGAAGAAAATTCTCGATTTCTTCTACATGCATTGGTTGCCAATATCACATTAGTTTGCACTATGATCATTCAGAACGTCAGTAGTTTTCTTTTTGTTTTTCTATTGACAAAGAATCTTCTCTTTTCACGAGCTTGTATGTATGTATGTATGTATGTATGTATGTATGTATGTATATATATATATATATATATATATATATATATATATATATATATATATATATATATATATATATATAATACAAATCATATGGCGAATAACAACCCTTTCAAGCGTACTGGATCCATAAAGGGATCACGTGTGTCAGGGTTTAATTAAATAGATGCAATAAACTGACGACGAAAAGTACGAAACTAGTAACTAACTAGCCTAAGCGCTTTCGACTCTTAATGAGTCTTTTCCAAAGGCAAATACAAAACATATATACGATAAACAAATAAACACAAAAACGTTGTGTTTGTAAACCTCTACATGGCTGTCTTCACATGTGCTAAAACTACAAATACAACCAGCTTGCATAGACTAGATGCGGAAACTGAAAACGTTGTATAATTCCCTAAAAGTCTACAAGCCAAAGCGACATCTATTTTTACTTTTTGTACATATGTAACGCAGATTATATCCCGGATATTTGATTCTATACCGGTTATCCTTATAGTAAAAATTGAAGGAACTCCTGTTGTGGTTGTTAGCAATAGCGATAAGTATTATATCAGTGAAAGTGTGGCCAGGGGAGGAGAAGTATTCTGCGACCGGGCTTCTGTACAGCTTTTTTGTCATCGAATCAGATCGATGAAGGTTTATCCTTTTGTGTAGCTTTTCAGTTTCTCCGACGTACTGAAGGTCACAGATCTTACATGTGATGAGATAAATCACATTCTCTGTTTTGCACGTTTTATTTGGACCATGTATGTTTAGATTTTCTTTAGTCACTGTGCTAGTGAATGTCTTGGTCTCTATCATATGTTGACAGGTTTTGCATCTTTTATCGCCACAGGATTCAGATTGACTAGGTTGGTTTTGACTAGCGATTGGCGTTAGCTTTGCCTGACTAGGATGTCCTTTAGGTTTTTTGGTCTCCGGTAAGCTACTACAGGTTTGTTCGGAAGTATTAGGTTTAGTATGTCTGACGATTGCACGGTTGGCCAGTGGTTTGCGATGATTTTACCTACTTTGGGATTGTCTGGGTGATAGGTCAGAATAAATGGTATCCTATCAACCTTTTCTTTCTGTCCATATCTGAGTAGGTCATCTCGGTTTGTTTGTTTGGCCCTTTGGATTGCCTCAGCAATCAGGTCTTTGTCGTTGCCTCGGTAAATTAAATGTTTAGCCAGCTCTTCAGACCTTTATAGGAATCTTTCATCGTCGGAGCAAATTCTGCGTGTCCTCAGTGCCTGGCTATATGAAATGTTCTTAATGCAGTGTTTTGGATGACAGCTGGTTGGGAGGAGATACTGGTGTTTGTCGGTTGGTTTCGAGTAGATTTCTGTGTGTAATTTGTTTTCCACCAGTCTGGTTGGTGTGTCCAGGAAAACATGGTTTGAGTTGGAAATTTCTGCCGTTAATTTTATTGAAGGATGGAAGTTGTTTGCCTTTGATATGAAGTCATCCAGACTTTATCCCTAATTTTGGAATGGGACAAGACATAGTTTTTTTTTGAAAATTCTGGAAATTGCAGTTAACCTTCGTCTGATGTGGTAAACCGCCATTTTGGACCGGTGTGGTGAGACAATTTATTTTCATATATCCCTAACTTTTCCTTGTCTCGGTTCTGGCATATTTGACATGCTATACCAGGTCGATTGATATTCTCTAGATCCGAATCTTGTTCCATCTTTGAGCACTTCTCTATTAATGCAACCTAGAACCTTAACTTAAGAGATAAATGGCACGAAATTATCGAAAAATTGAATCAGTTTGATATACGAGAAAATAGAAGAATGTTTATATTTGATTAATACTTAAAATGTGTACTTTTGTTTATGAATCATTTACAAATACTATAATAAACAAATATCCTGAATAAATTACTGCTTCCGTTAAATAAGAACATGTCATAACTTATTGATATGATTTATATGTCTCAGTGCAAAACCCGTCAAAAATATTACTTGAACCATAGGACTATATTAAGCTTGTATCCATATATTTACGAAAATACGTGAATAGTTCCAAAAGAACTGGTAACTTAGTAACGAAGAAATAGTGAAAAGAACGTTATAACTGTCGGTGACGTATTAACATCTACATAGAATTACAACATCTTAAAGACATAATATGTCAACTCCATCTGGAAAATAAAAAATATGGATATTAGATCGGAGACCAAACTAAATCTAAAACTACAAATATGGTTTATGAGATCCATATTCATTTGATCTCCTTGGCATATAAGATGATCATGACTATCGACATAATGGTGATGACGACGATGACGATAAAGTTTCTCTTCGTACATCACCTCGTGAGCTCATTCTTTGTTATATCTACATTTTAGATGCTTTAAAACCATGGCGCAACATCTACTACTTTGTGGTAAGCGTTATTTCTTTAAAACATAGATTAATATATAAAATTAGCGACAATAGATAAAAAATGACAAAGTCTACACAGAGACTGGTACATATATATATATATATATATATATATATATATATATATATATATATATATATATATATATATATATATATATATATATATATATATATATACCACCCAACCTGACTACCTACCTACCTACCTACCTACCTACCTACCTACCGACCTACCTACATACATACATACATACATACATACATACATACATACATACATACATACATACATACATACATACATACATACATACATACATACATACATACATACATACATACATGCATACATACATTCATATACATGCATGCATACATGCATACATACATACATATCCAACCTGTATACCTACCTGCCTGCCTATCTGCCTGTCTGCTAGACTACCAACTACCTATCAACCTGCATTTAGTGTGACTTCACAATTGTTTATGGCGTTTGTTTTTATATAATGTGTTCTTTCACAGGTAGAAGAGGGGATCAAGTTATTGTCAGAAAGAAAGTGAATGAAAACAAAGGCTTCTATATTATTAACTTGTTGGAGGAGACGTGCGTGCACTAGCCTACCCTTTCTGATATCAATAGAGTTGAAAGCAAGATAGAGAGTGAAAAGACAAAATTTTCTTGATAGTCGTGTAAATATTACAAAGTTACAGTATACTGGTACATAATCAAAACAAACGCAACCACTGTTTGATGCTGGCACTGAAACATTCTCTGGCCGCCTAAATGGTAGGCCCACTTTAGAAATTCTGGGACTTAAAATGGTTAGAGTTAAAGCCACAAAAACAAAGCACTTTCAAGTCCTATACTAAATTATATTCTGGAAACCGGTTGCCGTTTTAGGTTCATAAAAAGCGGTAATGGAGTATTGCCCCTGTGCTATCAGACATGTCGCAGGATTTTGTGGGGCAGCAATATGCAATATGTATGGTTGTCCCGAATGGTCATTGAAGTGTCGAAAAGTGATTTTAAAACGCTTTTGGAAAAAATGGGACTTGAGACAATTGTATCAATTTATCATGTAGGTGTGCAGTTGTTTGCACTGTAATCTCTCCTATTCTGAGAAAAAGCTTATTCAGTGCAACGTTTATAATTTGCAAGCGAGCATCAAGATATTTACTTTTGTGGATGGTTGAAATGATTTTTTTAAATAAGGAATGAGGAATAGGGGTCTGCGAAGCTGTTAAGTTTGTGCACATATCCAACTGCAGAAACAAACGTCTATACCGAAGATGCCGCATATTGCTTGTTGATTCAGTGCGCTATGAAGAAGGTCAAATAGGTTATTAAAGCTGGGAGGAGAATTTAGTCAAGTTGTCTGTTATAAACTCTTTATATAGCGCCCAAGCCTGCTTTTATGTGGTTTGTGCAGTTGGGTGTAGGATGTCAACTATGTGCAGGATGTTTTTAAGCAAATAGTCAGTGTACTCTCTGGCTGTGCAAGGCTGGATTAAGCGGAATGCGAATAGAGTGCGAGTCCACATAGGGAGCCATGGCGTGAAAACTTGAAACTGTTGTTGTTGGCTAGAAAGGGTATCAGTCAGTTTATTACCGATACCAGATATATGTTTTGCCCAGAGTGATATATTTAATTTGAAACAACAGAGTACAATTCTGCAAATATAATGCATATTTTTGTGCCCGTAGGGGATTGCGTGCCATTGATCTCAAGTAAGGCTTGATTGTCAGTGTCGAAATACATACATTTATTGGATAAGCATTCTCCACAGACCTCAACTGCCAGAACGATTGAATAGAATTCTAGGAGCATTCGCTTTTGACCTGCCCATGTCTGATAACAAATGCCATACTGTGTGCCTTGGATTGCATATTATTTAACTGAGGCAGAAGCACCTGTGTACAAATATAACATATCGGAAGTCATCCAGAGGTCAGGCAAGAATAAATATATACTGTTAAAATCGGATACGAAGTTCGTCAGGTCCTTATTTCTTCTTTTACCTACTTTGTTAGTATACTGTGGTTATGTGGTTTTGAGATGAAAATTGTTAAGTTGATGAGTCGCCAAAGAAAAAATCCGTTCCAACAAAACTACTGAGCAAGCAAAGTGAAAAGTACCTATGATAGATTGAACGTCCGTGGGAAGGAGAACAGCCATTCTCACGGAATCCAATCCGTATCGAAAATGCGTGATGTTCTTGTTACGCATCAAAAAAAAAAATAATAAAAAATGGGACAAATCGTAAGAATGCAGAAAGCATTTGATATGTCTGTTTTTGCCTTCAAACAGTCCCTGTCCAGCTGTTTTATACATGTGATGACATTATCAATGCCTACGTAATGTATTGATGCTTGTTGAAGTGAAATTCCATCGTTAACGGTATCGCCTGGTGCGAAGGAAAGATGATGCATTAATCTGAGAGACCCAGGAATTTTCTATCAACTAGAACAGGGGCGAAATGTGTAAATGGGGAAATGGTTTTGTAGGAAAAAGGCAGTTTTGCGATCCACTGCCAATTCTTTCTGTATCTTTTCTTTAGTAGTTTGGCCATACATTTGAGCAGATTTCAGATTGAAACTTAAGTGTATTTGCAATGTCCCGTTAAACCCCACATCAAAACCATTTTGAAAACCTTAAGGCAGGTATTCCTTTGTGGCACTATCGAAGTCGTAGAGCCTATAATACAAGCAGTCAATTCTGAGAGAGGTAGGAAAGGATCAGGACCATTTATCGACAGATTTCTTTGTTCGGATTAGTGTTTCTAGGTTGTCCGTATCGTTAAAAATGAAACAAAAGCTGGTTGTTAGGTCGTTGCGGTTGCTGGCTGTATTGTGGAAGTAATTAGCACAGCCTTCATGTGGAGTTCTAGATGCATGATACCCCATTTACCTTTCGCCTTTGCAACCAATTGTCTAAAGATTGGCCGTATAGTTCCTCCAAACAGCGCGTCTCTCAAGTTTAAAGTAATTTTTCATGTGTTAGGAACGAGAGGTAAAAACCGGGGGAATAGAGTGGATGTTGTTACCGACTAGCTTACAAATTGTGATTTTCAAAGCCATTTTTCGAAAGAAACGATTTGGACAACCTTACCTGTATCCACAGATGTACCTATAAGCCCTGTTTTCCATAATGGCGTGGCACTCTATGGATGCTGCTGGTGTGTTGTCTGTTTCTAGGGATGGTACATGTTGAAACCTAGTTCGTGGACTATTTAACGTAAACGATTTGAGAACAGCTACCAGCTGATCAAATTTGTTTTGGATCTGTTTCATTTGGGTCATGAGCCTGACTGAATCTCTTGGGTTATATTACGATGATGTGGGTCCCACCAGACCCCTTCAATGGATGTTCCCGATTGAGGGTTGGCGGCCGTTGGTGTTGACAATGATGTCTTCTTTCTGGGCCTCTTCACCGCTTCTTGGATTTTTGTCCTTGATGACTTGGTTCTCTTCACTGCTATTTGCTACGCCTCCGGAGCTTTCTTTGTACTGGGCATTCCGTAAAGATTGCTTCAAAATTTAATAATTACATAAATGTCAAAGCATTAATATGTTGTAATTATTGCAAATGCATAGCCATTGTTACAATATTATGAATATTTTGTAGTGAGATGAGGCACTAATTCGGTAATAGTAAGAAAGAAAATGAAAAAAGAAACAATTTGACCGTTATGAAAATTATGAGGAATTGTTTTGTTGTGCGGAATTCAACATAGAATCAGTACCAACAGACGAACTAGAGGTCAGAGGGCCTTAACGATCTGGGTAAAACATACCCCACATAACGAACTGGTAGAAGGAGAAAAAGCATAAATAACTAACCAAATGTCAAGTAGGGAGGTCATGAAACCATGTACTCCAAACATGAAACTCGTAAAACGTACGGAATCTTTTAACAAACACATATGCCACTAACATGGAATAGACTGATAATCATAATAAACAGTGGCATGGAACAAACTGGCAAACACATTCACAGTGATACGGAATCAATTAGTAATCATAAAAACCAGTGGTACGGAACCAACTAGTAAACACACAGGCTAGTGATACGGAATAAATTGTTAATCATAACATCCAGAGGTACGGAACCAGCCGGTAAAGACACAAGCCAGTGACACGGAATCAACTGGTAATCATAAACTCCAGTGGTATGAAATCAACTGGTACATATTCAGGCAAGTGATAAGGAATCTACACTAACCATAAATTCCATTGGTACGCACACAACTAGGAAATAGATTGTTAACATAAAATCCAGCGCGACGGGATGCGAAGTATATATAAATACTATGTGACGTTTATCTACATGGAGATTTATGGTTCTCTGGTTCAATTTTGCGTACGATAGATATTCTGATTAATAGTTTCATCGACTATCTTGCTCCCAACTACATCCATAGCAATTCTAGAAAGCGCCAAAATAGTAAAATTGGGGCGCAATCGATCGTCTAATTCTGAAGTCAAATGACGCTGAAATCTTTTACTAAGGGGATAACCTTGTATGAATGTTACGTAATGTATAGCAAAAGAAAGGTTAGCAGAATTTATGGAATGGAAACAAGTTAACATAAATGAATGCTAAACTTTCAGACGATTTGTTAGGATCAAAATTCCAGGAAACGAGGAAGGTTTAAAAGCGTTAACCGATAACACGCGAATAAATAATTTCTATTGAAAAGAAAGAACTTCCGCACCCCAGATGGAAATTGGCTCAACAAACCACAAAGTACCTAGCAAAGAGAATCCCTCCGCGCGCAGTCGGTGCGAAAGAATTCCGATCGACAGGACAAGACACGTATTAAAATCTTTGAGCGCGTTACACGACAAATCTGGAAAAAACTTGTAGAAACAACCACACCTTCCATAAATGTCTTACGAAAGCGTATATCATTTTATTTTACGAAGATAATTTTCACAAAAGCAGTCCTTTAAATCGGGAAAGGTTAATATTATTTACGAATTGTTACATACATGTGATTAAATTGCTTGTGTATAAGGTTTGAAACTATTTTTATTTTATTTTTGTTTAATTGCATTTAATTGCAATGAATATTTTTTCTCGGATTCGGGATTATATTTCTAGTAGTGAGATATATTTTCACAAAGTTGTTTACTTAAGACGAAATAGTAATACGTGAGAATTGACAATGAGTCCGTCTTACCTTGGAAACAAGCAACGGGAAGTTAAAATGATTGGTCAGAATCACGGACATACTTTCTTCGCGTGATCAATGTTTGTAAACAGCCTTTTTATGATTGGTTGTTTAAGTGGAGTAACATTGACATACGTGTGAATTTCAGCGTAATAAGAGACCACCAATCTCACAAGATTGGAAGTGATGTTTTGAGTTGAAGTACGCAATCTTAATATTGGTTTGGGCAGAGTTATTCAAAACCTTGAAGGAACAAGGTGTATTGTTGCCAGAATATTTCATTCTTCGTCTGATGTTTGGATTCAATAATTTATTCTCCTGGACACTCAACAAGTTGACTTTCTTATAAAAATTCTGAAAGATATTGAAGGAAATAATTCTGGAATTATTCGGAAACAAAGATTATGATTCATGTGAGGAAATGTTGATATTAGTACATCGACTACATCTGACATCATCGCCCTACATATTCGTACGTCGTCGGGACTAGAACCTGGATTCTTATAGGACTATTTAGTGATAGGAATTGTGTTTTTATTCTTAGAAACATATTTGGATTATATTTACAAACTGTAAGTCCAATTTACCAATTTTTACATTGTTGTCTAGGATATAATTTTTTTTTTTTAAAATTTACAAAGCTTTCTGGCTTTCACTCTTTTCTTTGTTACTGAGTACAAGCCTTTGTCACGTGACAGTATGGAATGGGTTTAATTAAGAATTTTACACAGATGCATCGAGGACTTTCATTCAACCACCAGCACCCTACAACGAAAGAGTTTTGTCAGGTTTCACAACATAACACCTATAATTAGCGAAAGCGGGAGTTATACATGCCTGAAATTGCATGTCGACAACAGATTGCTTGGAATACTCCAATTATTCCAATTAAAATAATAAATTGCGTAAAACGTACAAAGGTCTTCTTGTAAACTTTGTAAACCAGTGTCAATGTTTTAATGTCAGTTCATATATAGCAACAAATAATGATATACACGTGCAATTCAAGGTGTATATGTTGCATAGTCAAACCGAATTTATTCAGAATTGTCATGATCGTTTAACAGCAAAGAAACCTTCAAGCATGCAATCTGAGAAGTCTCTTGACAATTATCTAGATATACATTTTGAAATGTCACGAATGTGCTTTGGTGCAGAAAAGCTATGTTGAGTTCTTAGTTGCTAAGTCTTTCAACATCAGCTAGCGAGTGTGCGTCTGTGGTATGTACGAGAGACAATATCGTTGACGTGTGACGTGGTTCCAGGCTGCATAGAAGGTAACAAACGAAATTATGTATGTCAGTGAAGAAATCAGCACAGACATCCACAAAGACAATGTTGACAACTCAACTTTACCAGCAGCACCTCCTTCACGCGAAACTATATCGACTGCGTTGTTATTAAGAAATAGAAATATTTTGATTAAAATATCACCTTGCAAGCATTTCTGCAAAATCCAGATATCTGACTGATTGAGTGGAATTACACACAAAAACCTCATAAATCACCGGTGAGTTGTGATCAAAGTTGTGCAAATCCAAAATGAACATCAGCATTTCCGTTAATGGTTACTTCTTGTGACCCGAAATTCTGCGTTGGGCATCATTGATTGTCGTAATATGATACGTACATGTAGAAATTTATACCATACCTCTAGATGCTCCACGGTCTCGTTAAAATATAAATGCGTTATTTGCTTTAAGAGTACCAGTCGGTTATGATCGGATGTTAGGACAAATATAAGATACCCGCAATCATGCATGTGTGAGAGATAATCACACAAAATTTCGGTTTCTTTGATGAGATTGTGATAATCGAGATAACGCTTGTAAGTTGTACTTACAACAATCTGTGGACCAGCAGCATAGATATGACGTAAAACACGAAGAGTCTACTTGTTTTAAAACTCATTATCGGTTTATATACATAATTCGTATTTTCAGCAAGTTCACGATACTTATTTCTGTCTATGATGACATTGGCATGCAACCGTTGACAAATCGATTTAGCGTCATTAATGACTTCTAGTAATCCACCAGATACTTTGTGACGATGCATGACATTGTTAAGTCACACAATCCGCCAAAGCTTTATTTCTTTTTTTTTTTATAACTGTTGCTTGTACAGCCATTTTATTTCTTAGTCGATCCATTCTGATGATGTGGTTTTCATTGATCCATCATACGAGACTAGTATTTATCTGATTGTTATTGACACAACCCGTGTGTTTGCGTTTTAATAGATTTATTTTGTCTTTTCAGCATTTCAAATTTCGGTATATGTTTCTGCCATAAACACATTTCGTTTTGTTAGTATGTTTCTAATATGTGTGGTGGTATATATTTTGGTTTGTGTCCTTGTAACTGGTCTTCTGGTGTATTTTACAAACATTTTCCGTGTAATGTTTGATTATGGAGGCATAGACGATACCTGTTTCGGCTGGTGTATAGTTGTGCTTGTTACTTGAGCTGTGTCAGCTTGAACCTAATATTTTTCATACCTGTTTCATAATTTCTTGCCACTTCAGGAGTCTCATAAAATGTTTCATAGGAGGTAGTACTTTGTTATCATTACCAGATTTAATTCTGTCCTTATTCCTCTCTAGGGAGAGCTGCCACTTGTTTTCCTGATGCTGACGTTACCTTTCATTGTATGTTCGGAAATTTAATTTCTTGGGTTAATGTTTGCACAAGTCCAGACGCGAGGTCTTCTCGTGTATTATGTTGCGACTGTAACATATCTGTAACTCTTTTCCGATCAGCAAAAGCATTACCAATAAATTCATGATCTTTACAAGCTTCTCATCTTATGTTATTATATGACGTCTCATACAGATATTTGATTTAATTGTTATAAATGTTCATGTCAAAAACCGCATGATATTTAGCCCCGCGACCGGTGGTTCCGGTCAAGTCAATGATGAGAAAAATATAGTGCTTTTTCTCTTACAGATTCAACATCAGTTTTTCCAGCTTCTTTTTTTGTAGTATTACAACTATGTAGTTAAATTACATATGTGTTGAGAGTTGAATTTTTTTCTATTTCTTTATAATTTTTTTAATTTTTTTAATATCTTTTAATGTTATTATTATTATTATTATTATTATTATTATTATTATTATTATTATTATTATTATTATTATTATTATTGTGATTATATTCGCAGGGTCAAATATTTTGTTTCGAAATAAAGTGTTTATTTAGAACGTAAACGTGACTCACGTAACCATGATGCTTGCATGCCAGTTTTGTCATATTAAGTAAGCAGTCATAAATAGCTATGTAGATGATTGTCTGTGACCACGGTCATTACTAATAATACTTGTTGACATTCTATACTGCGATGTGGCTAGATCTTACAAACTTCATGATTTCATCATGGGTGTGCATGAGTGACGTATTAGTTTGCTTTAAATACTCAGGTAGTTAGTCATATTTTGACATCTTAGAGAGTCACATCATAAAATCTTCCTTTCTGGAAAGAGTTTTTAGTAGTACGTATGAAGAACATCAAGGGTTTTGCTATTGGTTTTAGCTGTACTTCATCCACCTGTTAACGAATATTTTTTCCATGAATAACTAAACAACTGGCATTGGATAAAGACATTGGCTGAAATTATTTATAAATTAGAACAGAACAAATTGTGATTCACAGTAAAAAAAAATGTCTCGACATTTTTGTTAACCTTAGTCTGAGGTCATCATACGCCATTTTGGAACGGAATTGAGATTCAGACTACGTTAATTTAGAACTTTTTATTCACTGGACTTAGATGTTTTCACAACTTTTTGACAAATGTTTACATCCTATTCCTAAATTGTATGTCTTGTTTCATAGTTTTATTTTTTTATCTTCTCTTCTAGTGAAATAAATTAGTTTTGTTAGAATTAACAAAGTTTGTTGTCTTCGTTCATTTTTCATGTTACTTTAAACGAACCGATACGTAACAATCGTTCCTAAAGGTTAGCCGATAAGCCTCAGAGACTAACTCATAACCCTTCAAGATGCATTTCTTAACCCAATCATAGCCAGTGCATTGCTGAACTGAGACTTAATGGTAAATATCACTAGCGTTACCAGTAAGTATACATTGTAGTAACTGAGACTTAATGGTAAATATCACTAGCGCTACCAGTAAGTATACATTGTAGTAACTGAGACTTAATGGTAAATATCACTAGCGTTACCAGTAAGTATACATTGTAGTAACTGAGACTTAATGGTAAATATCACTAGCGTTACCAGTAAGTATACATTGTAGTAACTGAGACTTAATGGTAAATATCACTAGCGTTACCAGTAAGTATACATTGTAGTAACTGAGACTTAATGGTAAATATCACTAGCGTTACCAGTAAGTATACATTGTAGTAACTGAGACTTAATGGTAAATATCACTAGCGTTACCAGTAAGTATACATTGTAGTAACTGAGACTTAATGGTAAATATCACTAGCGTTACCAGTAAGTATACATTGTAGTAACTGAGACTTAATGGTAAATATCACTAGCGTTACCAGTAAGTATACATTGTAGTAACTGAGACTTAATGGTAAATATCACTAGCGTTACCAGTAAGTATACATTGTAGTAACTGAGACTTAATGGTAAATATCACTAGCGTTACCAGTAAGTATACATTGTAATAACTGAGACTTAATGGTAAATATCACTAGCGTTACCAGTAAGTATACATTGTAGTAACTGAGTCGAGCAATCCCTTCGAAATTTCAAAATTTCAGCATCTTTTCAAAGCGAGGAAAATATTTGTCTACTTAGTATTCGTTCAAAGAGGGCACTAACCTGGTATTCATTGTAACATCAAAGTGCGAATATGCTATTCACTTGACATCTCTATTTGTTTTAACTTAATTTGAAATTTCCTTTAATTCTCTTATTGGATTTGCATCTGTCTCTCTCCTCTTTCTCCGATTGTAACTGCATTTTACTTTCTTTAATTGCATTTGTCTTTCTTTTTGTCAGTCCTGTCTCTCTCCTCTTTCTCATATTGTAACTGCATTTATTTCTCTCTCTTTCTCTCTCTCTCCTCTTTCTAAACTTTCAACTGCATTTGTTTCTCTTTGTCCTATTTCTCAAATTGCAACTTTTTTTCTTCTTTCTGAAGTTTGAGCTTTCTTAACACTAATTTCATCTTGTATTTTAATTTCAAGTCATTTGCATTTTTGACAGTCTGATACAGACTTCCTGATCAAACCCAAAACATCTTTGTTCAATGCATTCTTTTCTACTAAATGCTGGATCGAAATGTTTATAATTTCTTGCTTCGCTAAAGACGGTTTTGCCTGAAAAAGATCATATTTTTGGTAAGTTCAAGAAATTCATCTTTTGTAAAACAATCCATCTGCTCCTGAGTAGGATTTGAAACAAATATATTTACTTTGATGACGTTGTAGAAAAGCTTGTTAATTGCATTAGAGATATCAAACAAAATGTGAAATAATACTTGGGATTTAAAATATTCTCAAACATATGGAATTTTAAATTTCAAAAAACAATTTTCTGAACTTTTTAGGCAAAGTTCATATGTCCCGGACGAATGACCCAAATTTTTGTGTTACCTGTCTACAGTCGTACAAAAGTAATAAAGAAAAGTGTAAAGCCAACAAGCTTTGTAAAATTTAACAAAATAATTTATTTTCCTATACACTGTATAACAATGTACAAATGTGAGAAATGACTTACGGTTTGTGAATCTAATCCAAATATTAATTCTAGAAGTCAAAATTATAAGACCTGTCTCTAAAACATTTTAAGTAAATTACTGTCAAAATCCCGATGAAGTTCCAAGATGGAAGGCGATGACATCGTCAATAACATGTTTTGTGTTGTCGTGTTAACCGTTCTTTGTTGAATCACCAAAAATAATATTCTGGCTGCAGAATTCCAAATAATTTTAGTAAATTTGTTTGTCCAGCAATTCTGATGAGCACTATGTATTTTAGTAAAACTAAATTATTTTATGTAAAGGAAATTCAACTCATACTGGCAACAACAAAGGAGATACCTTTGAGCTCTGAAGTTCTGAATTACGACTGACTAAGAAATACTATGAAACGTTAGATTCAATCTCAACGGAAACGCAATTTAGAGCACCTGATGGGTCATGTGATCACTTAATTCAAGCGGCGAAGTAAGACCACACGCATTCTATCAAGTCTGCCATGGACGAATTCTATTCATCTGAACGAATCTTATTCTAGGATTCAATACGATAAAAAATTTATTTGCTTCAAAGCTGAAACTGGCTCTGCATTTAGGTCAGCAAAAGATGCAAAGCTTCAAACTACTGATTTTATCAGGTCCAACCGAACTAAAATGAATTTTCCGAAATAATGTAACATCTAGTGAAATTAAGGTTATCGTTACAATAACAAGCAATGAAACAAAACTAAAGAAAAAATTAAAATTAACACACAAGTGATTAAATTACATATATATAACATAGTATATTAGTAAAAGTTAATTGTTGATGAACCTGGTGTGTTATTGGAATTGTGACTAATTAGCATTGTTTAATTCTGATGAAGCATATACATATTTCTAATTAATTGAGGTACTTTATAGCATGCCCGTGATGGTCTATGTCGCTGTGTATCAAATGAAACACTATCGGATAATTTTGCTCCTAAACAAGTACTAACTAGCTGTTAATGAGTTTGTGCAAATCCGTATTATTTACTCTCGTGTTCAATTCAGTTTTTAATGTCTATTGCATTTTGGCTTTAATTTTTTCAACGGAAAATTTTGATTTTTTTTACAGGTATTCTTCTAACTTGTGTGTTTATATCGGTTGAGGCCCAAGGTTAGTATAAACACATTGCACAAAAAGCTCTGACAAATCGCACAAACTAACCTTGATAAAATACATAATGTAGTAAAGGTTACGGTGTATGCAAATACGTAGTCATGTAATGCGACTAATTAACGATTTTGTGCGTCGAGTATGTCAAAACGTTTTTGCTGTCATTTATATTTTTGCTGAGAATTACCTTTGTGACGAGAAGCATATATGTAACACAAAAATGGCAACGACACAAAAACAAATAATTATAAACCTCATATGTCGAGGTAGTTGAGCTCTCTTTCAGCCGAAGGAAGTGCTTGTAGACATAAAACAATCTCTAAACAAAGAATGTGGAGTCAATATTGAAATTATTGGAAGCCTCAATTTGATGATAAACATACAAATAAGAGTAAGATTTTTCGCTTGAATCAACTTTTCAATTATCACGATTGTACATTATCACAGGCTGCAAACAATGACTGAGTTTATCTATTAAAACAATCATCCTTAGAAATGTTGAAGAAGAAAAACCATTTCGAATTCGTTCTTCAGAGAGATGCCGTAAGAAAAAAGACTAGATGTGCACAGTCTGTTAAATAAGCATTCAAATGAGTAATAACATGTTCAACCCTAAGGGCAGAGCAAGTTAATTGACCGAACCAAATTATGTTGATAGCATATGACTTGAAACATGCATTTATTTAGTATGCATGATAACTCAGCTATTATATTAGGTATTTAAGCTTTTATGCAATTATAGCTATAAACGGCAAAACAAAACAAGGTAAGCAAACTCGACAAACAGTTAAGTGTGAAATGAGAAGAGATTGATGGATAGACTTAGACAGACAAAGACAGAGCAAACAAGAGCTGTCTCACAGAATATAATATTTTAAAGGAATTAAGAAAATCTGTATTATGAATTTCAAAGTCTTCAATTTTTCTTTCAAGCAGCATAAGTAGGTAATTTTCCATCAGTTTTATAGATACAGATTTCAGTCGAGTACTGTGAAGATGAATATCTCTTAAAGCTACGAGATGTTGGCATTGAACTTACTCATTACCACTCTTTCCACTAAACAACATATAATCTGTACCATTAATTAAAAATTCTATCCATTTCATGAGGTAACAATTTAACCAAACAGTATAATAACACACTATTGTAATCTTAAGCTATCGAATCGAAAGGTTTTTAAAGGAAAGAAAAGGCTAGGAAAATTCGTTCTGTTCGTTGCATCTATAATATCACAAATGATTTAACTATTACTATTAATGGAACTATCTTAAATAAAGTCAATCGTATTGCAGTGTATAATATGTAACAAAATATATTTCAATCGAACTATCAGAGCTTTTGGAGCAATTATATTAACGATGTTTAGCAGTGAGGTTGGGGACGTTATTTTGTTATATTTATATAGTGTCTGTTTATACGAAACATATTTTTCCTTTCGTATAAATATGTCTTATAAAGCAACTAAATAAACTAATAATTCTTTACGAAACGAAACTACAACATTCATCTGTGACATTATTATTTACAGAGAACTTATATATTCTGAAAGCTTTATGGAATACAACCACATTTAGGTCCCTATCAATGGAACGTTCTGGTCTTCGTTTCAAATAGGTAAATCATTTGACAGAATATCTCAATAAATATACCAACCAAGAGGTAATGAAAAAAAAGAAAAGGAATAAAAATAGATCTTATAATTCGTGCACTGCATATCAGTGCTGTCTTTGTCAGAATATCAAAACACTTCTGACAATAACATTTATATTTTCGTTTCATTGTGCACGCGATCAAAATTAATGACCATTGTATTTATATTTGCAGGTGGGAATCTAACATGTAGAATTTGTAGAGAGGCTAGATATCTTGAGGAATGTGACGAAATTCACGTCTGCTCACCTGATGAGGTATGAAGCTTAGGTAATTTAGGATTTAGGTTTTAGCCGAGAAATATGTACACCTAAATTATGATGAACAAAGCTAGCGTATCTTTTGACATATAGCTATAAGTCGTTTCTGTATTCTATATCTATGCTGCACGTCGATTTTAACGATTAACCGACATTTATGTCACATAACGCAGAATAATTGTGCGTTTTTCCTATGACCAGTCCGGTTGTGCGATTAATTTTAAATATGGTGTAATCTATTCGGATCACAGACTAATAACGAACTTACATCTCTACTCCGACGTGTGCATCACATCATTCATTTTCGCGAGCTATGTAGGCGGTTCATGTACACGAAGACAGTAGCTTCCAGTCTATGCTTGTGTATATCCGACCATCCAAGCAAATGTGAATATTCCAAATGATACATTTATACAATATTACATTCATCATAAAGACATTAAAATTCTCATAAAGTGTAAAAACATCTTTAGTCTACATGTTTGTGATGCGTATATCCATAAACACACATACAGCGATGCAATATTCGACCGAGCAATGCACTAGTCAATTTCTATGCAATGAAAGCATGGAAATACATAAAGAAAATATAAAAAATACAAATACAATAGGCACTTCCAGGCCTACATATATTATTGGTATCATTTTGCAGGAATGCTACATGGAAGAAATATTCACAGCAGAATTACAGATTGTTTTCAATGCTGGTTGCAGATCGACAACGGTGAGAAATACAAATTGGCTCTAATAATTTTAGCAAGTTTTAGTAAAATAAAATTTCAATATCACACCTACACTGCTCTGTGTAGATCATTTTTATGCATTATCGTTATGGATAAATCCGTATCGGACGAGGAATTTGTTTTAATATATGTATATTTTCAATTCTAAACCTAAAGAATTAATTACGAATTTCAGTAATGAATCTTCCAAAATAAAATATGTAGAAGGTCTGAAACTCCATAAATATAATTCTTTTTTGTTACAATATGATAAGTTCTCATAAGATTGCTTTGTTTAGAATTATATTTTTATTAATGACACCATATCATGTTATGTTGTAGAAATGCGTGTTTATTACTACATTGTCGCAACAGGTATTGCTAGTTCCCGCCGAGGTGTTACCATAAGAACATCCGGGATATTATGGCACGTGAAGAATCGGATCATTTCCGAAATTTTGATAGTGTCAACGAGACGTGATCTAGCGATCAGAAAATCGCATTATTGTGATAATGATACTTTGTCTATATGCAGATCAATTTTGAGACCAAAATATGATTATAATTTAAAATTTTCTCTGCTAGACACACACCCAAATTACCTCGCTTCAACATGTGTTCATTGGTTGTACTGTACAGAATGTTTTGGTACCTGATTTCAGATAGAGATCTTGCATCAGACGAATCTATTGTCTGTAGTACCTACTTAAAAGAATGAGCAGCTTTTTATATTGTTCTCTTCACAAAGTCATTTTATGACCCTTTCAGATGTTGTACATGAAACGCAAAGGGTTCATGGTTAACGTAGCCCTGAAAGGTTTGTTTCCTACTACTGTTGACATTCCATCGCTAGTGGCGCTGCTATTTTGACTAGGAAACTTCGGAGTTGCAATAGCCCTAGTTTTAATAGTCTGGTGATATGAATCAGAAAACGATAGTATATTTTTGCTATGTAGGAAATAAATATTTATATCATTGTCGCTTTACTAAGATTCCAGTTAATCTCCTTTATCCCGCTTAACAAACATTGAATTACTGCAAAATATTGAGCCTGTAAATGCGTTTTGCATACTTTTACAGACTTGCAGATCATCAGAATCTCAAGCCAAAAGAGCAGAGAATGGAGATTTTATTGTATGTACACATTGCTGTAATACACCTAAAATGGCGAATGCAACTGAATGCAACTCTAATTTATGTGGGATCCAAAAAGCAAGTATGTCTATAATTTTTAACTACATCTGTAGCTATCAACTGATTATTATTTCCTATATTGATGTTGTCTGGTACGAGCACATTTGAGAGCGAATGTTGAACTTGAAAATGTTCTTTTAGAGGCCATATTTCACTGGAAATATGCTTAAGAAAATGTATCGACTACGGTAAAATTATCCTGTATTATTTACATGTACCAAGTGGACACTTTTCCTTTCAACTATTGTGCATATTCCCTATAATAAAGTAATTTGTCTGCTACAGTCGGAGATGAATTGGTTCTATTTTATGTTATACCGTGAATAATTGGAATCCTTGCGAGAACTAACAATAATTCACGATAGTGAAATAAGATAAATAATGTTACTCTGCCACTTGATAGACATTGATAACATTATGGCTACGATATTCCGTGGTCAAGAAATAAGTCAGCTACCAAATGAACCAAATGTTAGGCCAGTATGATACATATCTTTCTTCAATGACTAAACTTTAATTAACAAGGATAAGATGTTATTATTATTGGTTTCTGTGTTAAGATGCACAAAACGCAGAAGAGCAAAAGTGGTAAACGAATGACATCGCGCAGGGTCCAGTAAGATGTTTGCTGCTTCAGTCTGTTAAATATTTAATGGCCAATGAGAAAGAAACTGCTTGTTTCCGATAAAATAGCGGATATATTTCATCTTCTGGATGACATTTGGTATTACCTGCACTCTTGGTTTCATTAATTATTCATTCATTTCATGTAAATCTCCATTCTATATTTTGGTAACAAATTGACTACCTTTAGAACAGAAAAGCCCTTCTTGTAAGTATGATCTGAGGCACCAATATCTAGACTCATGTTTGGCAGCAGAGTAGGTGAACAGACAATTTGCTTGAGACATTATTATGAAAAAAAACCTCTTACAGAGCTGAAAATGCAAAGTCAGTAACGCTAAACCAACTCCTATAGCGGATAATATTCCCATACGGTGGAGAACAGACTATACCATAATGTAAATCGTCTGGGTTAACTCATTCTTAGTACTCATTCGTTGATGTATGTTTTTTTTCAAATGTTAAATCGTCTGGATTAGCTTATCGTCAAATTATTATGCGATTTGTTTACTCGTTAACCTCCTCTGCTGCAGTAGTAATTAAATCATTCTTATAACAATAATTAATATAGGAGAAAAACACTCAATTATATTAGCTTGAGAGCGACTAGAGACAATAATATATATATATATATATATATATATATATATATATATATATATATATATATATATATATATATATATATATATATATACCGATCCGCGATTCTGTAAAACAAAAACTACAAGCTCGTCCGGAGACTCAGGTTAAATTTGCTGAGGTGCAGTACAGTTATTTAAACCAATTTTCGAAACAAAGAAAATTGTTAAAGCAACTGAGGAAACACAAAAGCTCTTGCAACATTGCCTGTCGATATTGCTGGCCGTATACAAGCAGCTCAGCCATCTCCTCAACCACAACCTGAAGAACGCCCACAACCTCTTCCAGGAACCATAACTAGCATTACAGATAAATTTACGCCTGAAGATCTTGCCGCCATCAGAGCCACAAAAACGAGTAATAGATATTGACGTGTATGGATATTATAAAAAAGAAGATAATGTAAAACCCGAATATATTAAATCTCTAAAATCTGCCGATTGGATTAGGGTTGTATAGTCATGCTCCGCAAATCAGAACTGAGAGTGATATTAATCAATTTGTTTTTAACAAGAGAGCTTGAGTATATCGAACAAGTAAAACAAGTAAATGAACACAGTGAGTAGGAAATGTGATTGAACCTTAAAGAAGCTAAGCAAAAGAAACAATATAATGTATGGCCTAGAAAAACTCAGCAATAAAGGAGATTAATGTCAGCGACAAGTAGAGAATATACAGATCCTGACCTCGGTGCAACTGGAAGCGGTTTTACTAATCAGGGATGTGGTCTTATTATTCCATGTCCGAGCAATATTTTTGACGATGTTGAAAGACTGAAAATACTCATTGGAGGAAAATGAACTGGTAATAATTCCCTATGAATCAATAATGAAGCAGCTGATATTTGTAAATGATTATTTACAGGTGGTATCATGGATATTAATGTATATCAGTTTATCATTAATGACACATCAGTGACTACCACGCTGTACAATGACTATAATGATAATGTTGATATATCATACTCAACGTAGACCGACTATTGTCAGGGTAATAAATTCACGATTACCAGTATACAAAACAATCTACGGAGATGGACTAGATGATGTTGTTTAGGGTCTATTTAGAAGGACAGCCCCGAAAGAAATACTAATCGTAAAGCAATTGGGAATGAAAGCTATTGATGTTATTAGTGAAAACGGTATTGGTGTTGTTGGTGACTGATGTTGCTAGTAAAGCATTCCCATCAATCAACGATAGACTAGCACGATTAATACGACAAAAACCTCAGCCAGTAAAATTACCAGGTGTTGAAAAAAATGCCCGCAAATATTAGCAAAATGTTAAATCAAGCTGAGAATCAAAAACTAGCAGAGTTGTGTGATGTAGCATTATCAGAACAAGAAAATATATAACCGTCAAGTGGTCTTCAATTTAGATGAAGGTAATTAAAATAAAGATATTCAAACGTAAATATGTTAGTGCATTTGACATACGATACACCAGTGCTCAAGGATGAATCGGTGCCTGATTATCAATATTATTTTTATGACGCACAAATCCCAAATCAGCGTGAAGGAATTGAGCTGCAAGTTCAAGATACAAGCAGATATTTTCTTATCAGCTGAAGCATTTATTGAAGGTGAATGTGTAATTTTAAAAACGAATAATACTAAATAGATCGCTGATGTTAGTGCTGGTTTTTTAATAATGGTATTATGGCATTGTTTCGACAGCGCTACGTATATGATTGACGGAAAAATTATTGAATCAATTCAGAAAAGCGTTGACGTTTTGAAAACGATATTGGGTCTAGCAAGATACAGCGATGATTATTAAAAATCGGCTGGTCCATCAATGATTTTTCTGAAAGATATTTTTAATTCTCCAGAGTCCCAACAATATGAATTGGGACAACTTATACATTTTGCTAGAAAGCCAATGTGGATGTACAACTATCATCATTAATATAGATCAAGAATTCAACTTAGGATTTATTAGGGTAATATAAGAACATTTCATGTGCAATTCCATTGTCACATACCTTTGGATTCTGTAGCAATGTCAGAAAATTCATTTTCGGAGCTAAGCATACAGTTGTACTTGTACGAAAAGCAACCTATAATGATGCAATATGGTGACCCTCTGGTGATGCTGTTGAAGTAATTCTTACAAAACTTTCATTATAGATGCCGATAATGACTCAATCTATATCTAAAGAATATCGGTTACAATCTTTCGTGATTCAAGGTGGCAAATCAATGTTATCATGGTTAACAATGATCCCAGATTCTATCCAGAGTAACATTAACGATTTATTTAAATGGCAAATAGCTTCTATGCTCTGATTAGCCGTGCCAAGGCACATGATTATTATATTTCAAGACGCTGCACCAGTGGACTCAAAGTTATACAGTATATTTGACAACCTTTGTGTTTCTGAAGCTTCATTAAGAATTAATGAACATTAAGAACCATATGAGGATATATTACTAAATTTCTGTTAAGATCATGTAGCACGTTCTTACCATCGATTAATGACCTTCATGAGACATGACCTAAATGTTGATACTGGATTACATATATCACAGCTAGATTTTACAACCTTATATCCGATTAATTACTTTTCACGCAAACATTTAGATTTAACTAGGCAATCAGTAGTTGATATACATTTTCGAGCTCGTGAACAATAAGAGCTATTGCTAATTACAGAGCAATTGCTGTTACACTCAGCAATAAATCAATGTTACTTGAAGGTGTTTGTTGACTAATGAGAGTTGTTGATGCTCCAGTAGAACACATGTAATTAGATCACTCATAATGTTGTCATGTCATATAATCATGTTAATGTTCAGTCAGATTAAAAAGCTACAATTAGCTCCAAAAATAGAAGTGAAATAAAACTATCGCTAAAGAAAATCTAATGACTGGTGCATATAAATTATCGTTTTCATTCGAAAACTTCAATGAAACCAAAAACTCTAATAAAGGTATACAAACTAATCTTTCTGCGGACGCCATCAAAGACATCGCTAAGACGGTTGGTATAATGCCACTTCTCAGCTATACCAGCATTAATTGCCACTGAGGGCCTAGCTGTTAAAGAAAGTAAGGGGTCAGGGAATTAAAGCCTCCATAATAAGGGAACGGGTCTAATATTGCCAGGGACCCCATGTTCATGGTACTGAAAGTGTCTAAGACTTCCCGGGACAATTCATTGATTGTGCCTATCTGAAATTTTGATCTACTGGATCCTGCTAACATATTAAAGATAAAAATTATTCAGAGGTGTTTTTATATGTGAACAATTACAAAAAGAACCAAAGAATATTCAGACTGGTATCATTAACATAGATAAAAACTCTGTAATAGGAACTCACTGGGCTGCGTATGCAATTGATCCACGTGGAATTGTTTAATTCCATTCGTATGGACTAGCACCACCAAAAGAAATTTTCGAATATGTTAGCATGATGCAAAGTACTCCAATCTGGTATACAATGCTACCAATACAAACATTGACGGATCCACCAATATGTGGTCGTGAAATAATTTATGTACTTGATGTTGTATAGAAATTAACAAAATCTAATAATAAATCCCTTCATTAATATTGTACGTTGTCACATTTAAACAGCTAGTAGAAGTTGTAATGGTATTTACGGAAGATCTAAGCAACAAGATAATTTATCTAAATTTATTAAGAAGCTCAGAAATGAGATCGATGATTTATTAAACATTACAAGTGTGAATCAAAATGAAGTCGTTGTTTTTTATGATAAAGAAGGACGATTATAGACAAGAAATATATAACTGCCAGATATACACATACGAATTCCAACGGAATGTGTTGATAATATCGTTACTTTTACTGATCAGGGTAAAATATAAGATTCCAGTAAGTCAGTTAACGATTATATCAGCAATGCTGGTGCTTCGTTCAATGGTAACATCATCATGAATCGAAATAAAATTATAGTCATTGGAAACCCAATCTCAGATACGGACGCCGCAACAAAAATACGTCCATAATCAAGAATATATTATGTATTGGCCAACGGTGATATAATGCGTGCATTTGTAAACATGAATAATAATGGAATTAATAGAACACTAGAATCACATTGTGACGCTGCAATTAAAAAAGATAAGGAAATTCCAATAACAACTTCGTTAACAACAATCAATGATGGCATTTCTGCATTTAGAACTGATTATGATAATCACATACAAAAGTTATTTTTAATTTTTGCAAAAACGAGAACGAAACCACTAATAAATCTTCTGGAAGTCTACCAAATATTGATATTAATCTCGCTGATATTAACGCAAGACTCAAGAAATTGTTAGAGGAATTCTAAATATCGTTCACAAAACTAATCGTATTATAATTCCTCACGGAAAAGCTAACAATATCGTATACACTGTAGCATCGGAATTATCAACATCGTCACAGCAAAATAACGTTATTAAACATACCGCTGAGGTTAGGGTTGTGTATACATTGTCAATATTTAATTCCGTAAAATTCAGGAATTTTACTAAATTTCGATGGCGTCATTCATTCGATCATTTTTCTGGAACTATATCTATATCACTAAATAAAGACGCCGAAAAAGAATTTATACTGGAACCATTCGATAAAAGTATAACCGCAGCGTCTTATTGGTGGTGTCCGGAATTAGTCGCTAAAACACCACAATTACTTACTTAACGTCGTTAAATATGATGTATCAAACCTCAATTGACATCCAACGTCACAGATACAATTAAGTATGTGAATGTCTGACCGAACTAAAAAAATATCATTGACAAAATTTATCTTAGCCATTCTCATTATTATTGCCAAGAAGTTAGTTACATGGACACATACTAAATTGCACGAGTATATAAAAAAAATTACACACAGCATCAACAGTGTACTCTAAACTATAGTAGCATAAGGAAATGAGGGTTTTGACTCACTTCATTTTTTACCCTCCAAACAAGTATAAATTAAATGAGGGTTTCCAAAACAGGGAAATGAGGGTTTTGGCCCACCACCCCCTCCCACACCTATTAGAACGTTTCAGTTAACAAGGTGGAAATTAAACTAGCATTAGAATGAAAATGATATTATTTTATATCTCGTTACCAATGATTAATGTTTCAACTGTTGATATTAAAAATATTTCATTATCACGATTATAGATACTAAATTTTACTTTACCGCTCACGCAGCGATGGGACTCAAACAAATCTTTCATTTCATGTTTGTTCAGAGGATATTTTTTGTTAATAAAATACACCTTTGACCGATCGAGATCAATTGTGAGTTTAGTGTAGTTTTGTTGGCTAATGGGGCTGTGAAAGTTTTTAAATTCCGCTAGCAACTTTTGATACAATTGTTCGATATAATTGAAATACACGCTGTTATCAGATCTGATGAGCGAAAGTTTTAACTAGTCACATGTTCCATTAAAACATATACCTGATGTTTCATTATTAAATTCAACTGTCAATTGTTTACCGTCCATCATTAAATATTTAATGTTACTATTGTAGCTATTTGTCATTGTCAAATTTTCAAACATTATTTTATAAGTTTAGATAAAATTTCAGTTGGAAAAGATAATGTCGAGTATAGATCTATCATCATGACAATACCCAAGGGCAAATGTATCTACCCCATTTTCACAATAGCGTTTGTCATCAAAATTATACAATCCACGTTTGATAATAACATCTGTTTCAAGTTTATGATGATTAGTTCGAATTGCCATAGCTCTCATAAAACTAACACCACCATCAAGCGCATACCTGTAGTCATCAAATTTCATAAACTTTTTAACAAAATCACGAGGCAGACCTTTTGCTTTTTTCGTTATTTTATTATTGTCCAATAATACGGCATACATTTTACTACGTAATCCGATAAAGTATTTGATAGCGCTCGAGTTCATTTCATCTTTAAACTTACCAATAACTTTTTATTTATGTCGTCATGAAATTTATTGTCACGTGGATAATCGGAAAGATCAAACAGATGTCGATTATTGTACATGTTCTGATAGATGTCCTCACATTCGATTTCATATACGAGCGAATCAGTATCAGTAAACAATAATCTACTAGCCGGCCACTGATTTTTAACAAAATTATAATGAAAATCGTACATCAGCCACTTTGATAAATCTAACACGGCAGCTCCAACATAGATCGGCTTGTTTAGTTTTAGATTTGTTTTTCTTCTTTGTATCGCAACAAGATTTTCATTAAATATTTTCATGCTCACAAAATCATCGTCTGACACAAGTTTGTTTCTGCGATTGACATCATTAACTATTTCAATATTTACGCGTTTCCTGATATTCTCCATCGTCTTACCAAAAACGGAATTGTTCATCAGTTTAAAAAAGTTTTTCTCAAACGCTGTTTTTGCTGCAGCCCTTTTTGAAGTGTTTGAGTTAATATAACCTCTCATCCACGGCGACTGATTAAATTTTAGTACACGATGAACTTTTTACAACACAAGACCAGCATCGACTGCTTGTTTTAAAACTTTGTAATGCAAAAAAATTTTTTTCTTATCAAGTAAATTTGGTACTAGTTTCTTGACCATGGAATGTTGCCTTGGTGATGCTAACGCTTGTTGTTCTTTTGATAACAAACTATAATCTATGACCATCGATTCCGCACAAAAAGGGTAATCGTTATGTAATTTGTGTAGCGAATTTGAATAATCAAGATCAACTTCAACGAAATAGGAAACATCATCGGGTATCTTTTTTCTGTCTCTAATAGAAATCGATCAACCGTGATCCAATGAAATCCGCTAAAAGGCATTGGTTCTGCCATCGAACCACCGTAAAGATTATTACTATCTAGATAAATTATATACTTCGAAGGAAGGTCAGGGTTATACTGTTTCAGGTATTTGTTGTTTGCTTCAGCATATTTTTTTTGTTATCACGCTAATACCACCTCGGATACCTTTCTCGATAAAATTGAACATATCAACATCAGTCAGTAATTCTAACCTTACCTTACTAAACTTTAGCAAAGCATCCCATGACAACCAAGGGGCAGAATAATACCAGCAAGGATCTAGTCCATAATTATTATAACTCACTTCACGAAAACTTTCAAAAACATCTGCTAGTAATAGCACATCAGTTTTCAAATACAAATCATGATAATTACCAAAAGTCTCACAATCAAACTCTTTCCAGATATCTTGTGCATACCTGTACTCGTCATCGGTTATATTTTCGTTTTTAAGTTGTGAGAAAAATTTGTCTTTGCCAGGTAAAGATGTTTCATCAAATTTACTCCAGTCGTCGAGGTATTCGTATGGAAAGACTCCTTTTTTAGCTAGTAGATTAAATTTATCTCCAAACAGTCTCTTAGGTTATCAAATTTACTACAACCTTTCACTATCTCATCTAACGAGGCTGCCATAAACTGCAGGCTGTCAATAAAACGCAATTTACCTAGCGTAACTGACATGTACTTATCAAAATTATTTGGGATGCATTTGATGATGTTATCGAGTTTTAGACGAGATTTTATATCAGGATCACCAAAAGCTTCTACTATAATATGGCTATCATATCCTCGAAAATCGTGAAGAATAACCGTAATAAAATCTGGAGCATGAAATTTTAAATTACACTGATTATGAGCCGCTCCACGGTACTGTCCAGTCAAATGGCAATGGTCATGTACTTTTTTGTCATTGTCAAAAACTTTTTCACAAATATGACAAATTTCTGCTTGCTCGTGATCGGATTCTTGTTGAGGTGTTAATTTTAACATTGGCGTTACTTTTTTCAAACGATAAGTAATATTATCAACTTCATTAATCAACTGCTTGAGAAGCCAGATAGCTGGATTTTTACCACGATATAATTTGATTGGTTTAGATAATCTAGAATCAGTACATCAAACTACCTTGTACGCTACTCCACACGGAACATGATTTTGAACTTTTCTTGTACTCGATTGATTAGGATTATTTTCTACGCCAAGTACAGGTTGAAGTAAACATTCAAAATCAGCGTATATAACGAAAGGAATTTTTAGTTTATGATTATGATGGACAAACTGTAACACACTATCTTTTATAGATGGCATTGTTATTCTTTGCACATTACTACAGTACTGCAAATGCTTTTGTAATGTTTCATTGTTAGTACAACCATGCAATCAGCGGTAACAAAAGAACTTTTTGTTCCTATTTTTATTGTACTGTTTACCAACTAGTCCGTTAAAGTTTTTAATCCAAACGTAATGATTTTTGTAGTACAGTAAATTTATAGTCGATTGTGAAGCTTTTTCTGAAATATATCTCGGGTATACATCCTCTTTTTCATCTAGTCCGAAAACGTTAATTGAAACATTATTTTGCTTTTCAAATTTTGGTATTTGATTTTCTGCCACAGGAAAGTTAATATCTTTAAAATTTAATCTAGACACGTGACTGATATATTTTTCAACACGAGTAGCGTTTTTTTCTGCTGGAAATAGTGCGGAAAGAACAGCCCATTGGAAACATTTATTATCTACGTTTTTGATGTTTATACAACATCTTTTACTTTTTATTTTTGGTGGCAGGTCGACGTATGAACTACCTCGTAATACATTATATTTCATCGTGTGAAACAATATTCCTATAATCATTTCAACCTTCCAACCGAACCTAATTGAGCGAATTCCTCTATTTTTTCCAAAATTTCTTGGTGTATTTCATCAGATAGTGATAACAGATCAGTCCCAAGCAAAGTACGTCTTGATTTTGTGTTAATATAAGGTTCTGCAACTTCCTTGTTAGTTGATTCTTCCGTTACAACTAACTTTGAAAATATAACATGATATTGCACAAATAATCTAATACTTTTGTGTTTTTCGAGCTCACGTTTTACAGTTGTCTGTAGTAGGTGGTAAAGATTCGTTGCATTAAAATTTACTAAAACAATTTGATTATCAAACTGATAACTATTATCAAAACCTGCAAAAGCAGTCTCTATTTTATTAGGTTCTCCCATAAGGCTTTTCTTAGCTATATCACGTAATTTTAACATTATTATATTATAATGTAATATCTAATTAATAATTTTTTCACACTGCGCATGCACTAAAAATCAATTGAAGATAAAAAATCTCCTATAATATAATGACAGCAAATCTAACAAACACATGTGAGCAAGAAGCATATCAAATTCACCCAAAGTATAACTTTATCTCACACTGCGCATGCGCTAAAAATCAATTGAAGATAAAAAAAATTCGTCTATAATATAATGACAGTAAATCTGACAAGTGCACGTGAGCAAGAGATTTATCATATTCACGCAAAATACAACTTATACGCTGGAAATGTATTAGGTTCGGTTATTAACATTAAAACTAGAATACCTGTTGGTAAATTAACGTCAGCGGGTTATAATATTAGTGTAAAGGGAGATAATGCCGAGAGGATTGCAATGTTTAAAAAAGATTTTATTTACACGTTGTTCTGCGATGATATTCCAGAGGGACAGCGTGTATATCATTATAACGGTAAAGTCACTGATGACAACATTGAAAATTTATCCTTACAAGATGAGTTTCAGCCGCATCCAGTCTTTGATTTATACGAGGCTAACGATCGTGGTATTATAAGAAACAGAAAAACTAAAAAAGTTCTTGGTACTATGAACAATATGGGATATATCAGGGTAGTTGTTAGAGGAACACTAACAGATTTTGTTCATTATCTTGGTCATAGGTCTGTTTACGAGGTGTTCAACGGATCTATACCCAATGGTTTTTTTATTAATCACATCAATAACGTAAAGACTGACAATCGATTGAGAAATCTGGAGCTAGTGACGCAACAGGAAAATGTGAGAAAAGGACGAGGTGGTGGTATTAATTTTAGATGTCCAGCAAAACCTGTTATTTCAAAAAACCTCGAAACGGATGAGGAGATCGAATTCAAATCGATTTCAGCTGCAGCGAAATATTATAAGATAAATCCCGCAGTCGTAAAATTTGTAGCTGATGGAGTATTGAAATCAACTTTTTCAAGCGAATACGATGCTAGGATTGGTTTTAGATATGATGATCAATAATATTTTGTAATTCGGTTTTAGTCAAGCAATGATGAGCAAATGCTATGATATCATCGTGATTAAATTTTAGCGTCGTTACTGCACTTTCATTAATTTTTTTTTTCTGCTTCTGTTAGTAATATTTTATGAGAATCACCTTGCATTACAATAACATCAACACTATAACCCAACAAACATTTTCTTGCCGCTTCATCTAGTTCGTTGTAATTTACTATATTAACTTTTTGGTGATATTTTATCTCATCAGTCATCTTATAATAATAAATTAGATAAAAATATATTATAATAATGGACTTGATGAAACGACTCGCTGACCTCTACGAAGAAAATACTAGCGACATAGTCACCAGCGATAAGGTCACATTTTCCAAAGATTTTATAGACAAATCTATTGGTTATAGTGAAGATGATATTTTGTATAACAATGAATCTGATGATGATGGTGAAATATTCACTGTTGCTGACAGATCAAATTACAGCAGACCAACAACTAAACGGTATAATGTCAAGTATCACATTGCTAAACAAATAATAAAATTTAATTTTACCGTTCCCGAACAACAACTGTTTTGGCAGCTAATCAAACCTTTCTTAAATATCAAGATTCCAGGCCGACAGAAAAAATATCAAATTCGATTTCATATTCGTTAAAATTTTTAATCTAATGACGATCTCTAACGATCGTAAGCAGTATCTAATATCATTATGTAAACCAGTAAGATGTAAATCTGTCAAACAAAAGAATGAGTTAATTTATAATAGCATTATATCATAATTTGTTTGGTTGGGATCCAACTGTTAAATTTATCGCTATACCCACGCCATCTGACTAAACTTTTATTTCCTTTTTTCTAATCACTTTCTCGATAACAAAAACATCCTGCTCAGTTTTCTGTAGTTCTTGTTCAGAAAAACTACCTACGATCGGTTCCCCTGCCAGATCTTTAAAAACGTACGTTACAGGTACTGTTAAAAGTACCTTATCAACCACAAATACTTCTTCGCTCCAGTTTGGAGTAAATCCTTTTGCAAATACCTTTTTTGTCAAAGAAATTCTAACTTTATCACCAACCTTAAATTTATGTTTGCGGTACATGTTTTCCTTTGCTAATATTGGATTTTTAACAGCTTTTTTAGGTGTCATTTTGATGGTTCGATGTTTCGTGTTATTATATTCACCTACGATTTGAGAAAGGTCATCGATGTACCTGTTGGTGTTTTTAGCTGTCATATGTTTGTGTAGTTTTTCGTTTAGCGTGCGATTAAATCTCTCGACAACAACGCTTTTACCTTCGTTTCCTGTAACGTATTTTTTATATTATTTTGTTCTAGAAACTGTTCAAACATTTTGTTAAAAAACTCGGATCTGTGGTCAGTCCAGATTTTATTTGGTTTTCTTTCTACACTCGTTATTATTTGTCTTAGCGCATCAGTCATTGAAGTCCCTGTCTTATCCGAAACAGGTACACTGAAAGCGTATTTGCTAAAAACATCTATAACATTAAACAAATACCTTTTTGGAGCGCCATCAGCGCCAACATTAAACTGAGCCAGATTAGATACATCCACCAAATCTATTGCTCAGATATCATCTACACCATTAGCGACAACTTTACGTCGTGGAAACTTTTTTTTTTTTAGGTCTGTGCAGCTCGACTGCAAGATCATTGTATACTTTTTTACCGAGTCGAGACTCCTCGAGTCCAAGTTTATATTTTGCTCCTATCATTCCCTGAACAAATTTTCTATCAAAACGTTCTCGTAGATTTGTTGGCTCCATATCACGTAATTCGTCTAACATTACTTTATCACAATCTGATTTTGAGTTTTCATGATCACGATAACAGATATCATGACGCATTGCTATTGCATCCACTTGATTATAAGGCTCTTGACCTGGCAATGGATTGTCGTTTTCATCTAGTTGTTGATCTAGCGGATTCCACGGACCAGTATACCGATGACTTGGCAATGTCCAACCGCCTTTTGGTTTTGGCAATTTTCCAATAATTTTATGTATATCTATACCTGACCCTATTATTTCTCTGTTGTTACAACATTGACAGTATGCGACAATTTTATTTTGTTCAAGACACAAATCTCGGTCAAAATCACAGTTGCATATCATTCTATATTTTTAGTCGTCGACTAAAATAATATTAGGATAACCAGATCCGAGCGAATTTTTCGCTGGCGACATCTCTGAGGATGCTATCGCTGGGGACGTTTTCTTTAAAAATGTATTTTTTATTTTTCCACAGATTGCACAAATACATTTTAATATTATCCTGTTGTTTTTGTTTTTTCTGTTGTTTCATTAATATTTTCTGTTTTAGTTCTACACTTGAGACAGTATGTTGAGATTATTATACTTGTAAGTTTAGATAAAATTAATTGCGATCTCATCATTAACGTGAGAAGGATGCTTGTCAAACTGTAAAATAAATTTTAAAAAATTAACATTTCTGCTCATCTGTTGGATAAACATTATACAATAATATCCACAAGCAGACGTTCCAACAGGTTGGAGTTGATTTGATGAATAATATATATTTTTAAATTTTTTGTTCATATACTTTTTTATTACATCGCTTGGAGGAAGTCCAAACGAGTCAAAATAATTATTATTATAAACTGCTACCCAATGCGTGCCGGATCCGTCATTGAAATCTTGTATATTAATAACACACGAACTTACAGCTGACGGCGATTTTATTGCTGAGAGTTCATCTTTAGAATAAACTCCGTGAAATCCAGGAACAGCTTTTAACTTATCAATGATATCAAAATTACTCAACGGGGTGGTCGAGTTCCCGGTAATGTTAGACCACGTCCGATTCCTAAAAGATTTGGCAGCAGACTTCCCGCTAGTCCCGCCAAAAGTGGAGCGATCGGAATAAATCCTCCTTGTTTTGGTTGATTGCATATGCATTTGTATTTTGGTGTTGGCGATTTTGTTTTTGTTGTTTTCTTTTTTTTTGTTGTTGGTGATTTCTTTTTCTTTTGTGGCATTATAATATATTATTTACATAAAATTTACAATTTTTTTATTCCACTTCCACGAATGATACCATTACCTGCGACTGCTTTCTTCGTTGCGCCAGATATTGCTCCAGACGCTGCTGCTAGTCCTAATGTACCTAAGACTGGTAAAATTTTAGGTATTATTGTACTAGTTAATACTGATAATGCTGGACCAAGAAAACCACCTTCTTTTGCCATCGCTGTCATTTGTGCAGCACTCAAATTTAAAACAAAAGTTTTTTTTACGATCATACTTTTTTACTTGATTTTTTGTTAGCATTAATTTTGTTAAAACACCATCAGAAATATTAGAATTGATTTTTAATGATACCTGTTCTCGCTTTGCAATAGCAGCTACTAATTTTTTAACTTGGCCATCAGTCAAATACACTTCTTTTACAATATACTTTGTCATTTTATATAACAACTGTAGATTAAACTTTAACTGTCATTTTACCTCCAATAGAATCTACTGTGATAAATCTATCACTAATCACTAATGCGTATATGTATAACGGCGCTACTGGAACCGCCCCAAGTGTCCAGGTAATTCCAATATCCGCTGTGCTGTCTACAGCTCGCTCGTTATGTTTACTAACATGAAAATGAAATATAGGATAAAGCGTACGAAATTCCTCTGCTGATATTTGAGTTCCATCTTCAACATCTTGATATTTTTGTATGGCGTCAAGCAGGTACATGTACCGTCGAGAAATATTTTTATTAGCATCATCAGCAAAATTGCACTCGATAGCTCGTTCTGGATATTGCTTTGAATTTAATCTAGCGTATATTCGTCTGACATTAGAGTGATCAAATATTGCATTATTTTGTTGTTGGTTACCTCATCGGGCTTGTTGTTGAAATACGACAAAGATATTTCTCGGCAGTTGTTCGCTTGATGTTGTTTTGACCCTCCATGTGTAGTCAGTAGTATTTAGAACCGCTGTCTGATATGTCTTATGCTGCTTAAAGTAAATTCTGTTTGTATGTTTATCAAGCGTACTATTTAATTCTGACATTTTAGTGATTGATGGTGTTATACGTGGCATCCACAAAGCGAGTTTGTTTATGATAAACTGTACATCAACCCCTCCAGATCTAAACAAGCAATCGTTTTGGTCTGCTCGATCTAAAATAAGAGTATGTTTACCTCCGCGAAATACTTTATCATAATCGCGACAAAAGCCGAAAATTGTGCTTAGCGGAAGCATCATTGTAATTTGACGTGATCCTGCTGCAAGTTTTCTTCGCCTAGCAAAGCCTTCGTTAAAACGTGGATTTCTCACGTCAAGTGTTTTAAGAAGTAAATTTAACATCGCAGTACCGTTTGCATCTGCAGCTGGTGGTGTTATATTTAGATTATTAAAAGCTGCTATAAGAGAAACTCTTGTGGCGTCTGCATTAGCAGCTGCACCTGGTGCGTCAATACCTAGCGCGTCTGCATTAGCAATGAGAAAATCGCTCACAATTCCAGCATTTGCATCAGCATTAGCTCCATGTACTTTAGCGCCTCTCGTTAGAAATTCTGTTGATTCAGCTATACCCCGTCCAGTAATTTTAAACCACATCATATTAGTTGCAGTTGATCTCGAGTAATCGTCGGAAAACGAAATAATATTTAAAATTGTACTTGCAACTTGTAGATGACCTGAAATATCTTCTATAGTTTGATTGGCTAGTTGATATCTAGCACTTTTGAATAAACTCCAGCCGTTATTTATAAGAGCTACTTCTGTTCCAACTGCAATTCAGCAGGTGGATTGGCTACTGTCATAATCTGACCACGAACTTCTAACATAGCCTTATGTGGCAGTAGAAATACATCTTCGTCTCTGGTGTTAAAGGTTCTAATATCAGTTTTATTTGGTTCGTTAGAATTTTCATCAAGGTACTCAACAAACTCGAATTCTGTCACATCGTTGTCGATGTCATAAGTTTCTGTTAACTCGAGATAATTTTTAACAGACATTTTATTTTATTAGATTATATAAAATTTTATTGCGGCACTGTTACTTTAGATATTAATTTTTGTATGATCTGCTCGCCCTTTGGTGATATTAATTTTTTTGTTGTTGTTATCATAGCTTTTTGAGTTTCTTTTGTTGGAGCGATTTCTGAGATAGCTTGTTTCAGATGCAGTCGGTGGATCACTTTTTATTTTATTAGCTTTTTCTTGTCCCACCGCAGTCCCAGCGGCAGATGCAGCCCCAGTTGCAAAAGCTTTACCAGCGTCAATAGCAATTGGTGCAACTTTACGCGCTAGTCCTGGAATACCTTCAATAACTTTAGTGAATATATTTCCAAAAAATCCTCCTACTATTTTTCTTCGATAAACTTTTTTTCTTTGTTTCATTATATTTGATGTTGCATAATTTTTACTTTTGCTCACGTAGATGTAAATAATAAGTTACAACTTCATTACTAACATGTAACTTTTTTCCTGATTGATCTGTCAACTGCATTATTATACTTGATATTTGATCTTCAACGTTTAAAGGATAATATATAATATGTTGTGGAGTTATTTGCATGAGAGAACCGAGCGGGACTTCTGGGGAGAAACTGTAAATCGTTTGACCTTTGCTACCCTTTGATGTATAAGAACCAGAAGCAATAGAACAATTTACTAATATTGTATTTACTTCTGTTATATTTGCTGACAGTTCACTGTCATATGTAATAGGCTGATCAAGTGCAGTGTATTTTTTTCAGTAAATCCTAACAGTTGTGCAACACTTCTTTCTCTTGGTTCAAGATTGATTGCTATATTTTTCAAAGTCACCCTAACTCGTAATGTGCTATAATTAGTAGCTAATCCAAAATCATCAGCCACACCGCCAGCTTTTGTTATGATCTCTTTGATCGTCTTGTTTAGATCTTCAATATTATAAGCTCCTTGCGGAATTTTTATTTTTTTTGTGTTGTATATATTGGAGATGTTGTAATCATAGTAAAATACTTTTCATCGTTAACATCATTTTTCACGTTGGGTATAGCATTCCAGCAAGTACAAGAAATTAATCCAATTTCATATTGTTTTGTAGGATCTAGTTGGATAGGTGGAATATAATTTACTGAAAAATTTGCGCTATCTATCGCAGACTCACTAGAGTTTAGTAATAATGTTGTTTGCATTCCTTTAATATTATATCATTTTACAAAATTAAGTCGCGGTGTAAAGTTTCATATTCGTCAGATGTTAATAATTCACTCGATCTTAGATGATCAAGTATATCAATGATTTCATTATCAAGTTCAACACTAACATTCCCAGCTTCCTTTGATGATATTAATAACATTATTCTACCTATCATTTCAGTATTTGAAGTAAATACTTTTACAACAGTTGCTGTTCTTACTCTACTTTTTTGTAAACGAGATTTATCAAAAGTAAAAAATTTCCTTCTAAAACTCCACCCACTACCAAAAGGTTTTGCTCTACTATTTTCTGCTGTTTTTTTAAACGTGAGAGCAATGACACCGTTTCTCATTCTATCATAAAGTGGAAGCATATCATCAAATTCTGTAACCGTGTTTAATTCATCTTTAGCAGCAGCTCCGTCTTTAAATATTACATCTAATCTATCGAGTAATGTTTGATATTCTACATCAGTCCACTTGTTTATATTTTCAGTATCACTTATATTTTCTTTGTTTAAAACATCATCATATTCACTACCTTTTATCTCATCATTTGCTCTTTTTATAAAAAAAGTCTTTGATCTCCAACTTCCATAAACTTTACAGTAAGCTCACCGACTCTATGTTGCTCCTCTTTGATATCTTTTATATCTCCTGATAAATTTGTTATAATATTTGTTATTCCTTGCGTTGTTAACTCTGCTAATCTTCGCTCAAGTTCCAGTGGATTGTTTATCAATCGATCTGTTTCAGCTTGTCTAGCCGCAGGATCAGCTATATTTGCTGTAAGTGCCTCAATTAGTTTTCTTTTTTCTTCATCAGATCTAGTAACAAGTTTTGCAGCAGCTGCTTCCTGTTGTTCTCTAACAATTCCAACCAAACCTTTTTCCTGTAGTTGTTTAAGTTCTTCTTCTGACAGTGGTTTAGTTTCAGGTTGTTTACCTAATAATGCTTCAGTAACTGGCTTGAAAATTGTAGCTGTTGCTTCTGTAGCAGTTACTTGCCCACGTCGTGCTTCTTGTACTTTTTGCTTAAGTGATGCATGAGATTGAGCAAGTTTTTTTTAGATCTTCTATGTGTTGTCTGTATCTTGCTCGTTTGTCCATTATTATAATTATAAATTTTATAAAATTGAAACGCTTTACTGTAAGTAAGTATCAATACAACAGCGAAACATTTTAGTTGGATCATTTGTAAGTTTATCAAACAAGAAAAAGTTAAATTTATCTTTTGTAGCATTACGGTAAAGTTCAATAAACTTATCTTTTGTCACACCACCGCATTGCTCGCTTGCAATATTTCTAACGTCAACATTATCCAGTCCTGGAAATAAAATAAAACAACCCGTATTTCGCCTAATAAATCTATCAACATTATAAAATCCTTGAGCGAGATAAACAGAATTACACTGTTTGTTACGTGACAGTGAGAAATATGATCTTATTTTATTCATCTCCATGTTATTTAGAGGAATATCGTCAAAAACTACTATCTATGTTCATCTGCATCAAGTTGATTAACTGGAATAAGATCTTCTGGCTGCCTAATTATAAAAAAATCTTCATCAGCTTTAAGATCATCACGAAGCTTGTTATTATATTCGCTTAATAACTCATACTTATCTTGCTGTGGATTAATTGTGTAAATATAAGCTCTGTCGTAGTTAAAATTATCACCAAGAAGCAAGTTCATTAGCAAATTTGTTTTTCCTGATCCAGTTCGTCCAACAATAAGATAATGACAATCAGGAAGTTCATTGTTATGTTTATGCTTCACTAGTCTCTCTGTATCAAAGTTTAATATCGACGATTTTGCCATTTTATATAATATTAAACTAGTGTTGATAATTTTATCTAGGATAGTAAATAATGAACTACTATACAAAATTTGGAACACTATTAGGAGATTTATCCACAGGTGACTTATCCAAATATGCAACTCTTGATCGGCTCAAAAATGAAATCAATAATTTACTAAATCTTACCAGCGTAGATCCAGATGAAGTCGTCATTTTCCAGGACAAAGAAGGACGATTAAAGACGAGTAACGTAAAACTGTCAGATGTAGTTGTACGAAATCCAAGTGGGAATATTATTATGACACAAAACAAGATTACAGATCTTGGAAACCCAACTGAGGATGGGGATGCTGTCACTAAGAAATATGTTGATGATCAGGACGTTCCAATCAGTAATGAAATAACAGCGCTCAAAAATGAATTTACCGGTCACGTGAACACATTTTTAAATTTTCGCAGAAACATAAACAAAATTAGAGATGAATTTTTTGGAAATCCATCAAATGTTAGCATTACACTCGCTAATATTAACACAAATCTCAATGATATTAACACAAAACTCAATGATATTATTAGTGGAATTCCTAATATTGTTGAGAAAACGAATATGATTAAAATTCCTCACAAACAGATTAAAAATATTATGTATACTGATGCAACTGGGTCTGGTATATGGACGAGGGAAAATGATTCTTTAAAATACACTGCAGAAGTTACTGGTATGTATAGATTGTCAGTGTTTAGCAATGCAAAGTTTAAAATAATATTTACCACACATCTATGGGGTTATTTAGATAATTACTTATTTGGAATATTATATGTAATATTAAACAAAAATTCTGAGGAGGGATTTTTACTTGAACCAACTGATACAAATTTTGTAGGTCCTTATCGGTGGTGTTTGGAATTTGTAGCTGATTTATCATAACTATGTAAACAAATATTATAATGAAAATAAGTATAGTTGATTTTAATCACATTTCAAAAGATATTCCAGAACAGGATGTGGACGCACTAATACAATACTATAAATATTATCATAAAAACGTTGGTGTGTTAAAAAATGTTACAAATACTACAACAAGATCCTTCGAGTAATATCATATCTACCCTTGTTAATGACCAGTTCTGGTATAATTTCAAGTGGGGTATCATTAAATCCATTTTTGTTATTGGTGTTTCACTGACAGCGGTGTGTAAAAAAGTAGAACCAAGACTTTTGATAAAAAAGCACGGATGTTTAACGTCAATTAAAACTTACAAGAAACTACTTGATCAAATCCGGTCTTACATACGAGGAGTTAAATATAATATGGATGATTTATTACGTGAATTTCGTATTATTGACAATATGTTAACAGATATTCTACCAATGAGGGTTAGCAAGTATGAAAAAAAATATCACAAAAAATATGAGTAACATAAAATTTTATCTAAACTTAAGATATAATATAACTAAAATAATATTACTTACCTTCATCATTTTCATTTTAATGCTAGTTTAATTTCCACCTTGTTAACTGAAACGTTCAAATAGGTGTGGGAGATGGTGGTGGGCCAAAACCCTCATTTCCCTGTTTTGGAAACCCTCATTTAATTTATACTTGTTTGGAGGGTAAAAAAATGAAGTGAGTCAAAACCCTCATTTCCTTATACTACTACTATCGTCCTATATTTCTTCATATCTAGGTGATGGTAAAATATCTGGTGAGGTGTTCGCAACGATAATGAGACATTACAATGAAGCATTTAGAATTGCTAGCGATTCTAGCGACAATAGCCAAGGCTAAAGGGTGGAGGAACAAAAATTCCCGATTTAAAATAATAATAATAATAATAATAATAATAATAATAATAATAATAATAATAATAATAATAATAATAATAATAATAATAATAATAATAATAATAATAATTAATAATAATAATAGTGTCAGCGTCCTTGACGTAGTCAAGAGAATTACTTCAACAGATCATCACTAATGGAGCGCAGTCATAAACGTCTTTGTTATCATTAAGTTCGACTAATTCTGAGTTTAGCGCTTACTTTCCAACAGCTATTCCAGCAAAACAATTGCACTCTATAAATTACGGTTGTATTATAGTTGGCCAAATATTAGATGAAAACCAATCGGTGGATTAGAACCCAATAATTCATTAGTATTTGAAAATAAGAATAAACCTGATGAAATTCCTGATTGGCAAGTAGTTAGTATTCACATGTGCAGTTATCAAATAGATGGTAAGTGAACTCACTGACTACTTCTAGTTTGTAGTTGTTAATGGTTATGCTGAGAGGGTCTGCGTCCTGAGCCATCACGTTGGTTTGCTTTAGGCTGATGGTCAATCCGAATTCATCACATGCTTTAGCTAAGCGTTCCATATATATATATATATATATATATATATATATATATATATATATATATATATATATATATATATATATATATATATATATATATATATATATGTTGGTGTGTGTGTGTGTGTATTTGAAGCAAATACACATATAAGGAAGGGGGATAACTCTGCCAAGCAAAACGTCTCTCCGTAGAGTAAATTAATGATTATCTCCCTTGACACTACGTCGTTTATATGTATTTTAACCTAGCCAACGAAACGTTATACAGCGTATTAGTCTGTCTGTTTTTATTTTACACCTTTCTGTATTTCCTGCCTTATAATTTATATTCTTTATAACAATTCTTAAATTTTCTGACGAATTATCTATGGAATTTGAATTTATGTGGTCAATTACGAGACCATCTTCGATGACCCCATGAAAACATTCGAATATGGACGAATGCGATAGATACCTTTTTTCCAATATTAAATCTAAAATAACCAGCATTATCATTGGTACCGACTGTGTTTTTCAATCTACAATTTCTGATAGTACCATCACGATTTGCTTCCAAATTTTTAATGATTGGATGCGTTACAAATTCTTTTTTCCCCAATTATACATTAACATTTTTTGGCTAAATCATTATAATGAAATCTGGCCATATCTTGGTCAACCACCAACCTTTATTGGATAGTCACCACATGAAAGGCTGAGGAATAATGTAAATTATTATGAAGAAATAAATGATGATCATAAAGCTATTGATGAACCGCTGAAAGAACCTAAAAGGTTAATCAGACTACAGCAAGATATAATACAGTGTGAGATAATGTGTAACGTAATTCCATTAATCACTGTGAATAACGTTTTTGAATTTATATGGACCTGCTTAGTTAATAGTCGGAAGTTAGCAGATAGTTCGTGATAAACTGCAGGAGAACTTTTTACGTTACATTAAGAAACGTTTTCAAATCTGACTTTACCAGAGCAGGTTAATTAACCGAACCAAACTATGTTGATAGCATATGACTTGAAAAATGCATGTATTTAGTATGTATTTTTAATTTGCATGATAACTCAGTTATTACATTAGGTATTCAAGCTTTTATGCAATTATAGCTATAAAAGACAAAATGAAACAAGGTAAGCAAACTCGACAATCAGTTAAGAGAGAGAGACAGAAAAGAGATTGATGGAGACACATAGAGATAGTGCGAACAAGAGCTGGTCTCCTAGACTATAATATTTTGAAGGAATTGAAAAAATCTGTATTATGAATTTCAAAGTCTTCAATTTTTCTTTCAAGCAGCATAAGTAGGTAATTTTCCATCAGTTTTATAAATATAGCTTTCAGTCTAGGACAGCGAAGATGAATATCTCTTAAAACTACGAAATGTTGGCAAAGAAAAATTGAACCTACTCAATACCACACTTTCTACTAAACAACATATGATCTGTACCATTAATTAAAAATTCTATCCATTTTATGAGGTAACAATTTTACCAAACAGTATAATAACACACTATTGAAATCTTAAGATATCGAATCGAAAGGTTTTTAAAGGAAAGAAAATGCTATGAAAATTCGTTCTGTTCGTTGCATCTATAATATCACAAATGATTAAACTATTATTATTAATGGAACTACCTTTAGTAAAGTCAATCGTATTGCAGTGGATAATATATAACAAAATATATTTTAGTCGAACTGTCAGAGCTTTTGGAACAATTTTATAAACGATGTTTAGCAGTGCGGTTGGGGACGTTATTTTGTTATATTTATATAGTGTCTGTTTCGTATAAATCTGTCTTATAAAACAACTAAATAAACTAACAATTGTTTACAAAACGAAGCTATAATATTCATCCGTAACATTATTATTTAGAGAGAACTTATATATTCTGAAAGCTTTATGGAATACAACCAAAAGTTAAGTCCCTATCAAAATGGACGTTCTGGTCTTCGTTCCAAATACGTAAATCATTTGACAAAATCTCAATAAATATATCAACCAAAATCTAATGACAAAATAAGAAAAGGAATAAAAAGAGATCTTATAATTCGTGCACTGCATGTCAGTGCTATGTCTTTATCAAAACACTTATGACAAGAACATTTATATTTTCGTTTCGTTGTGCACGCGATCAAAATAATTAAACATTGTGTGTATATTTGCAGGTGAGCATCTAACATGTAGAATTTGTAGGGGGGCTAGATATCTTGAGGAGTGCGACGAAATTCAAGTGTGCTCACCTAATGAGGTATGAAGCTTAGGTAATTTAAGATTTAGGTTTTAGCCGAGAAATATTTACACCCAAATTATAATGAACAAAGGTAAAGTAAGTTTTGACCTATAGTTATAAGTCGATTCTGTATTCAATAATCTATACTAAACGTCCATTTTAACGATTAACCGACATTTATGTCACATAACGTAGACTAATTGTGCGTTGTTCGTAAGATCAATCCGGGTGTGTGATTAATTTTAAATATTGTGTAAACTATCCTAATCACCGACTAATAATGAACTTACATCTATACTCAGACGTGTCTGCATCACATCATTCAGTTTTACAAGCTAGCAATGACTGAGGTTTTTTATGTAATCGGTTCATATACACGAAGACAGTAACCTCCAGTCTCTGTATGTGTATATCCAACCATCCATGCAAATGCGACTATTCCAAACGATACATTTATGCAATATTACATTTATCATAAAGACATAGCAATACAAATAAAATATAAAAGCACCTTTACTCTACATGTTCACGATGCACATATCCATAAACACGCATAGAGTGATGCAATATTCGACCGAGCAATGCAATAATCAACTTCTATGTAATGAAAAGCATGAAAATGCATAAAGAGAATATCGAAAAATACAAATACAATAGGCACTTCCAGACCTACTTATAATATTTTTATCATTTTGCAGGAATGCTACATAGAAGAAATAATCACAGCAGAACTACAGATTGTTTACAATTCTGGTTGCAAATCGACAACGGTGAGACATATAAATTGGCTCCACAATTTCTTAGCAAGTCTGTGTAAATTAAATATCCAATATCAAACCTATACTGCTCTGTGTAGATCAATTTTTATGTGATTATCGTTGTGGATAAAGTCGAATCAGACAAGGAATTTTGTTTTTATATATGTGTGCTTGAACAAATATTTTCAATTTTAAACCTAAAGAATTAATTACGAATTTCAGTAATGAATCTTCCAAAATCAAGTATGTAGAAGGTCTGAAACTCCATCAATAAAATTCTTTTTATGTTACAATATGATAAGTTCTCCTAAGATTGCTTTGTTTAGATTTATCTTCTTATTAATGATACCATATCATGTTATGTTTCAGGTATGCGTGTGTATTACCACATTGTCGCGACAGGTATTGCTAGATCCCGCCGAGGTGTTCCCATAAGAACATCCGGGACATTATGGCACGTGAAGAGTCGGATCATGATCCGAACTTTTGATACTGTCAACGAGACGTGATCTAGCGATCAAAATCGCATTACTGTGATAATGATAGATTTGCTTTATGCAGACCAATTTTGAGACACATATAATGATTATAATTTGAAATTATTATGCAGGACACACACCCAAATTACCTTGCTTCAACATGTGTTCATTGGTTGTACTGTACAGAATGTTTTGGTACCTGAGTTCAGATAGAGATCTTGCATCAGACGAACCTATTGTCTGTAGTACCTACTTAAAAAGAATGAGCAACTATTTATATTGTTGAACTGACAACGCCATTTTATGACCCTTTCAGATATTGCACATGTAACGCAAAGGGTTCATGGTTAACGTAGCCCTGAAATGTTTGTTTGCTGCTACAGTTGGCATTCCATCACTAGTGGCGCTGATATTTTAACTAGGAATCTTAGGAGTTGCTATAGCCCCAGCCTTCATAGCATGGTTATAATGAATCAGAAAACAATACTATCATTTTCCTATTTAGGAAAAAAATATTTATATCATTGTCGCTTTACTAAGATTCCAGTTAATCTCCTTTATCCCGCTTAACAAACAGTGAATTATTGCAAAATAGTATGTGTTTGTAAATGCGTGTTGCATACTTTTACAGACTTGCAGATCACCAGGACATCATACCAAAAGATCAGTGAATGAAGGATTGGTTGCATGTATACATTGCTGTAATATACCTAAAATGACGAATACAACTGAATGCAACTTAAATTTATGTGGGATCAAAGCAAGTACGTCTATGTCTTTTACTTCAGCTGTAGCTATCAATTGATTATTATTTCCTATATTGTTGTTGTCTGGTGCGAACACATTTGAGAACGAATGCTGAACATTTAAATGTTTTTTCAAAGGCTATATTTCACTGTGAAATATGCATCGATTCCTTTGGGAAAATATTTATTATATTTGTATATTTATCCTGTAGCATTTACATGTACCAAGTGGGCATTTGTCTTTTCAACCATTGTGCATTTTCCCCTGTAATAAAACACATTTTTTGCTACAGTCGAATATACATTGATTCTATTTTATGCTATACCGTGCATAACTGGAATATTTGCGAGAATTAGTAATAATTCACGATAGTGAAATAAGACTAATAATGTTACACTCTCCCGCGATATGCATTGATAACATTATGGCTACGAAATTGCGTGGTCAAGTAATAAGTAAGTCCTCCACCCATTCATACGAACCTAATGTAAGGCCAGCAAGATGCATATATTTATTCTATGTCTCAACTTGAATTAACAAGGATAAGATATTACTATTATTGTTTTATATGGGAAGATGCACAAAACGCAGCAGAGCAAAAGTGGTAAAAGAATGACATCGCGCGGGGTCCAGTAAGATATTTACTGCTTCAGTCTGTTAAATATTTTAATGGCCAACGAGAAGGAAACTGCTTGCTTCCGTTTAAACAATGGATATAGATCATTTTCTGGGTGAAATTCGGTAATACATGCACTCTTAGTTTCATCTATTGTTCACTCATTTCATGTAAATATCCTGTCTAAATTATGGTAACAAATTAACTAATTTTAAAACTGAAAAGCCCTTCTTGTACGTAAGAGACATTAACAACTTGATTCTTGTTAGTAGTAGGAGAAAGTAAGATTCCGAGCTCAACAACCCCCTCCAGACCTCCAAACAAATACAAAATACCTAGGTAACGTAATAGAAAACCTATTGCAATCAATAATTGCGTTAAGAATCCGAGCTCAACAAATACAAAATACCTAGGTAACGTAATAGAACACCTGTTGCAATCAATAATTGCGCTAAGAATCCGAGCTCAACAACCCCCTCTAGACCTCCAAACAAATACAATAGAACACCTGTTGCAAAATATCTAGGTAACAGGTAAAATTTAATTACGTGATCTTCCAGAATAAGCAGAATGATATGTCAGACTCAATTTTCCAAATCATTACGATTTAGCAGAGCGTGGCGATTGTGGACTAAATTAAGCATTAGAATTCCAGTAAGGTAAGTGGTATTATATAAAATTTTATGTTATATCATACTTCTTTTGATAATCTTTCTCATATTTGCTGATCCTCATGGGTAGAATATCTGTTAACATGTTGTCAATAATACGAAATTCACGTATTAAATCGTCCATACTATATTTTACTCCTCGTAGGTAAGATCTTATTTGATCAAGTAGTTTTTTGTAAGTTATAATTGATGTTAAGCAGCCGTGCTTTTTTATCGAAATTTTAGGTTCAACTTTTTTACAAGCTGCTGTAAGAGAAACACCAACACCGGATATGATTAACAAAAACGGGTTTAATGATATACCACTTGAAATTATGCCAGAACTAGTCATTAACAAGGGTAGATATGATATTACTCGAAGTATTTTGTTATAATATTTGTAGCATTTTTTAACGCACCAAAGTTTTTTATGATAATATTTGTAGTATTGTATTAGTGCGTCAACATCCTGTTCTGGAATATCTTTTGAAATATGATTGAAATCAACTATACTTTTTTTCATTATAATATTTGTTCACATAATCTCAGGCTTGATCAAGTAACTAGTTGAGGTGTTTCAGCCACAAATTCCAGACAATACCAATATGACGCAGCAGTTAATTTTTTGTCATCAGCTATTAGCATAAAAGTTTCTTCAACATCTTTGTTTAACACAATAGACACAGTTCCAGAGAAATTATCAGTCGAGTGACGCCATGGAAATAATGTAAATATATTAAACTTTGCACTGCTCAACACGGACAATCTATACACACCAGTGACCTCTGCAGTATGTTTGAGAGTGTTATTTTGCGGCGACCAAGTAGACATTCCAGAAGCAACAGTATAAACAATATTTTTAATCTGCTTGTGAGGAATTTTAATCATACTTGTTTTCTCAACAATACCAGGAATTCCACTAATAATATCGTTGAGTTTTGTGTTAATATTATCGAGTGTAATATCAACAGATGGCGGACTTCCAAAAAATTCGTTATTGGTTTTGTTTATGTTTCTGCGAAAATTTAAAAACGTGGTGATGTGATTAGTAAAATCAGTTTTGAACTTGGTGATTTCATTGTTGATATCATCAACATATTTCTTTGTTACAGCATCAAAATCAGATTCTGGTGTTCTAAGATTATTGATGCCATTATTGTTCATGTTGAGAAATGCACGCATTATACCGCCATGCGCCGACACGTACTTTGATTCCTGATCATCAACATATTTCTTAGTAGCAGCGTCATTATCCTCAGTTGGGTTTCCAAGGTATGTGATCTTGTTCTGGTTCATAGCAATGTTTCCCGTAAATAAATCACCTGCTTTTCTAACATAATCGTTAACTGACCTACCCGAATCTTCTATCTTACCTTGATTGTTAAAAGTAACAATATTATTAGCAACTGCAGTAGGATTTCGTACTAGTACATCTGATAGTTGTACATTACTCGTCTTTAATCGTCCTTGTTTGTCCTGGAAAACTACAACTTCATTTGGATCTACACTTGCAACGTTTAACAAATTGTTGATTTCATTTTTGAGCTTATCAAGAGTCGCATACTTGGATAAGTCACCCTGGTAACCTTCTGTTAATAAATCTACTGCTAATGTTCCAAATTTTGTATAGTAGCTCATTATACATACCGTTCTATACAAAATTGTTGGTTTAATATAACATAAAATTATACGATGGCGAAGATAATAAACTTTGACACCGAGCGATTGGTGAAGCATAAACATAACAATGAACTTCCAGACTGTCATTATCTTATTGTTGGGCGAACTGGATCTGGTAAAACAAATTTGTTATTAAATCTTTTACTCAATAATAACTTTAACTATGATAAGGTGTATATTTACACCATCAACCCCCAACAAGACAAATACAAATTATTAAACGAGTATAATGATAAACTTCGTGATGAACTTGGCATTGGTGATGATATATTTTTGATAAAACAACCAGAAGAACTCGTTCCAGTGAATGAACTCGATTCGTCAGAGCAGAAGATAATCGTCTTTGATGATATTCCGCTAAACAATGAGGAAATGAACAAGATTAGATCATATTTTTCACTATCACGTAATAAAAGATGTAATTCTGTTTATCTTGCCCAAGGTTTTTATAATGTTGATAGGTTTATTAGGCGAAATACGGGTTGTTTCATATTATTTCCCGGACTAGATAATGTGGATGTGAGAAATATTGCAAACGAACAATGTGGTGATGTTACAAAAGATAGATTTATCGAATTATATCATCGAGCAACTAAAGATCGATATAGTTTCTTTTTATTTGACAAGCTAGCGCGTGATCCAACCAAGATGTTTCGTTGTTGCCTTGAGACGTTTCTATGATATAATTTTGTAAAGCGTATAAAAATAATGGACAAACATCAACAGAAAATCGAATTACTAAAAAATTTTCTCGAAACTCGTGCGGCTTTTAAGAAAAAGGTGGAAGAAGCTCGACGTGGACAAGTTCAAGCAGAAGAAGAAAGAACCAAATTTTTCAAACCTGTTACTGAGGCGATGCTTGGCAAGCAGCCAGAAATACCAACATTGTCTCCGGAAGAACTAGCAAAAATAAAAGAAAAAGGTTTGTTAGGTTTACTAGGAGAAAGATCGAAAGAAGAAAATAAAAAAATTGCAGAAGAAATTGTAAGAGACATTGTTGATCCTATTGCACGACAGGTTGAATTTGATAGATTAATAAACAACCCTCTTGCACTTCAGCAAGCTATAACAACAAAGGCTGTTAATCCCGACGAGTTAAGGAGGTTAATAGAAAAAGTGTCAGAACAAACTGAGGAATTAGCTGAGAAACAAAAAACGTTACAAGAAAGTATGATAAAAATAATGCCTCTTGAGGATACTATCATATTTTACAGAAGACAAGCTAGGGTAGAAATAGACGATTCCGAGTATAACGAGTTTATGGAAAAATATGATATCACTAATATTAATAGTATTCGAGATTGGCCAAAAGAAAAGTATGATAATTTGATTGAAAAATTAAAAAGAATTATAGAAAATGGTTTACGTGTTGATGAAGAAATTAAAGATCAAAAAGATAAAAAGAATTTTCTAGTATTATTTGATCAGATAAGAGATGGAATTATAGCTAAAAATTTTTTTAAAACATCAGAACGATATCGAAATAAACCAGGAGGTTATAAGAAAGGTTGGGATTTTAAAAGATTGTTTGATAAATACGAAGATGAGCGAGATAAAAGATTACCGGAAAAAAAAGGAGGTGGAGTTAAAGTTTTTACATCAAACGCAGACATAGTCGATCGGCTAATGCTGTTGATATCCTCTAAAGAAGCTGGTAATGAAAGTGTAGAGATTGATAATGAAATTATTGATATACTTGATCATCTAAGATCGAGTGGATTACTAACATCATCCGAGTACGAAATTTTACACCGCGATCTTATCTAAAATATTAGTATAATGCAAACAACATTATTGCTTGATTCGTCACAAATAACAGGAAACAGCGCGAATTTTACAGTAAATTACAACCCACCAATAGAACTAGATCCTGCAAAACAGTATGAGATTGGATTAATTTCTTGTACTTGCTGGAACGCCATGCCGAATATTAAAACTGGGATTAATGATGAAATTTTAATCGTTAATGTTAAACAATCTCCAACATCACAAAAAGAGTTTATTGATATACAATACAAACTACAGATTCCACAAGGAGCTTATAACATTACTGATCTAAACAGAACAATAAAAGAGCTTCTAACAAAAGCTGGTGGGAATGCTGATAATTTCGAATTAGCGGCGAATTATAACACCTTACGAGCTAGGATAACAGTGAAAAGAAATATGAAAGTCATCTTTGAAGAAAGAAGTTTTGGAAAGATGTTAGGTTTTACTAGAGTTTTATACTATACCACCGGTGAAGATAAATCTTTGACATTTGATGGAGAACTACCAGTAGATATTACAGAAGTAAATACAATACTCATCAATTGCTCTATCGCATCTGGATCTTATACGTCAAAAGGCAACCGCGGGCAAACGATCTACAGTTTCTCACCAGAAGTCCCACCGGGTTCTCTCATGCAAATCAATCCGCGACAGATTATCTACTATCCAATAACACCTGAGAATCAAATTACAAGCATTACAATGCAACTCACAGACCAATCTGGACGACAAATAGACGTGAACAACGAGATAGTCACGTATTACTTACACCTACGCACTGCCTAGGAATGTGATTTTGTGTACATAATTTTATAAAATGAGACGAAGAAAAGTTTATCGAAGAAAAATTGTAGGTGGATTTTTTGGAAATATATTTACAACAATTGCAGAGAATATTCCAGGAATCGCGCGTAAAGTAGCGCCCATTGCACTTGACGCCGGTAAAGCTTTCGCTACAGGGGCGGCATCTTCAGCAGGCACTGCAGTAGGGCAAAAGATTGCTGATAAGATTAAAGGACCTTCAACAACACCTACGGTGTCTGAAATAAAACGAGTAATATCAGATATTGCGCCAACAGAAGAAACAAAACGAGCTATGATAGCTACAACAAAAAAATTATTGTCGCCGAGTGGTGAAGAAATAGTACGTAAACTTGTAAAGAAAACAGCGCCGATGACCCCTGCTGCCTTTTAATTTTGTGTAACGATTATAAAATAAATGTCAGCTAAAAACTATCTCGACTTTGCAGAAGAAATTGATACTGACGATGCTGTAACAGAATTAGAGTATGTCGAGTATCTCGATGAGAACTCGAACGAACCGAATAAAACCGGAGTTAGAACTTTTAACACAAGAGACGAGGACGTGTTTCTACTACCCCATAAGGCAATGCTAGAAGTTCGTGGTCAAATATTAACTGTGATAGGTGGTGATATTGCAGCTGATGCAGAAATCGCTCTCGTCAATAATGGTTGGAGTTTGTTTAAGAGTGCACGATACCAACTGGCCAATCAAACCGTAGAAGATATTTCGATGCACTTACCCATAGCGAGTACAATACTAAACATCGTTTCGTTTAGCGATGACTATTCCAGATCAATAGCCACAAATATGATGTGGTTCAAAGATACTGGACTAGGGACAACTGTGTCGAGCGAGTTTATTTCAAGAGGTGCTTTTGCACACGGAGCTGATGCCGCTGCAGATGCTATAATTGTAAGAGATTTTCTTATTGCTAATGCTAACAATTTTGGTATAGCCGCACCAGGTGCAGCTGCTGATGCAAACGCCACAAGAGTTTCACTTATTGCCGCTTGTCGTAATCTTGGTATAACTCCACCAGGTGCAGTCGCAGATGGTGTTGCGATGTTAAATTTTATAAACGGTGTTATTAGTGCACGTAACATAAGATATAACGAGGGATTTACCAAACGAAAAGCATTTGCCGCAGAATCTCGCCAAATAACGATGATGCTTCCGTTAAGTACAATCTTTGGATTTTGCCGTGATTATAACAAAGTGTTTCGAGGAATAAAACATACGCTTATATTAGATCGAGCTGATCAAAACGATTGTATAATACACGCCGGTGGAGTGGCTGATGGACAGTTTTCTATTACAAGATTAGCACTGTGGATGCCTCGGGTTGTCCCTTCATTAGCTAAAATGATGGAGCTCGAATCTTTACTAGCCACCTTTACAAAAAAGATACACTTCCAACAGAACAGGATTTATCAAACAGCCATTCCCAACGCGACTGATTACACATGGCGTGTAACGACCACGCCCAGCGAACAACTACCGCGACACTTGTTCGTCGTATTTCAACGACAAGCACGTCGTAACAATCAGGAAATAAACAACTCCATATTCGATAACCCAGACGTTAGACGAATATTTGTGAGAGTAAATTCCAAACAGTATCCCGAACGTGCAATCGAATGTAACTTTGCCGAAGACGCCACCAGAAACATCTCTCGGCCGTACATGTATCTTATGGAAGCAATGCAAAAATATCAGAACGCGGACAGTGGATCTCAAATATCAATAGATGAGTTTCGAACGCTCTATCCCATCTTTTACTTCGACGTATCAAAACATTTGGAGCGTGTTGTGGGATCGACTGCAGATATTGAGGTCACGTGGACACTGGGCGCTGTGCCAGGTGAACAGTATAACGTATACGCGCTATTGGTTAGTGATCGATTTCTGACCATCGATTCAATCAAAGGAAGAATGACAGTACAAGTTTAATCTAACAACTTGGATATAACATTATGAAAACCAAATACACAACTCGAGAAATATACCTAACATCTGGTCAAGTTGAAAAATTATCAGCAGCTGTCGCTAAACGCAGCTCTGTTTCTTTGATGATCTCTCCGGAAACTTCAAATAAAATTGCAGTAAAAGTCATGCTAACGCAACAACAAATCAATAAACTCGACAAAGGAAAACCATTTGTGTTGAAATTATCTGTTTCTCAGGTAACTGCAATGTCAAAAGAAGGTGGATTTTTTGGACCAGCGTTATCAATAATAGCTAGCAAAGTTTTACCAGTACTTGGTACACTTGGACTTGCGGCTGCGTCAGGAGCAGTCTCTGGCGCAACAAAGAAAGCAGTCGAAGGTCGTGGTATCAAACAAATCTATCGTTAATTTTATGTAATAGTATAAAATAAAATGCCAACGAAAAAAACAAAATCATCGAAAAAAAAGAAAACAACAAAACGCAAACAAACAAAACAAGGAGGAATTATTCCTTTCGCTCCACTTCTAGCGGGACTAGCGGGAAGTCTGCTGCCAAACTTACTAGGAATCGGACGCGGATTAACTCTACCAGGGACCAGACGTTATTGAGCAATTTTGACATCATTGAAAAATTGAAGGACGTTATTGGATTTCGAGGAGTATTTTCCAAGGATGAACTCGATGACGTACCAACAGGCGGTTCTTGTGTTGTAAATATTGAAAACTTCAATGATGGCTCTGGCACCCACTGGGTTGCTGTCCACGATAACAATTATTTTGATTCGTTCGGACTTCCTCCAAGCGATCTCATAAAAAAATATATTTTTAAAAAATTTGATAAAATAAATTATTCGTCTAATCAACTACAGCCGATTGGAACATCAGCTTGTGGTTATTATTGTATCATGTTTGTCAGACAAATGCACCAGAGTAAAAACTCTGGGAGTAAAAACTCTGGGAGTAAAAACTTTTTAAAGTTTATTTTACAATTTGATGAGCATCCTTCTCATGCGAATGATAATATTGCAATCAATTTTATCTAAACTCCTTGATATAATAATGTCAACATACTGTCTCAAATGCAAAACTAAAACAGAGAACAAGGATGAGATGACGGAAAAAACGAAAAATAATAGAACGATGTTAAAAAGTATTTGTGCAATCTGTGGTAGAAAGAAAAGTATGTTTTTGAAAAAACAAGTAGGATCTAGCGTTGATAGAGTTATCTTGATCGACGATTAATCTTATGAAACAAAATAAAATAAAATGAAATGCAATTGTGATTGTGACAAAGATCTTTGCATAGAACAAGATAAAATCATTACGTACTGTCAACGTTGTAACAACAGAGAAATAATAGGGTTAGGTATAGATATACATAAAATTATTGGAAAATTACCAAAACCAAAAGGCGGTTGGACTTTGCCAGGTCATCGTTATACAGGTCCTTACAATCCGCTAGATCAACAACTAGATGAAAACGACAATCCATTGCCAGGACAAGAGCCTTATAATCAAGTGGATGCAATAGCAATGCGTCACGATATCTGTTATCGTGATCATGAAAACTCGAAAGCAGATTGTGATAAAGTAATGTTAGACGAATTACATGATATGGAGCCAACAAATCTACGAGAACGTTTTGATAGAAGATTTGTTCAAGGAATGATAGGAGCAAAATATAAACTTGGACTCGGCAAAGAATTATACGATGATCTTGCAGTCGAGCTGCACAGACCTAAAAAAAAAAGTTTCCGAGACGCAAAGTTGTTGCAAACGCTGTAGATGATATCTGGGCAATAGATTTGGTAGATGTATCCAATCTGGCTCAGTTTAACGTTGGCGCTGATGGCGCTCCAAAGAAGTATTTGTTTAACGTTATAGATGTTTTCAGTAAATACGCTTTTAGTGTGCCAGTTTCAGATAAAACAGGAACGTCAATCACTGATGCGTTAAAACAAATAATAACGAGTACTGAAAGAAAACCAAACAAAATCTGGACTGATCATGGAGCCGAGTTTTTTAACAAAAAGTTTGAACAGTTTCTAGAACAAAATAATATTAAAAAATACGTTACAGGAAACGAAGGCAAAAGCGTTGTTGTCGAGAGATTTAATCGCACGCTAAACGAAAAATTACACAAACATATGACAGCTAAAAACACCAACAGGTACATCGATGACCTTTCTCAAATCGTAGGCGAATATAATAACACGAAACATCGAACCATCAAAATGTCACCCAATGACGCTATCAAAAATCCAATATTAGCAAATGAAAACATGTACCGCAGACATAAATTTAAGGTCGGTGATAAAGTTAGAATCTCTTTGACTAAAAAGATATTTGAAAAAGGATTTACTCCAAACTGGAGCGAAGAAGTATTTGTTGTTGATAAAGTACTCTTAACAATACCTGTAACGTACGCGTTAAAAGATCTGGCAGGTGAACCTATAGTAGGTAGTTTTTACGAACAAGAACTACAAAAAACTGAACAAGATGTTTTCGTTATCGAAAAAGTGATTAGGAAAAAAGGAGATAAAAGTTTAGTCAAATGGCGTGGGTATAGTGATAAATTTAACAGCTGGATTCCAACCCGGTCGATTTTATCGACTGTGAGATAATGCTATTATAAATTTCCTCATACTTTCGTTTGATAGATTTGCATTTTACTGGTTTACATAATGATATTAGATATTGTCTGCGATCGTCAGAGATCGTCATTAGATTAAAAATCTTAACAAAGATGAAATCAAATTTTATATTTTTCTGTCGGTCTGGAATTTTGATGTTTAAAAAAGGTCTGATTAACTGCAAAAATACCTGCTGTTCGGTAACGGTAAAATTAAATTTTATAATTTTTTTAGCAATGTGATACTTGACATTATATTTTCCAGTGGTTGGTCTGCTATAATTATATCTGTTAACGACGGTGACTATTTCACCATCATCAGACTCGTTGTTATATAAAATATCATCTTCGTTATAACCAATGGATTTGTCTATGAAATCTTTGGAAAATGTGACCTCATCACTGACGACCTTATCGCTGGCGACTTTGTCGCTAGTATCTTGCTTGTAGAGTTGAACGAGTCGTTTCATCAAGTCCATTATTATAATATATTTTTTATCTAATTTGTTGTTATAAGATGACTGATGAGATAAAATATCACCAAAAAGTTAATATAATAAACTACCACGAACTGACCGAAGCGGTAAGAAAATGCTTGTCAGGTTATAGTTCATATTCCGTTGACGTTATTGTAATGCAAGGTGATTCTCATAAAATATTACTAACAGAAGCAGAAAAAAATAAAATTAATGAAAGTGCAGTAACGACGCTAAAATTTGATTGCGATGATATTATAGCATTTGCTCATCATTGTTTGACTAAAACCGAATTACAAAATATTATTAATCATTATATCTAAAAATAATACTAGCATCATATTTGTTTGAAAAAGCTGATTTTGTTGCTCCATCAGCTACAAATTTTACTGCTCTGGGATTTATATTATAATATTTCGCCGCAGCTGTAATTGATTTGAATTTGATCTCCTCATCCGTTTCAAGGTTTAACGAAATAACAGGTTTTATTGGGCATCTAAAATTAATACCACCACCTCGTCCTTTTCTCACATTTTCCTGTTGGGTCACTAGCTCCAGATTTTCCAATCGATTGTCTGTTTTTACATTATTGATATGATTAATAACCAGACCATTGGGTATAGATCCGTTGAACACCTCGTAAACAAACCTATGACCAGTATAACAAACTCGATCTGTCGATGTTCCTCTAACAGTCACACTGATATATCCCATATTGCTCATATTATTAAGAACTTTTTTCGTTTTTCTGTTTCTTATAATACCACGATCGTTAGCCTCGTATAAATCAAAGACCGGATGCGGCTGAAACTCGTCTTGTAAGGATAAATTTTCAATATTATCATCAGTGACTTTACCGTTATAATGATATACTCGTTTCCCCTCTGGAATGTCATCGCAAAATAACGTGTAAATAAAATCTTTTCTAAACATCGTAATTCTTTCAGTATTATCTCCCTTTACACTAATCGTATAACCCGCTGGCGTTGCTTTACCAACAGATATTCCAGTAATGATATTAATAACCGAACCAAGTGCATTTCCAGCGTACAGATTGTACTTCGGATAAACATGATATACCTCTTGCTCACGTGCGCTTGTCAGATTTACTGTCATTATATTATAGGTGATATTTTTATCTCTAATTGTTGTTTAGCGGAGTAAATTATCAATTAGATATTAGACTATAGTATAATAATGTTGAAATTGCGTGATATAGCCAAGAGAAGTCTTATTGGAGAACCTGTTAAAATAGCGACTGCTTTTACAGGTTTTGACAATAGTTATCAGTTTGATAATCAAAACGTTTTAGTAAATTTTTCTGAAACAAATCTCTTTCATCTGCTACAGACGACTGTAAAACGTGAGCTTGAAAAACACAAGGGTCTAAGATTGTTAGTGCAATATCACGTTATATTTTCAAAACTACTTGTGACGGAAGAATCTACTAACAAGGAAATTGCAGACCCTTACATCAACGCAAAATCTAGACGTGTTTTACTTGGTAGTGATCTTTTGTCACTATCTAATGAAATACACCAAGAAATTTGGAAAAAAATAGAAGAATTTACCGAATTAGGTTCGGGTTGGAAGTTTGAAATGATCAAGGAAATTTTGTTTCACACGATGAAATATGACGCATTACGCGGTAGTTCGTATATCGACCTGCCACCAAAAATAAAAAAATAAACAGTGCTGTATAAACATAAAAAACGTCGATAGCAAATGTTTCCAATGGGCTGTTCTTTCCGCGCTATTTCCAGCAGAAAAAAATGCTGATCGTGTTGAGAAGTATATCAGTCACGTGTCAAGATTAAATTGTGCTGGTATTGACTTTCCAGTGGCAGAAAATCAAATACCAAAGTTTGAAAAGCAAAATAATATTTCGATTAACGTTTTCGGATTAGATGAAAAAGAAAATGTCTATCCGAGGTATATTTCAGAAAAAGCTTCACAATCGACTATCAATTTACTGTTTTATAAAAATCATTACGTTTGGATCAAAAACTTTAACAGACTAGTTGGAAGACAGTATAATAAAAATAACAACAAAAAGTTCTTTTGTTATCGCTGCTTGCACGGTTGTAGAGACAATGAAACATTACAAAAGCATTTGCAGTACTGTAGTGACGTACAAAGAATAACAATGCCATCTAAAAAAGATAGCATGTTACAGTTTGTCCATTATAATCATAAACTAAAAATTCCTTTCGTCATATACGTCGATTTCGAATGCTTACTTCAACCTGTACTTGGCGTAGAAAATGATCCTAACCAATCGAGTACAAGAAAAATTCAAAATCATGTTCCGTGCGGAGTAGCGTACAAGGTAGTTTGTTGCGCTGATTCGAGGTTATCTAAACCAATCCAACTCTATCGTGGTAAAAATCCAGCTGTTTGGCTTCTCAAGCAGTTGATTAATGAAGTTGATAATATTACTTATCGTTTGAAAAAAGTAACTCCAATGTTAAAATTAACACCTCAACAAGAATCTGATCACGAGCAAGCGAAAATTTGTTATATTTGTGAAAAAGCTTTTGACCCTGACAACAAAAAAGTACGTGACCATTGCCATTTGACCGGACAGTATCGTGGAGCGGCTCATGACCAGTGTAATTTAAAATTTCACGCTCCAGATTTTATTCCAGTTATTCTTCACAATTTTCGAGGATATGATAGCCATATTATAGTAGAAGCTTTTGGTGATCCTGAGATAAAAGCTCATCTAAAACTCAATAATGTCATCAAATGCATTCCAAATAATTTTGAAAAGTATATGTCAGTTACGCTAGGTAAATTGCGCTTTATTGACAGCCTGCAGTTTATGGCAGCATCGTTAGATGAGCTAGTAAAAGGTTGTAGTAAATTTAATAACCTAAGAGACTGTTTTGGAGACAAATTTAATCTATTAGCTAAAAAAGGAGTTTTTCCATACGAATATCTCAACGATTGGAGTAAATTTGATGAAACATCTTTACCTAGCAAAGACAAATTTTACTCGCAACTTAAAAAAGAAAATATAACTGATGACGAGTACAAGTATGCACAAGATATTTGGAAAGAGTTTGATTGTGAGACTTTTGGTGATTATCACGATTTGTATTTGAAAACTGACGTGTTATTATTAGCAGATGTTTTTGAAAGTTTTCGAGAAGTGAGTTATAATAATTACGGACTAGATCCTTGCTGGTATTATTCTGCCCCCGGACTGTCATGGGATGCTTTGCTAAAGTTTAGTAAGGTAAGGTTAGAATTACTGACTGATGTTGATATGTTCAATTTTATCGAAAAAGGTATCCGAGGTGGTATTAGCGTGATAACAAAAAAATATGCTGAAGCAAACAACAAATATTTGAAAGAGTATAATCCTGACCTTCCTTCGAAGTATATAGTTTATCTAGATTGCAATAACTTGTACGGGTATTCGATGGCAGAGTCAATGCCTCTTGGTGGCTTTCATTGGATCACGGCTGATCAATTTCTATCAGAGACAGAAAAAAAGATACCCGACGATGTTTCGTATTTCGTTGAAGTTGATCTCGATTATCCAACTTCGCTACACAAACTACATAACGATTACCCTTTCTGTGCGGAATCGATGGTTATAGATTATAGTTTGTTATCAGAAGAACAACAAGCGTTAGCATTACCAAGACAACATTCTATGGTAAAGAAACTAGTACCAAATTTGCTTCATAAACGTAATTATGTTTTGCATTACAAAGCTTTAAAACAAGCAGTCGATGCTGGTCTCGTGTTGAGAAAAGTTCATCGCGTACTAAAATTTAATCAGTCGCCGTGGATGAGAGGTTATATTAACTCAAACACTACAAGAAGAGCTGCGGCAAAAACTGATTTTGAGAAAAACTTTTTCAAACTGATGAACAATTCCGTTTTTGGTAAGACGATGGAGAATATTAGGAAACGCGTAAATATCGAACTAGTCAATGATGTCAATCGCAGAAACAAACTTGTGTCAGACGATGATTTTGTGAGCATGAAAATATTTAATGAGAATCTTGTTGCGATACAAAGAAGAAAAACAAATCTAAAACTAAACAAGCCGATCTACGTTGGAGCTTCAGTGTTAGATTTATCAAAGTGGCTGATGTACGATTTTCATTATAATTTTGTTAAAAATCAATGGCCGGCTAGTAGATTATTATTTACTGATACTGATTCGCTCGTATATGAAATCGAATGCGAGGACGTCTATCAGGATATGCATGATAATAGATATCTGTTTGATCTTTCTGATTACCCACGTGACAGTAAATTTCATGACGACACAAATAAAAAGGTTATTGGTAAGTTCAAAGATGAAATGAACTCGAGCGCTATCAAATACTTTATCGGATTACGTAGTAAAATGTATGCCGTATTGTTAGACAATAATAAAATAACAAAAAAAGCAAAAGGTCTGCCTCGTGATTTTGTTAAAATGTTTATAAAATTTGATGACTACAAGTACGCGCTTGATGGTGGTGTTAGTTTTATAAGAGCTATGTCAATTCGGACAAATCATCATAAGCTCGAAACAGATGTCCTTATCAAACGCGGTTTGAGCAATTTTGATGATAAACGTTATTGCGAAAATGGGGTAGATACACTTGCAATTGGGTATTGTCATGATGATAGAGATATACTTGACATTATCTTTGCAAACTAAAATTTTATCTAAACTTAAGA